>JARQOD010000004.1:48635943-48688365 GCA_033576555.1 Oophaga sylvatica | reverse complement strand
CAAAAGGAGAGAATCAGGGCGGGAACATGCAAGCTGGAAACTCCATTTTGACTGAGGGCAAGATAGCTGCAGCAAGACAGAAAGTAAAATGGCTGACGAACAAACTGAGTTTCAGGAACATGTACACAGAACCTTACATTACTCCCCCCTTAGGGACAACCTCCGGATGACCTCAGGCCAGGCTTGTGTGGGTACCTCTGATGAAACTGACGGAGCAAGCGAGGAGCATTAACGTTATTGACTGGTTCCCATGAGTTGTCCTCCACTGGGTAGCCCTGCCATTTAATCAGATATTGTAACTGATTTCTATACAACCTGGAATCTAAAATCCTTTCCACCACAAATTCTTCCTGACCATCGACTAGCACTGGGTCAGGGCAAGGAGAAGAACGTCCAGGAAACATATTGGGTGTCGCAGCCTTTAGTAGGGATACATGAAAGACAGGGTGAATTCTCATAGTTCTGGGCAGTTGAAGACGACAAGCAACGGCACTTATAATTTTACTGATTTTATAGGGTCCAATGTACTTATGTCCCAACTTAGACGATGGAATCCTTAACTTAAGATTTCTGGTTGACAGCCAGACCAAGTCTCCTACCTTGAAAGCTGGTGCAGGTTTACGAAATTTATCTGCTGCTTTCTTGTACCTTTCCTGAGCCGATTCCAGATTCTCCTTTAGAAGATCCATATTCTTCTGTAAAGACGTGATTCTTTCAGCCACTGCTGGTAAAGGCGTTTCTATGGGAAATCGTGGTAGAATGTTAGGATGATAACCTAGATTAGAGTAAAAAGGAGACTGCTTAGTGGAGGCACTCTGAGAGTTGTTATACGAGAACTCAGCTAATGGAAGTAGATCCACCCAATCATCCTGTAGGTGGCAGATAAAGCAGCGGAGATACTGCTCCAGGGTTTGATTGGTTCGTTCGGTCTGTCCATTAGTCTGGGGATGAAAAGCAGAAGAAAGGTTTACTTTAATGTCCAATGCTGCACAGAAAATTTTAGACTTGAGAGTCTCAGTGTTGATACCTTTTATGGCTAACTGAAAGATGGTAACAATTGCAAGCTTTCGAGACTACTCAGTCTCTTCAATGCGCACAGAAATTTTGCCAAAACCTAGAAGTGAATTGCACCTCGTCCGAAATAACCTCATCCGGTACTCCATGTAAGCGAAACACATCTTTAATCATCAAATCTGATGTCTGTTTTGCAGTGGGTAAGCCGACACAAGGGATAAAATGAGCTGCCTTTGTTAGACGGTCAACCACCACTAGAATGGTGTTCTTCCCTTGAGAGGTTGGTAACTCCACAATGAAGTCCATAGAAATGGATCCCCACGGGCGGGACGGGGTGGAAGAGGCTGTAACAGACCAGTTGGTGAGGAGCGAGGTGTTTTGCATCTTGCACAGACTTCACATGAAGTGACATAGTTTAAAACATCCTTCCTGCAAGTGGGCCACCAAAAGAAACGAGAGAGAAATTCCTGTGTCTTTAGAATTCCTCTATGCCCAGCTATCTTGGAATCGTGAATGAGTTGCAATACTCTCAATCTGACTGTTTCAGGAATATACAGGCGTTGTCCCTGAATCCACACACCATTCTTAAAGACAAGACTTACGTCCCTTGGGGTTGTGCCAAAAAGGAATCCGCATGGTATGCTTCCTTGATGTCCTTAATAGGTCTTGATTATGAATTACTCCTAGGAATCTAGAGTCAGGAAGAATAGTCTTAGGAGGAGTAATTGGACGTGTCTCTGCTGAGTAAATCCTAGAGAGTGCATCAGCCTTTCCATTGCGCGATCCTGGTCTATAAGAAATGATAAAATTAAATTGGTTTAAGAAAAGATTCCAGCGAGCCTGGCGAGGAGTCAGGCACTTAGCCGACCTGATAAACTCAAGGTTACGATGGTCTGTCAGGACGACTATTTGCTGTGCAGCTCCCTGAAGAAGGTGTCTCCATTCTTTGAAGGCGGCAATAATGGCCAACAACTCTCTATTGCCCACATCGTAGTTCCTCTCAGCCGAAGACAACTGCTGGGAAAAGAAGGCACAGGGATGCAAGACATTCTTCTCACCTGTTCTCTGAGAGAGTATAGCTCCAACGGCACAGTCTGAAGCATCCACCTCTATTATGAAGGCAAGCTCGGGGTTGGGATGTACTAGGATAGGTGCAGTGGTAAATTTATCTTTTAGACGGGAAAATGCTTCCTGGGCTTGGGGAGTCCAGGAGAACCTAGACTCTTTCCGGGTAAGTTGGGTGATAGGTGACACTACCTCAGAGAAATTTCTAATGAAACGTCTATAGAAGTTGGCAAACCCGATGAAGCGCTGTACCTCCTTCACATTTCTAGGACTTGGCCAATCCTTGATGGCTTGGGTTTTGCTTCCATCCATACTAATTCCTTGTGTAGACAGTACATACCCCAGAAATTGAATTTCGGTCCTATGGAATTCACACTTTTCAAGTTTGATGTAAAGATGATTTTGTCTTAGACGTTCCAAGACCATTCTCACATGTCCATGATGTTCCTCTGTGGAGTTAGAAAAAATTAGAATATCATCCAAATAAATTACCACGAATGTATCTAGGAGATCCCTGAAGATGTCATTCACCAAGTGTTGGAAAGTGGCTGGGGCGGTACTCAGACCAAAAGGCATAACTAGATATTCAAAGTGTCCATAGCGTGACCTGAATGCAGTCTTCCATTCATCCCCAGGTCTAATACGGACTAAGTTATAGGCCCCACGAAGATCTAGTTTAGAGAAAATGTAGGCATGTCGCACTCTCTCCAATAACTCAGGGATTAAAGGCAATGGATAACGGTTTCTAATAGTAACCTTATTGAGTTCCCTATAGTCTACGCATGGTCTCAGAGATCCATCTTTCTTCTTTACAAAGAAGATGGGTGCACCTGCAGGAGATGAAGAGGGGCGTATGAAGCCCTTGGCTAGATTTTCGTCTATGTAATCCTTTAAAGCCTTTAGCTCGGGCCCCACCAGGGGGTAGATCTTACCAAAAGGTATCTCCGCTCCAGGCAATAATTCAATTGGACAATCATATGGACGGTGAGGAGGAAGCTGGTCAGCGTTCTTCTTGTCACATAAATCCACATAGTCCTGGTATACAGCTGGTAGTTCAGGGACTGACATGGTTCCTTTAGGAACAGAGCAAGCTGAAACTTTTGGACTCATCTGTTTCTCTGGAAAGTGTCATTCCTTGGTCTCCCAGTTAATGGTAGGATTCTGAGCCTGCAGCCATGGTAGCCCTAGAATAATGGGAAAGTGGGGAGAAGAGATAAGCATAAAGGACAGTTTCTCTTGATGATCTTTACCCATAAGAACCCTCAAAGGCTCTGTTTCCTGATCCACTGGTCCAGAGGTCAGCAGGGAGCCATCCACAGTTTCCATCTGTACTGGAGTAGCCTTCTTCACTGAACGTATCCCTGTTTCAGAGCAAAGGAGACATCCATAAAATTTCCACTTGCCCCTGAGTCGATCATAGCAGAGCTAGACACCCAAGCTGAGTCAACCCAGAGTTTGATGGAAAGAAAGCAATGAGAATTGTTTTTCTTACAACTCAGCTGGGACACCGCTGAGGAAACTTGAAAAATGGCAGCGTTTACACAGTCAACGTCCTCAGAGGTAACGGAGTTTAAGTCCGAGAAATCAAGATCTGTTGCTGCAGATCTCTCTGGAGCCTGAGGCTCGGACCTGACAGATCCCCTCTCGCAACACTCACAATGAATGAGTGCTGCAGTAGTCTTACGAGAACGGCTGGGGCAGTTTATAATGAAGTGCCCTGACTTACCACAATAGAAACATAGATTCTGCTTAAAACGATGTTCCTTGCGTGCATCACTAACCCGTCGTTGTAAAGAGTCTACCTGCATGGGTTCAGGTTCAGGTTCCCGTGTAATCCTACTCAAAGGTTCCTTAGCTGGAGAGGAAGGTAGGAAAAGGTTAGTGCGATTGCTTTCGAACCATCTCTCTTGCCTGCGTTCAGTCAGACGAGTATCAATACGGATGCAGTAGTTAATAAAGTCACCTAACGCAGTGGGAGGGTCGGCACGAGCAAGTTCATCCTTAATCAGTGGAGATAACCCCTTTCGAAAAATAGATTTTTTGGCGGAACTGTCCCAGGTGGTATCAAGGGCCCATCTCCTGAACTCCAAGGCATATTCAGCTACCGAGTGCTTACCTTGGCGCAAAGCTAACATGGCTGCTTCAGCTGTTGCACCTCGATTGGGGTCATCAAACACCTGCCCCATGGCTGAAATAAAAGCATCAAGGTGATTCAAACAATCATCCTCAGTCTCAATCAGAGGGTTTGCCCACATCAAAGCCTTGTTGGTAAGCAACATAATTATAGTAAGCACCTTAGATCGTTCAGTGGGAAATTGTGAAGCATGTGCAGAAAAAAAAAGATTGCATTGATTAATAAATCCCCTGAATTTCTCACGTTCACCGCCAAAACGAAAAGGGGGCAACTTGGGAATCCCAGAACTCGGGGCTACGGCAGGAGCCTGGACTCGCTCTTCTAGAACCTCAATCCTGGCTCGCAAATCCTGGGCAGTCTGTCCAAACACTTGCAAATTGTGATTAGTGAGGTCCTGTAGGCTTGAAAAACGGGTCTTTATATTCTGCAAATCTGCAAGGATATTATCAGTCACTCCGCAAAGTTCCTTTATGCGGGCCTCCATTTTCCAGATCTTTTAAGACAGGAGTACTGGAAGAAGAGGAGAGGAGAAAAAAAAAAACAATAGTGTTTACCTGTGGTAACACTGCAGAGAGAAAAAAAAAAAATAAGGGAACTGCTCACCTGGAATGGTTGTGAGAAGTCACAACCACTATCATCACAGAAAGTTCACCCGGACATCTGATATCCACAGTTACAGCAGACAAAAAAGAGAAAAGAAAAAAAAAAAAACAATAGTGTTTACCTGTGGTAACACTGCAGAAAAAAAAACACTTAAGGGAATTGCTCACCTGGAATGGTTGTGAGAAGTCACAACCACTGTCATCACAGAAAGTACAACCGGACATCCAATATCCACAGTTACAGCAGACACAGCCTTTCCAGACCCAGCAGACACTAACGTTTTGGCTTCAGAATCTTGTAATGTATGTGGTACAGTTCATATAGCGTCTTGTGCTTGGGTGCGATGAAAATACATGAGACACAGGTTTGATATAGAAAGTCTTGTATTACTTCATACAAGTTGGCAAAAATAGTCACACAGTTTGCAGACACAGAAGCAGGAGACACAGCAGGCCAGAGTAATCTAAGCTCAGCAATCACTCTCCACAACAGGTTCAGGATCTTCTTCTCTGTTACCGTAAGTCCATGCAAACGTGGGTCTTTCAAAGAGCAGGGTTCAGAGTCCACAAGTGCTTCAGAGTTCCTCAGTAGGAATAGCTGGAGTACAAGGTCCAAGGCTTTAGGAGTCAGGTCACAGGTTCACTGCAGGCTAGATTCTGAAGCACTGATTGCTCAGCTGTGGCTGCTTAAGAAGCAAAAGGAGAGAATCAGGGCGGGAACATGCAAGCTGGAAACTCCATTTTGACTGAGGGCAAGATAGCTGCAGCAAGACAGAAAGTAAAATGGCTGACGAACAAACTGAGTTTCAGGAACATGTACACAGAACCTTACACCACCGCACAACCAGTTCTAACCTCTCCTAGTGTATCCTCACCCATCCCCTGTAGACTGTGAGCCTTCGCGGGCAGGGTCCTCTCTCCTTCTGTACTTATGTGTGTCCTGTATTGCTCATATTTATTGTACTTGTCTATACTCGCCCCCTCTCACATGTAAAGCGCCATGGAATAAATGGCGCTATAAAAATGAATAATAATAATAATAATGTGAAGAACATAGAAAACAAAAAAAAATTAAACAATATGAGGAAATACAGGCAAATATATCCAAACAATAATGAAATCCAATTAACACAGGGGCCCTACTCCTCAATATACTGCCAGGAAAAATCCAAATTCTGGACTTACTAGTGGACCAGTAGTTCTCTACGCAAGTTTACTCCATTAGGAGTGCACACATTTAAATTGAACATCATAAATGCTTCACGGTCACGGAGGCGCTTCCTGATATGCTGTAGAAGGTTTGCCAGAATATGAAGAGCATCTTATTCACACGTTGTAGGAAACACATTGTCCATCGAACCTCAAAAATCTTCTTATAGATCAATTTCCGTGCAAATAAATGCAAGTCTTTCTCTGCTTAAAAAGAATGAAATCTTGCTATTGGTGAAAAATACAACCTAAGAATAAGTACTTCAATCTAATCACTTGCTAAAGGTATTTCTGACAGATTAATTACAGAGAGATGAAACAAGTTTTATGTTGTCGCCAGTTGTCTGCATGGTCCTCTTTTTTTCTGACATGTATTAGCTTCCATCTTTCTTTTATCATTCCGAAAGTTATATCTATTGCCATAATTTGAGTGGACCAATAAACCGATCAAGAAGTAATGCATTAAGGATTGCCTTGGACTTTCAATCGAAACACCGACAAGTCTAGGAGATCCATCAGAGACATTGGCCTGTTCTTCAAAGTGATGAAATGCTTAACAAAATTATCTCAGAATATCCCTCTTTTTACCTACAGGCGATCCAAGAATTTGAAAGACCTCCTTATCCATAGCAATCACTGGTGTCAACGAAGATTGAAAAGGTGGCATTCATCATCCCATAAAATAAACACTTTATTCACATCAACATGGATGCAGCAGGATGTGATCTACGCTGTGGACGACTGTCGTGTGCAGCCAGATGTGGATCGATAGATTTCAAAGTCCCTAATTCCTCTGAAGCACTAGAGTCCGAATCGGTAGTCAAGTAATCATGGTTAAATCTTCATTTCTTTTTATTTCTCTGTGGTTGACCATTTCTATTACTCATTTTATTTTTGTTTTCCATAGTATAACTTGACCTGATTTATAGTCCTTTTTTTATCCCTTAAAAACTTGTCCTTTTTTCTCTGTTTGATTTCTGCTTGAATAGGGATCAGGCTTTTATCCATTCTTTTGAGGAACACCTACCATTGATTTTAAGTGATGCGTGTACACAACTTGGATTTCGCCCTTTTAAGGTCTGAATTAACCTCCATGTAGTCTTTTTCCTTCTGTTTCAAAATAAATGTCAAAAGGTTACGACTTACGAAAACATTGTAGCTGAATTTGTTTCCATTCAGCAACAAACTCTCTATCCTATTGGTAATGGGAAATATCCTTGTGCACTCGCAAACCTCTTGGTATTTTGTCACATTCATCATAGGATTTGAAGGAATTTCACAGTCCATAACAACCAAATTTCTTTCCTTGTCGAATCGGTTATCTTATATTCCAAAGTATTGGTACTTATGACCTGCATTATATCCTTGAAATTGCACAAACGCGCCAGTGTTCTCCCTTCCGGCGTGTATTCCATTTAAAATAGTCCATTGCTCTAAATGTCCATCAATGGTATAAATTTCCATGAGACGTTAACAAGAGATGTGGATCAAGCAAATGCCAATTCCAATGAAAAAATACAAGAAGTGATCCCGCACTATCATCAACAATTTTTCACAAGGGGATATTTAAGAAACGCCCTGTCTAACTAGTGAGAAATCATGGTGCTCAACCTGATAAGTAGCATTTAAAATATTTCAACAAAGATTAAAAAGATTGCACTCGTGACCTGTTAACAGTTCTAGCAGCGGCTGGATGTAAACATGTGCATGAAGTGGAAATTCACAGCTCTATGTAGTGTTTAGTAGCTACTCACAGGTACTGCAAATCAGCTCGTATTCAAATGAATAGAAGCTAGTAATAGCTGATTGTGGAGGGTGACATCTTTTGGACCACCTAACCCTGACCTGATAATGGCGACGTAGCCTAAGGCTAGTTTATTGATATCATAGTAGTAGAAAATCACTTTAATATTTTATTTACAGTTTAGGATCCAAACATGGCAACACCAAAACAAAAATATTAAGAGATATTCTCTGGAGTACCCAGAAGCAGGATCACATAACAGGCCAGGACAGAACCAACTGGCAACACATAGCATCACAGAAATGAATCCAGTTGCCCAAGCTAATAAATGGCAAAGACATGAGTCTGAATGGAAAGATAGTCAGAACTTCTAATTGGCTGATCAGCTGTGCAGTCTGACTAAATACACAGAAGGACTTGGCGGCTTGGCGGCAATGTACATTGTGCATAAGCATCTCCACTGTAGCCTCCATTGCGGCATCTGGTTCAAAGTGACCGCGCAGCAGCAAAACGAAAGAAGCTTGTTACATCAAGGTTTAACTTTGAACTTTATATGCATTTCGCCACAGTTTCAGATATTTAATTTTTCACAGTTTTCTCAGTAAATGTTAGTCTAGCACAAGCTGGAATCATGAATGTCAACATGTTTCATTTTATGACAATTTTGTTTCTTTTTCCAGTAAAAGTGAAAGAGGACTTCGCTCTGATTTACTGGTACAACCTGGAATAATTAATACAGTAAATGCAAATTTGCTTATGGAATCATTGCTTATTCTTAGTGACAAGTTCAATGGTTACAGTAACTCTGATACTGCAATTATTGCGTGACATTCTATGCAGATCTATGAATCATATGTAACAAGGTCAGTGATTTAGCTTACCGAAGCAGAGGTGACCCCATTAATGTTTAATTTTCCCCCGATGAATTTAAATATTGCAGTTTTTATATTTTCACATTGTTCTAGGAAACTTGAGCAACAGACTTATGCTAAACTTCATTTTCAGCAAAATGATTAGCCCATTTGGACTATTTGTTGCATAAAGCTAATTCACTTAGCTTTTTAAAAGTAAATTACTCTTAAAACCCTTTTCAGCAGCCAATCAATTGTATGTATTTTCAATTCACAGGGAATGATTCAATTTAATTAAAGGGTTATTCAAAATAAAAAAAATAAGATATTCCATATCCAACGCATAATTGATAAGTTGTTGATTGCTTTGAGACTGACCACACTGACTTGCTGTCACGGGTTTACCATGAGAGAGGGGCCAGAAGACTGCAGCGTCTGATTTCATGTACTCCTTTACTGATTAGAAGGACTTTTCCTTCAAATTAAAAGGTGATGGTTTGCTCTAGCAATGCAGGGGCTGAACTGTTCAGCTCAGAGTCTCTGAAGCCACACTGCTTGGATGTTCTCAGCTGTTCAGTATTGGCCACTCCTCTCTACTATATATAGTTGCCTCAGGCAATCAGGATTGCCAGTGTTAGGCTTGTACTTCCTAGTCTGGAGAGGAGAAGTCTGTTGTTGATAAAGGTTTTTGGAGTGTTGATCTGTGACTGTTTGGTGTTCAGACTGTGTGCAAATCCTAATCCTCCCTATTTGGTTTTCCTACCTTTTCTCCCCGGTGTACATCTCTTCTCTGTGAGTGTATATTTGTATGTTTGGTATTTCATGTATCGATGTACATCCTCCCTTGTTAGTCTTATCTGTGTATACTATATATATACACTATTACTCCCCACTTCCCTGGGGCTGGGGGAGGATGATGGATATAGGGCTGATTCAGAAGTTTAACCAGGTACATGGCCCCTGCATCTTCATCATCAGAAGTAAACCGAGGAGCAGGGATACTTGGGATGCCCTTAGCATTAGGGACAGTGAAGTAGCCCCTGGCACTGCATATTCTCACAACAATTGTGGCACCTACATCCCCAACCTGAATGAATTGGAGGGGCACATGCTCAGCCACCACTGTATTCATTGTCTATGTCACTGATGGAAATCAAGTGCTGTATTCTGCAGTCACACAGACAATGAATGGAGCAGAGGCCAGATATGTGCACTTCTGCTCCATTCAGGATGAGGATGCAGAGCTTTGATCTCATTAAACCTGTGGGTCCCAAAGGTCAGTTTCCCAGCATTTAACCACCATTCAAGCGTTTCTTTATCTCATCATATTTATTGCATGGTGCCACTAATGTAAGTTCCCTACCACTGCTATTTAACTCAACAGCCGCTCGGTGCCCCTCCAGTCCCAAGACGGCATGTTGTGACCGTAACTTCTAACTGATTGGAAATCAGAGTTAAAGGTCATAACCTCTCAGTATAAGTCTAATAGGGGCTCGTTCTGGCCATTGTTCTGGCTCATGTAGACTAACATTGAGCTGTGACTAGAGATGGGGTGACCCCAGATGTTCGGGTCTGGCGAATGTGGCTGCATGACAGGTGCATGACATGCTGTGGCATGTGCATGACAGCATGGCAAACACAGCTGAGGGTTGCAGCCCAAGGCTATCAGTTTTACCTGGCTGGTTATCAAAAACACAGGGGAACTAACTCAATTTTTTTCTTTTTTATTTTATTTAGAGCGCAGGTGCCGGCTGATGAATACTCCCTTTAGCTGTGCCTGCTCTCGCTATTATTAGGTGTAGGCTTGATGTGAGCAGTAGTCCCATCAGCCAATGCCAGTGACTGGAAGTAAACTTATCTCTGATCACAGCTTGGGAACCACGGCTGTCTGTCTGGCGGTAATGATTATACCGCCGATCAGAAGCAGTGTTTGCCGCACTGTCATGCACATGACGGCGCGACAAACATCCGGTGTTTGTGGAGCAGAACCCAAACAGTATCAAGGACTTCCTGGTGAAGTCCGTGTATAGTGTCCGTGCCTGAACAGTAGGTATTCGGTACGGACACCGAACTTTACTGTTCGGGTTTGCTCATCTCTAGTTGTGACTTCCAGATCGCTTCAGCAAATACTGGAGTGACCTAGCAGGTTACAAACTACTGGTGACTGACGTGAGGATGGAGGCTGGTAAGTATGAGACCAGGGCCAGGAAACATAGATTAAGGAGTGGTGTTTTAACAAGTTATCTCCAATGTAATTCCAAAGACATTTTGATGTATTAATCTTCTTCTTTCTCAATGGCTTTTTTAAACAAGTTTTCCATTATATGCTAAAAGCCAGCCTACTTCAGAATCGATTTATCAACATTCCATATCAATATTTGTCTGAAACTACAACCTATGACCCATTTCATGCACTATGGGAGAAACCACAAGCCGTGAGTAACCCGAAGTGACTGAGGACTATTCCTTAATCAATCCATCATCAACAAGTGATGCCCTGTGGATTTAAATGTTATTTTGTGGATTCATATCTTTTGAACAAAGAATGACACCTTGTAGATCCATATTTAGTCAACCTTTTTTTAACACACATTCCCGTTGAAACAGCAAATTGTGGGAAATCCATAGTGGATGCAGATCAATTCCAACTAACTACTTTTCCAAAGTGGACTTGCAAATTCTTGTTTATAGGAATGGACAGTCATTATTAAACCACACATTAGGATTGTTTATCTGTATTGTTTAATGAATTTATTGCTGGGATTTTATATTGATAATTTTAAGTTAGATTTTTTATTGCGAGGGCCCACAAACATTTATTTATGGACTGGAATTATCAATATGTAGATGCTATATAAATTACAGATTTACGCTGATTTATGGACATATTTTATTAATTTCTATTTAATAAATCTAGCGTTTGCATGTTAGCATTTTGAGAGTTCATATATTAATTCTACTTTGTTTATTCAGTTTTTCACGCATTTGGGTAAATGCAGTTTTGTCAGTGCTAACAGTGATAATTCTGCCCAAATGCAGAGTCATCATATTTTTATTTAAATTGAGTGTGTGTGTATATATATATATATATATACAGTTGAAACTAGAAGTTTACATACACTATATAAAAGACACAAATGCATGTTTTTCTCAATATTTGATATGAAATCAGAATAAACCTTTCCCGTTTTAGGTCAATGAGGATTACCATAATTATTAATATTTGCCAGAGTAATGAGAGATAATGTTTTAATGCATTTTTATTACTTACTGCAAAGTCAAAAGTTTTCAGACATTTCATTAGTATTTGGTAACATTGCACTTAAACTGAATGACTTGGGTCAAACATTTGGAATGTCCTTGCAGAAGCTTCTCACAATAGTTGGCCGGAATTTGGGCCCATTCCTGACAAAACTGGTGTTACTGATCCAGGTTTGTACGTAGCCTTGCTACCCACCTGCCTTTTCAGCTTTACCCATAAATTTTCAATAAGATTGAGATAAGGGCTTTGTGATTGCCACTCCATAATATTGACTGTTATCCTTAAGCCACTTTGTTGGCAGTATGCTTCTGGTCATTGTCCATTTGAAAGACCCATTTCCGCCCAAGCTTTAACTTCCTGTCTCATGTGAGATGTTGCTTCAGTATTACCACATAATCTTCTATTCTCATGATGCCATCTATTTTGTGAATTGCTGCAGGAGGGACTGGAGCACAACAACTCAACAACATGATGCTGCCACCCTCGTATTTCACAGTTGGGATGGTGTTGTTAGGCTTCCAAGTTTCTCCCTTTTTCCTCCAAACATAACGATGGTCATTATGCTCATAGATTGTAAGCTTGCGAGCAGGGCCCTCATTCCTTTTGGTATCTACTTTGATCTGTGTTTGTTATGCTGTAATGTCTATTGTCTGTACAAGTCCCCTCTAAAATGTAAAGTGCTGCGGAATATGTTATCGCTATAGAAATAAAAGTATTATTATTATTATTATTATTATGCCCAAAAAGTTCAATTTTGGTTTCATCAGTTCATCAGACCACAGGACATGTCTCCAAAAATTAAGGTATTTGTTGCTGTGTGAATTTGCAAACATTAATCTGGCTTTTTTATGTTTATTTTGGAGTAATGGCTTATTTCTGGCAGAGTGGCCTTCCAGCCCATTTTGATACAGTACTCATTTCGCTGTGTATATTGACACAATCTTACCAGTTTCCGCCATCATCTTCACAAGGTCTTTTGCTTTTGTCCTTGGGTTGATATGCACATGTCAGAACCAAAGCATGTTCATCTCTGGGACACAGAACCCTGTCTACTTCCTGAGCTGAACATTCCCACCTTATTTGTACTTGTGTATAATTGTTTGTACAGATGAGCGAGACACCTTCAGGTATCTTGAAATTGTACCCAAGGATGAGCCAGACTTGTGCAAGTCCACAATTCCCTTCCTGATATCTTGGCTGATTTCTTGAGACTGTGATGTTACACAAAGAAGCAGTGTGTTTCAGGTGTGCATTAAAATACATCCACATGTGTGTTTCTAAGTAAGATGTCGCCAAAAAAACAGAAGCTTACAAACACATGACATCATCATATGGGCAAACCAGAATTGTTTAAAGGCATAGTGATCTTAGTGTATGTAAACTTTTTACTTTGCAGTAAGTAATAAAAATGCCTTAAAACATTTCTCTCTCTTCATTAATCTGGCATTTGGCAAATATTAATAATTATGGTAATCCTAATCGACCTAAAACAGGACAGCTTTATTCTGATTTCATGTTAGATATTGAGAAAAACCAGCATATGTATCTTTTTATATAGTGTATGTAAACTTCTAGTTTCAACTGTTTGTATGTATGTATGTGTATCTAAATATATATAGCTAAAGCCAAAGATGAAACCTTTGCTCTGTATTTAGGCAAAAAGATATATTGTCATTTTTTTTCCATTTTAAAAATTACAAAAAGGAAAATGTGCTGATACAAATCTTTTGGCACCCTTGGAGATTTCTCTGCTCAGATAACTTTATCCAAGGTTTCAGACCTTAACTAGCCTGCTTCGGTTATGGTTTTTTCACTATCATCATTCGAAAAAGCTAGGTTATGAAAATTACCCAGCTTTATAAAATCCCAGCTTCCTCAAACCTTGTGCCAAAAACCAGCAGCCATGGTTCTTCTAAGTAGCTGCCTAGCACTCTGAAAATGAAAATGTTGGATGTCCACATAGCAGGAGAAGGCTATAAGAAGATAGCAAAGTGTTTTTCAAGTTGCCCTTTCCTACATTCGAAATGTAATTAAGAAATGTCAGTAAACAGGAACAGTGGAGGTCAAGGTAAGGTCTGGAAGACCAAGCAAAATGTCAGTGAGAGCTGCTGTTAGGATTGCTAGAGAGTCAAATAAGATCCCCCGCTTGACTGCAAAAGACCTTCAAAAAGATTCAGCAGACTCTGGAGTTGTGGTACATTGTTTTATGGTTCACAGACCCCTGCACAAATATGGCCATCATGGAAGAGTCATCTGAAGAAAACCTCTCCTGCGTCCTCACCATAAAATTCAGCGTCAGAAGTATGCAAAAGAACATGAATGATGTATTTTGGAAACAAGTTCTAACTATTGTACCCAAACCCTGGTACAAAATTTCTTCCAGAGTGATGAAGAGAGCCATTATAATAAAACAATGTTTTATTAACTGTTTAAAATCCAAAATACAGAAGAGTTAAAAAGCAGAGTGACTCGTAGAGGATATTCAAAATAGAAACACTCTTTAGGAATTATCTAACACTCAAAAATGAAGAAAATGGTCATCTATCAATAGAAAACCAAGAAATTGGCAACAACCCAAAATGGGAGTATAAATCTGTGGCCCGTCCTGGAGATTCATTTAAATTACTAAGGTGTCAAAAAACATCCATTTCAACGTCCCCGGTAGGGAGACAGAATATCAATTATACTGACCACTATGTAGTTGCCAATAATAACAAAAAGGAAACCACTATAGATCATTAGAATCCAATCCCAAATTGCTCACAAAAAGATAAAATATAGGTATGTGTCTCTATTGCTCAATAGATAATACCTAACTTTGAGGAGAGAGTGCACATAACATTAGAGATATTACCTATGTAGAGAGCAGGGGAAGGAAATCACCATAAGTGTCAGGAGTAGCGTCTCTACACCCCGACGCATGTTTCACCCCTGTCTTCTTTTTCACACAGGGCCTTGTAGATTTGGATTTTTTCCCATAATAAAGACCTTCATTGTGTTTACTTGTATTATCTTTGTCTAGTATTTAAATTTGATTGGTGATCTAAAACATTTTTAAGTGTGACAATCATGCAAAATAATAGGAAATCAAGAAGGGCGCAAACACTTTTTCACACAACTGTATATGTATGTATATGTGTGTACATATGCATATAGATGTCTTTATTAATAAGTGAAATGTTTATTGCATAGAAGTAGAAATTTAAAATTGTGTTCTATTAACACATCTTCAATTCTTCGTACATAAATGGAATGAGATTATCTAACAGTTATTGCTTAGTTCAGTCATTTTGTGCAATGATCACAGATTGGTCATGTCCTGCTTGCATTAGAGCAGATCTTTAAGTAATGCTTAATCAGAGAGCTTTCCATATTTGAATAGCTAATATTGAATGAATTTGTTCCAATCTGCATATTCAATATAACTGGAATGTCACCTTGTACTGATTGATTTTTAAATATTCTATGTGTTTAGCCCCATGGCTACTTCAGCGTGAGAGCATAAGACATTAGGACAAGATGACAGCACAAAGAATGAGCACAGAATATCAATGCAACTTTTTGACAAACTTTATTTTAAACAAAAATAACTTAACTCTAAAAAACACAAGTTAACCTACAATAAAAGCTTTACTGCTGCAGTCAGAGCATAGGCAGGACATATTAAAGAGACAGGGCCATATTGGTGCTGTCATACTGATAAAAATGATACCTCAGGTGAAGAAACCCGTTTTGAAAGGCTTGTATTCATATCTTTGTTCAAGTCAGGCCTGTGGGTGGGACTGAGGGTAGGGTCTTTAGCTTTGTTCCATTCCATCTGATGTGTCTGGGTGTATCTTCTTCAAATTTAAAATTTTGCACTGGCGCCGTCTTAGCCATGAGCTGCGCTTGCGCAGATTGAGCTCTTGGAAGTGTTCAGGAATATGGTGCCGGTGGCTGCACATGGGTAGATTCTCAGTGCCACCGGCACCATTTCACTGAAGCCCATCATTAGATCAATCTGCATAAGCATTGCCGGCAGTTAGGACTAATGGTGGACTTCAGTAATATGTGGCCATTTTCCTGGAGACTTCCAAGAGCTCAATCTGCGCAAGCGCCGCCCATGGCTAGGATGGTGTTAAATAAAGACAAAGAAAAGACACCCAGACACAGCGGAGGGGACAGAACAAAACTGAAGACCCTACCCACAGTCCCACCCTCAGGCTCGCTCTGATGCACGAAGATATGAATACAAAGGAACTTCAAAGATTAAAGAAAATCTACAAAACGGATCTCTTCACCTGTCGTATCATTTTAATTTGTATGACAGCGCCATTATGGCCCTGTCTGTAATTTACTTAGTAAAATGCTGCTGACAGGTTCTCGTTAAAGACTAAGTGGAGATGTGTCATTGCAGAAAGTACTGTATATTGACAATGTTCAAAATAACATCATCTGAACACAGTACTTAGACTCACCCCTGTGTCTGAGTGTTATCAAGGTCTTTAAAGGGAATCTGTCACCTGTAAATATGATATTAGAATATGGGGTTAATTTACAGGTTAATAGCGTGGTTAACCTGCCCGGCACCTGCACTTAGACGAACGCTGCAGGGAGAAAATTAACTTAGCTTTCCCTCCCCCCGCAGCTCTCGGGTATCAGTCACGGAGGCGACGTATACAGAGCAGCGACTGTAACCATGCCCCCACCCTGACTGACTCTGGCTCTGCATTGGTGTCAGGGGCACTTTTACAGCTGTCGATCTGTATATAGTGGTGACTGAACCCACCCCATAACTGAAAGTTCATTTTCTCTCGCAGTGTTCGGTTAAGTGCGGACGCCGAGCAGGTTAATAACGCTAGTAATCTGCAGATTAACTCCATATCTGCAGGGTAATAGCATTTTTTCTCGTGACAGGTTCCCTCTAAATGCCTGGGGAGATATCACTGAGACACACCAAGCAAACTTATAAAATCCAATGTGGAGTACAGCAAAGAGTAAAGTACACAGGCAAAGGGAGCAGAACCCAAGCCAGCTATGACAGGTGCATAACATGGCACTTTTCATAGTCTATTGTCCGTTTGTACACCGTGTACCGGAGTGGGCTCCCAGGATACAGCAAAGCCGGGACAAGGAAATCAGCCAACACCAAACCTAGCAGATGAATCTTTACTGATGATTCTCTTTTCCAGAAACAACAAAAAATGAAAAAAGCTACCACACACATACCCAGTCAGGACTGACCAGAACCACCATGCTGCGTTAATCAGTAGGCCCGGACGTAATGACTTTGATGCTATAATTTACCTAATTGTGCACCTCCTAGTGCGGTCACTGAGCATACCTGAGACTCTGGAACAGTAAAATGAATGTCAGGAATGGCCTACTGGTGATGCAGCACAGCAGATGACAAACTTATGGGGAATCTGTCACTTTTCACCTATTACTATGGCCACACAGGTAATAGAATGGTTAAAATAGTCCTACCTGTATGCCTCATAACTGCGGTGTAGTGGTTTAAAAATTTAGTTATTATAATCTTTTTATGTTAATTATTTTTTCTTGGTTCTGGGGCATGAAGAAATCTCTGCCTCCTGTCTTCATTATCATACCACCCCCCTCCCAAGTACATCACACTGACCTGTGACGTGCAGTTCTGGAGCTGAAATCTCTATTGCGCAGTGACTCACCTGCGTAGAAGAAGGAAGAAGACATTACCCATAGAAGGGCGGATAAGGTTTGGATAATAGTGCAAGTGCTATATACAGTTAGGTCCATATATATTTGGACAGAGACAACATTTACCTAATTTTGGTTCCAGAAATTACCACAATGAATTTTAAACAAAACAATTCAGATGCAGTTGAAGTTCAGACTTTCAGCTTTCATTTGAGGGTATCCACATTAAAATTGGATGAAGGGTTTAGGAGTTTCAGCTCCTTAACATGTGCCACCCTGTTTTTAAAGGGACCAAAAGTAATAGGACAATTGACTCCAAGGCTATTTCATGGACAGGTGTGGGCAATCCCTTCGTTATGTCATTCTCAAGCAGATAAAAGGGCTGGAGTTGATTTGAGGTGTGGTGTTTGCATTTGGAAGGTTTTGCTGTGAAGGAAACATGCAGTCAAAGGAGCTCTCCAAGCAGGTGAAACAAGCCATCCTTAAGCTGAAAAAACAGAAATAACCCATCCGAAAAATTGCTACAACATTAGGAGTGGCAAAATCTACAGTTTGGTACATCCTGAGAAAGAAAGAAAACACTAGTGAACTCATCAATGCAAAAAGACCTGGGCGCCCACAGAAGACAACAGTGGTGGATGATCGCAAAATACTCTCCATGGTGAAGAGAAACCCCTTCTCAACAGCCAACCAAGTGAATAACACTCTCCAGGAGGTAGGCGTATCAATATCCAAATCTTCCATAAAGAGAAGACTGCATGACAGTAAATACAGAGGGTTCACTGCACGGTGCAAGCCACTCATAAGCATCAAGAATAAAAAGGCTAGACTGGACTTTGCTAAAAAATATCTAAAAAAGCCAGCACAGTTCTGGAAGAACATTCTTTGGACAGATGAAACCAAGATCAACCTCTACCAGAATGATGGAAAGAGAAAAGTATGGCGAAGGCGTGGTACAGCTCATGTTCCAAAGCATACCACATCATCTGTAAAACACGGCGGAGGCAGTGTGATGGCTTGGGCATTCATGGCTGCCAGTGGCACTGGGTCACTAGTGTTTATTGATGATGTGACACAGGACAGAAGCAGCTGAATGAATTCTGAGGTATTCAGAGCCATACTGTGTGCTCAGATCCAGCCAAATGCAGCCAAACTGATTGGTCGTCGCTTCATACTACAGATGGACAATGACCCAAAACATAAAGCCAAAGCAACCCAGGAGTTTATTAAAGCAAAGAAGTGGAATATTCTTGAATGGCCAAGTCAGTCACCTGATCTCAACCCAATTGAGCATGCATTTCACTTGTTAAAGACTAAACTTCAGACAGAAAGGCCCACAAACAAACAGCAACTGAAAACCACCGCAGTGAAGGCCTGGCAGAGCATCAAAAAGGAGGAAACAGCGTCTGGTGATGTCCATGAGTTCAAGACTTCAGGCAGTCATTGCCAACAAAGGGTTTTCAACCAAGTATTAGAAATGAACATTTTATTTACAATTATTTAATCTGTCCAATTACTTTTGGTCCCTTTAAAAACAGGGTGGCACATGTTAAGGAGCTGAAACTCCTAAACCCTTCATCCAATTTTAATGTGGATACCCTCAAATGAAAGCTGAAAGTCTGAACTTCAACTGCATCTGAATTGTTTTGTTTGAAATTCATTGTGGTAATGTCTAGAACCAAAATTAGATAAATGTTGTCTCTGTCCAAATATATATGGACCTAACTGTATATATATATATATATATATATATATATGCCCTGTCACTGCAATTGTGGTGTCGTAATTCCGTGCCTGCAGCCTGCACTCGCACTATTATCCAAACCTTATTCGCCCTTCTATGGGTAATATACAGATATACAGTATATACATATATATATATATATATATATAAATACATATATATACAGTACAGACCAAAAGTTTGGACACACCTTCTCATTTAAAGATTTTTCTGTATTTTCATGACTATGAAAATTGTACATTCACACTGAAGGCATCAAAACTATGAATTAACACACGTGGAATTATATACTTAACAAAAAAGTGTGAAACAACTGAAAATATGTCTTATATTCTAGGTTCTTCACAGTAGCAACCTTTTGTTTTGATGACTGCTTTGCACACTCTTGGCATTCTCTTGATGAGCATCAAGAGGTAGTCACTGGAAATGGTCTTCCAACAATCTTGAAGGAATTCCCAGAGATGCTTAACACTTGTTGGCCCTTTTGCCTTCACTCTGCATTCCAGCTCACCACAAACTATCTTAATTGGGTTCAGGTCTGGTGACTGTGGAGGCCAGGTCATCGGGCGTAGCACCCCATCACTCTCCTTCTTGGTCAAATAGCCCTTACACAGCCTGGAGGTGTGTTTGGGGTCACTGTCCTGTTGAAAAATAAATGATGGCCCAACTAAGCGCAAACTGGATGGAATAGCATGCCTCTGCAAGATGCTGTGGTAGCCATGCTGGTTCAGTATGCCTTCAATTTTGAATAAATCCCCAACAGTGTCACCAGCAAAGCACCCCCACATCATCACACTTCCTCCTCCATGCTTCACGGTGGGAACCAGGCATGTAGAGTCCATCCGTTCACCTTTTCTGCGTCGCACAAAGACAAGGTGGTTGGAACCAAAGATCTCAAATTTGGACTCATCAGACCAAAGCACAGAATTCCACTGGTCTAATGTCCATTCCTTGTGTTCTTTAGCCCAAACAAGTCTCTTCTGCTTGTTGCCTGTCCTTAGCAGTGGTTTCCTAGCAGCTATTTTACCATGAAGTCTCCTCTTAACAGTTGTTGTAGAGATGTGTCAGAACTCTGTGTGGCATTGACCTGGTCTCTAATCTGAGCTGCTGCAAACCAGCGATTTCTGAGGCTGGTGACTCGGATAAACTTATCCTCAGAAGCAGAGGTGACTCTTGGTCTTCCTTTCCTGGGGCGGTCCTCATGTGAGCCAGTTTCTTTGTAGCGCTTGATGGCTTTTGCAACTGCACTTTGGTACACTTTCAAAGTTTTCCCAATTTTTCAGACTGACTGACCTTCATTTCTTAAAGTAATGATGGCCACTCGTTTTTCTTTACTTAGCTGTTTTTTTCTTGCCATAATACAAATTCTAACAGTCTATTTAGTAGGACTATCAGCTGTGTATCCACCAGACTTCTGTACAACACAACTGATGGTCCCAACCCCATTTATAAGGCCAGAAATCCCACTTATTAAGCCTGACAGGGCACACCTGTGAAGTGAAAACCATTTTCGGTGATTACCTCTTGAAGCTCATCAAGAGAATGCCAAGAGTGTGCAAAGCAGTGACTACTTTGAAGAACCTAGAATATAAGACTTAATTTCAGTTGTTACACACTTTTTTGTTAAGTATATAATTCAACATGTGTTAATTCATAGTTTTGATGCCTTCAGTGTGAATTTACATTTTTCATAGTCATGAAAATACAGAAAAATCTTTAAATGAGAAGGTGGGTCCAAACTTTTGGTCTGTACTGTTTATATATAGTCTATCCTGTACACAAGTTCCAACAGTCTATAGGGGACTAACAGGGGAAATAGTGCCCCCTGTGGCCGGTGGTTAGTACTGCAGAAAATGGTGTTCTTAATGTGAATGCAGTGCATTGTAATATACAGCAGCTGTAAATAGAATACTAGTGTAATGAAAACAGTTAATAGTGGGTTACAGTCTGTGGCACTTTCCCTATCACCTCACAAGTTTCCAAGTAAACAGGAAGGGTCAGACAGAAATACGTTCTGAAAGAGAGGAGGCGCCAAACTCAATCTTGACTCACATTTTGCTCTGAGGCGTCTGCTGAGCGGGATGCCACATGATGATCAGTGGGTGTGATTACAGGTTTCTCACGGTGTGGAGAGCCATTACTGCTCACTACCCCGACACCACCTACTTGACTGGAGCCAAGCAACTGCTGGGTGAATATAACTTCATTTATTCAGTACATAATGTTACAATCACAGTATGTTTGAGACAGTGTTTACCTGCTGATTACAACTATGGCTTCAGATAAATACTATTTTGTTTGATGACAGGTTCACTTTAAATAGGTTGTGCAATATTTTTCTTAGGATAGGATAGGTCATCAATGCCTGATCGATGGGGGTGTGACACCTGGCACCTCCGCCAATCGGCTGTTTTCAATGTTGGCGGCTGCCTTAACTGTTACAGAGCTGCACAGCTCCATATACTTTATAGTGGTTTCAGCCAGGTACTGCACATCCACCCCCTTTTTCAAATGAATAAGGTAATGTGCAGAACCCAGCCACGGCCACTATACTGTAAATGGAGCTGCTCTGTGCAGTTCTGTAACTGGTCAGTTCTGTCCACCACCGATATAGAGAACAGCTGATCAGCAGTGGTGCCAGGTGTCGCGCCCCCACTGATCAGACATCGATTACCTATCCTAAGGATAAGTTATCAATGTCAAATTAATGGGCAACTTCATTAATAAAAGGTGCACAAACTGGCATACAATATCACCAAAATTTATGTTCAAGTTTAATAAAAAGGAAGACAGGCAGCACGGTCATTGAGTATAGTGTGCTTAAGGAATGGAATTGTTATGGACTGACCTGGGTTGGAGTAGTGGTATTGCAACCACTAGGGGCAGCACCATAGTCAGGGATAGCGAAGAAGTCGGTACACGGGAGCAGCAATGTAATCTTAGAATGAAAGAGCAGGTGAAAGGAAGCTTGACTAGAGGCTGGTAGCTCAATAATCTCACAAGGAAGGGAGTGCTATGCCAGGATTAAATAGGGTGTTCAGTCAGGGTGGAGCCAATCAGAAACAACACAGGTACAAGTACCTGGGTTAGCACAGAACTGTCCAGGGAGCTGAATAGTGCAGAGGGAAGAGCTGCCGTCTGCTGCACAAGAGCTGCGAGGTACAAGTCCTGCCAGGAATGGTGGTTCGGGCTAATCAAAGTAGGGAATTCAGCACCACAGAAAAGTATGAGACTATATGTCTTGCTGCAAGTGTTATTTATTTTGATCCAGTAAGGAGTCAAAACACATATGTTCATTTATGTTCCGTTCCAATGATTGAAACCAATTGTCATGTGAAAGAATTTAGATTAACAGATGGCTTACATGATAGCGACTGTATAGTGTAGTGTAATCTCCTGATTTCACTGTTATGCCTGCAAGTCAATGACTTATTTAGTTTTGATACCATGTGTGTTCTTGCAGAACACAAAGCGTTAATAGGGGTCATATAGTCAATAGGTGACCAAGGAATCGACTTGGAGAACATCTAAGTATGCAGTAAAGGAAACGCCCTTCCAGGAGACTGTAAAATACAAAAAAATCTTTATTACTCCATACAAGAAGTTAATAGCAACATTTCCACCTATCAGGGATTTTAAAAGCTTATAACTGTGGTTTATTAGGGGGATTATATACATAGTGCAAACCTCAATTAACCAATCATGTCAAAACAAGGGAACACACTCACAAAAACTTCATTGTAGATCAAAATGCAAATACAATAAACACCAATGTCGCAGTGTATCGTACATATGTAGATCTGAAATTTACATGAGGAAGGAAAGACTTGTAACAAACACTCACCATGGATATCAACATTGCAGTTCAGCCACAGCGTCGGCGCATGTTGTATGATAGCCAACCATGGTGCGGTATCCCAGTGACAAGCAACCAGCTTCAAAGGACGTTGTATACGTTCGAAATATATGTTTCCACAACAACCTATCAGCAGAATGACTGCGCCGACCATGAGTGAACCAATAGGCTCTTAATATTCGGAGCATTTAAATATTGTCGCAATGCTAAGTGTATCCAAACCATGGGAAGTCCGCATCTCACAGGTCACGTAAGTAGTTGGGTAAGATAATTTTATATGGCTGTTTGTTATTACCCAAATTTTGGGATGGCCAAAATAATATCCACTTTAATGTAAAACACATAAAAATACCAAAATAATATGTGTAAAATTAGGTATTTAGTAATTTCATTAATAGACTAACTAGAATATTTCAGAATTACATCCTTAATAGGAGAATTAATAGAGGGGGCGTTAAACAAGGTCCCACACATATCTAATCTAATCATGATTTAACCCCAAAGTTTTTCTATATATGTTTAGGATAATACCACACATTCGAAAAGTTGCAAATCAACCAAAAAATATTTACTGTTTCCAGTTTAACCAGCAAAGTACAACCATTTTCCCAACAAAGTATTCCCATGTAAACATAATACCCGTACAGGGGCCCATCATTCAAGAACAGTGTTACAACACAATTAAAACATAAGAGAATATAATTTGTTTATCCATGGTTAGTGTTACCCTAAACGTGTTGTAACTAGTGTTGAGCGATACTGCTCGATATCTAAAAATGTCGTATCGAAATGGTATCGCCGATATCACTAAATATCGTCAATATCCGATTCCGATACCGGAAGTCCAATGTAAGTCTATGGGAACAAAATATTACAACTTAAAAAAAACCTTTATTTCCTTGTAAACACTAAATATACACACATAGAATATATATATATATATATATATATATATATATATACATGTCATTGTGACATATATATATACATATATGTATAGTTTATACACTTCTACATAGTAAAATATCCTCTGATTCAATTGCCGGGTAAAGCCGGCTTCTGTGAAAAGACAGAAGCACCCGACATGAAATGACACTTGGTGTACATAGGGTTAACCATGTCTTTTCATGTCGTTTGCAATATGATTTGCACAAACAATTACATCAGTCTATGTGTGCAAAATTTCACACCTGTAGGGGTTAATTAAAGGTGTAAATTCGTTGTAAAAAAACGGACTTTTTTGCTACGAATTTACACCTTTAATTAACCCCTACAGGTGTGAAATTTTGCACACATAGACTGATGTAATTGTTTGTGCAAATCAGATAGCAAAGGACATGAAAGACATGGTTAACCCTATGTACACCAAGTGTCATTTCATGTCGGGTTCTGCATTTTCACAAAAGCCGGCAATTGAATTAGCGGGTATTATACTATGTAGAAGTGTATGAACTATAAATATAAATATATATATATATGTGTCACAAATTCAATGACATGTATATATATATATGAGGTGTAAAATTGCTGAAAAAAAATGCGTGGGCTCCCGCCCTATTTTCGCAACCAGACAGACAAAGCCAGTGAGTGGGGGCAGATAATAATAGCCCAGAGAGGGACCATTATTTTTGGCCCCCCCCGGCTACTAACATCTGCCCCCAGACACCCCAGAAAGGGCAAATCTCTAATTAGATTTGCCCTTTCTGGCACTTTGCCCGTCTATTCCCATTGCCCTGTAGCGGTGGCGAATGGGTTAATAAGGGGTTAAAATGACCTTGCAATTGAAAGGTCACTTTAAGCCAGGTTAATAATTGAGAGCTGTCAATCAGACAACTATCAATTATTAATCCTATTGTATGAAAGAAAAATCAAACACACACACACTTTAATAAAAAAGAAGTTTAATGAAATAATCACACAGTTTTTGACCATATTTTATTTACCTGCTAAAACCATTTCCTGTAATAAAAATAAAATAATAAAGCAAAATTATTCTTACCAATCCGATGTACAGTCAGGTCCCACGGTGTAATCCATCAGAAAGGGTTAATGTTTACTGCAGGGACCGCAGCTAATGCTGCAGCCTCACAGTAAACCCCCAAATGAATGAGCTCCTCTCCTGGCTGACAGGAGAGGAAGTGGAAAGCTTAATTGATTGCTTTCCACTTTCACTTCAGGTCAGCCAGGGACACAATCAGTGACGTCAGAGGGAACTGGTTAACAAAAATAGGGGATCCCCTCGAAAAAAATGGCGTGGGGTCCCCCCTATTTTTGTTAACCAGCCAGATGAAGCAGACCGCTGAGGCCTGGATTTTCAGGCTGTTAAGGAGCCAAGATCCATGGACCTTGCCAGCCTGATAATACCAGGCCACAGCAGTCTGCATATCTTGGCTGATTAACAAAAATAGGGGATCCCCTCGAAAAAAATTGGCGTGGGGTCCCCCCTATTTTTGTTAACCAGCCAGATGAAGCAGACCGCTGAGGCCTGGATTTTCAGGCTGTTAAGGAGCCAAGATCCATGGACCTTGCCAGCCTGATAATACCAGGCCACAGCAGTCTGCATATCTTGGCTGATTAACAAAAATAGGGGATCCCCTCGAAAAAAATTGGCTTGGGGTCCCCCCTATTTTTGTTAACCAGCCAGATGAAGCAGACCGCTGAGGCCTGGTTTTTCAGGCTGGTAAGGATCCAATATCCATGGACCTTGCAAGCCTGATAATACCAGGCCACAGCAGTCTGCTTAGCTTGGCTGGTTAACAAAAATAGGGGATCCACTCGAAAAAAAAAACGGCGTAGGGGTCCCCCTATTTTTGTTAACCAGCCAAGTAAAATGCAGACTGCTGCGGCCTGGTATTAAAAGACTGTCAAGGCCCATGGATTTTGGCCCTCAACAGCCTGATAATACCAGGCTACAGCAGCCCCACATTTGGCGCATCAAAAGATGTGCCAATTGTGGCACTTTACCCGGCTCTTCCCACTTGCCCTGTAGCGGTGGCAAGCGGGGTAATAAGGGGTTAATGTCACCGTTGATTGCACGGTGACAATAAGCCCGGTTAATAATGGAGAGGTGTCAATAAGACACCGATCCATTATTAATCCCAAAGTTATTAAATGCATAAAAAAAAGACAAAGCAAGAAAAAAGTCTTTTAATGAAATAAAAGAGACAACACAGTTTTCATTTCTTTTATTGCACTCTCATTCCTGCGACGCCATCGATCTCCTGTAAAAAAAGAAAAAAACAAACCAACAGTATACCACCTGTCCGACGCAGTCCATAGTAACGACAGTCCACGACGATCCAGCTCTGCTACATCGCAATGACAGGCAGAGCCTAACATCCCGACGCAGCACAGCTGATTACCTGCTTCCCCGGCGGTGACGTCATCGGACTGACTGCTTTACGGCCGGGATTACCCAGCAGTCACTGCAGTTATCGCGAGAAACTGCATGTGACCGCCGGGGAGAAGAGGATGGCTGCCATGAAGCAGTCCAGGACGTGACCGCCGGAGATCTTCTGCCAGGTAAGTGCCGCTGACTCCTGACAGACCGACCGACGGACACTGACAGTGACAGACCCGACCGACGGACACAGACAGTGACAGTGACAAATCCGATTCCGGTATTCGATATGACGAAAATATCGGTATTCGGAATCGAAAGGCCGATACAGCTAATATCGGCCGATATCCGATATTTGCAGTATCGTTTCGCTCAACACTAGTTGTAACCAGTTCAGGGGGTTTAGCTCCGGGATCGCCGTCTCGGGTAGACGGAGTGGCATAAAGAGTCCAATCACAGACAGCAGCACTGGTGTAAACTGGCCGCAACCAGTTTTATTGAAAGTCCACAGCAATACACATAAATCAAACCATAAAATAAAATCCTAAGCCTGTCAGGCTGCTAGCTAAACACAGTCAGTTACCTCACTACCGTGAACTAGGCTCTAGCAGCCTGTCCAAAACAACACATATTATGTAGTTACCAGCACTTGGCTTCCAGGAGACTTCCAGCAGCGTCTGAAGTCGGATTCAGACTGAGAGCTCTGTCTGTCTAACTCAGCCATCTACTTCTGGCTGCTTGATTAGACAGCTGAGTGCAGTCAGGGTTGGGCTGCAAACCTGTATTGGATGGGGAGTGGAGTGAGCGTCGCACTGACAACCTACCTTCACTCCTA
This sequence comes from Oophaga sylvatica, assembly GCA_033576555.1. Lineage (NCBI taxonomy): Eukaryota > Metazoa > Chordata > Amphibia > Anura > Dendrobatidae > Oophaga > Oophaga sylvatica. The sequence continues at coordinate 48,661,051 of JARQOD010000004.1, read as the reverse complement.
CATTCCTCATGCTACCCAGCTAAGAAACCGGGCCGAGATATACACCCGTCCAGTACGCACCCCTTCACTGTCTCACAGTGTATAGAGGAAGGTCAAAAGACTTTGACGTTAAATCATGACTGCCTGTTGAGGATTGATAGTAGGAGTAGTGCAACGGGGAATACTCATGGTATTCTGGTTTTCATAGATTAATTAGACACTTGTGGAACCCAGTTTACCTCGCACTTTATTAGTTGCATTGTTAGAGGTAGGTCCTGGATGTAATGCACAAGCATTACCTGCCAAGAATGGGTCAGGCTCACCCCATGAGCCCGCTTCATACACTCACTTCCAACATGCGCCGTACATGTATGGCGGATGCCGTGACTGGGTTAAATGTTGTTGCTAAGCATGGAAATGCTAATAGCTCATTGGCTCACTCAGAGACTGTGCGGTCATTTTGTTTATAGGTTGCTATGGAAACATGTGTCTGACGTTTATAACATCATTAAATCATGATTGCTTGGCACTAGGATGCCACAGCATGAATGGCTACAGTAAAACATGCCCCAATGGTCTGAGTGGACTGTGATGTTGATTTGATCAGTAAAATATCCATGGTGAGCTCTTGTTACATAACTTTCCTCCTTGATATAAATTCCATTCTTACATATGTTAATTTTTAGGAGAATTAGGGTGATATTCCACACTGCCAATGTAGATATCAATAGAAACAGTAATGAGAAGATAAAGAAGTTTACTTTCTATGCTTTTCAAAGTTGAACCAACTTCTTCCTCAGGAGAACCACAGTAGTAAATTTACTACTGTGGTTCTCCTGAGGAAGAAGTAGGTTCAACTTCGAAACGCGTAGAGAATAAACCGCTTAATCTTATCATTACTGTTCCCCTGTTTCTTGATATCTTCATCAGCAGAGTGGCCTATCACCCTAATTCTCCTACCAATTGATTGTTATGACGGGACTCCTGGTCCGGAGACACTGCAGCAGCCCGTTCATCCTAACACGTTGCGTTTTTAGATGCGTTTCCGCAGCGTTTTCGAATGCGCGGAAACGCATCCAACCCGCATCACAGTGCACAACCTATGTAATCCTATGGGAACCGCAGGTTTGCTGTGCATATGCTGCAGAAAACAATGCGCCGATTTTCAGCGTTTTATTTTCCGCAGCATGTCAATTCTTTGTCCGGAACTGCAGTGTTTCTGCGACCATTGACTTGCATTGAGTCGGGCACATCCACAGCAAAACCGCAGTTCTAAAAAGATCTGCAGTTTTGCTGCCGGTGAAACACTGCAGTTAGGGAGGAAGGAAGAGTGTGGGCGGTGACTGTGTGCGTGTATAGTGTGTGCCGGTATCTGCATGATCTGTGTATGTGCGGGGGTCAGCAGGCCTGTGTGTGTGTGTGTGTCTGTGTATGTGAGCCGCACGTACCAGGGCTTTGGGGTACTCGGCACCGAGCCCGTTGATGTCTATGGGGGATGTCACGGGTAGCCAGCTCGGTCCGTGCCCTGGGCGCTCACCGTAATGTGGGATATTTACAGGGGATGATGGAGTGTTCGTATAGATTGTCGTGACGCCACCTGTAGTATCTGGTCAGGGTGACCAGCGCTGCTGTGCAGGTCCTCTGGGAGGGATGGTGTTGTGCAGCTTGGTGTAAAGTCTCCTACAGGCGAGACTGTGTCCTCCCATGGCAGATAGATGTGAAATAGAGTGATGGTGCAGGAGATGTAGCAGAGTGGAGTATGCGACATAGTAACAAGGCAGGAAACAGTTCTGTTGCAGTTTCAAGGGTTTACTCACAGTCTGTTGCCAGCAAGACAGATGCCTGGTTGCACTGTGTCCTTCCAGTGAGTGGTCCTGTCATGTATAGTGTACAGTTCCTATAGCGTCTTGTGCTTGGGTGCGAGGAAAACACAGGAGACATAGGTTGAAATGAAATGACTTGTATTACTTCATACAAGCATGCTGAAAAGTTCACACAGTTTGCAGGAACAGCGACAGGAGACACAGCAGGCCAGAGTAACTTCAAGCACTACAATAAATCTCCAAAGCAGGTTCAGGATCTCTTCTCTGTACCGTCATTCCTCTGCAAACATGGATTCACCAAACAGCAGGTTTCCAGAGTCCAAAAGTGTTCCAAGGTTCCTCAGTAGGGAATAGCTGGAGTACAAGTCCAAGGTTTCCAGGAGTCAGGTCACAGACTGACTGAGGCTTGATTCAGGAGCACTGATTGTTCAGCTGAGGCTGCTTAAGAAGCAAGAGGGAAGAATCAGGGCGGGAACATGAAAACTGAAACTCCATATTAACTGAGGGCAAGAGCTGCAGAAAGACAGAAAGCAAAATGGCCGACGGAAAACTGAGTTTCAAGGAACATGTCAACAGAGACAAAGAACCTTACATTACTCCCCCCTTAGGGACAACCTCTGGATGACCTCAGACCAGGCTTGTCAGGGTACCTCTGATGAAACTGGCGGAGCAGGCGAGGAGCATTTACATTATTGACTGGTTCCCATGAGTTGTCCTCCACTGGGTAGCCCTGCCATTTAATCAAATATTGCAACTGATTTCTGTACAACCTGGAATCTAGAATCCTTTCCACCATAAATTCTTCCTGACCATCGACCAGCACTGGGTCAGGGCAAGGAGAAGAACGTCCAGGAAACGTATTGGGTGTTGCAGCCTTTAGTAGGGATACATGAAAGACAGGGTGGATTCTCATAGTTCTGGGCAGTTGAAGACGACAAGCAACAGCACTTATAATCTTACTGATCTTATAAGGTCCAATGTACTTATGTCCCAATTTAGACGATGGAATCTTTAATTTAAGATTTCTGGTTGACAGCCAGACCAAATCTCCTACCTTGAAAGCTGGTGCAGGTTTATGAAATTTATCTGCTGCTTTCTTGTACCTTTCCTGAGCCAATTCTAGATTTTCCTTTAGAAGATCCATATTCTTTTGTAAAGAAGTGATTCTTTCAGTCACTGCCGGCAAGGGCGTATCTATGGGAAATCGAGGAAGAATGTTAGGATGATAACCTAGATTGGAGTAAAAAGGAGACTGCTTAGTGGAGGCGCTCTGAGAGTTGTTATAAGAGAACTCAGCCAGTGGAAGTAGATCCACCCAATCATCCTGTAGGTGGCAGATAAAACAGCGGAGATACTGCTCCAGGGTCTCATTGGTTCGTTCTGTCTATCCATTAGTCTGGGGATGAAAATCAGAAGAAAGGTTTACTTTAATGTCCAATGGTGCACAGAAATTTTGCCAAAACCTTGAAGTGAATTGCACCCCTCGATCCGAAATGACTTCATCCGGTACTCCATGTAAGCGAAACACATTCTTAATCATCAAGTCTGATGTCTGTTTTGCAGTGGGTAAGCCGACACAAGGGATAAAATGAGCTGCCTTTGTTAGACGGTCAACCACCACTAGAATGGTGTTCTTCCCTTGAGAGGTTGGTAACTCCACAATGAAGTCCATAGAAATGGATCCCCACGGGCGGGATGGGGTGGGAAGAGGTTGCAACAGACCAGTTGGTGAGGAGCGAGGTGTTTTGCATCTTGCACAGACTTCACATGAAGTGACATAGTTTAAAACATCTTTCCTGTAAGTGGGCCACCAAAAGAAACGAGAAAGAAATTCTTGTGTCTTTAGAATTCCCCTATGCCCGGCTATCTTGGAATCGTGGATGAGTTGCAATACTCTCAATCTGACTGTTTCAGGTATATACAGACGTTGTCCCTGAATCCACACACCATTCTTAAAGACAATACTTACGTCCCTTGGGGGTTGAGCCAACAAAGAATCCGCATGGTATGCTTCCTTGATGTCCTTAAGTAGGTCTTGATTATGAATCACTCCCAGGAATCTAGAGTCAGAAAGAATAGTCTTAGGAGGAGTAAGTGGACGTGTCTCTGCTGAATGAATCCTAGAGAGTGCATCAGCCTTTCCATTGCGCGATCCTGGTCTATAAGAAATGACAAAATTAAATTGGCTTAGGAAAAGATTCCAGCGAGCCTGGCGAGGAGTCAGGCACTTAGCCGACCTGATAAATTCAAGGTTACGATGGTCTGTCAGGACGACTATTTGCTGTGCAGCTCCCTGAAGAAGGTGTCTCCATTCCTTGAAGGCGGCAATAATGGCCAACAATTCTCTATTGCCCACATCGTAGTTCCTCTCAGCCGAAGACAACTGCTGGGAAAAGAAGGCACAGGGATGCAAGACATTCTTCTCACCTGTTCTCTGAGAGAGTATAGCTCCAACGGCACAGTCTGAAGCATCCACCTCTATTATGAAGGCAAGCTCGGGGTTGGGATGTACTAAGATAGGTGCGGTGGTAAATTTATCCTTTAAACAGGAAAATGCTTCCTGAGCTTGCGGGGTCCAGGAGAACCTAAACTGTTTCCGGGTAAGTTGGGTGATAGGTGACACTACCTCAGAAAAATTCTTAATGAAACGTCTATAGAAGTTGGCAAACCCGATGAAACGCTGCACCTCCTTCACATTTCTAGGAATTGGCCAATCCTTGATGGCTTGGGTCTTGCTTCCATCCATACTAATCCCTTGCGTAGATAGTACATACCCCAGAAATTGAATTTCGGTCCTATGGAATTCACACTTTTCAAGTTTGATGTAGAGATGGTTTTGTCTTAGGCGTTCTAAGACCATTCTCACATGTCCATGATGTTCCTCTGTGGAGTTAGAAAAAATTAGAATATCATCCAGATAAATCACCACAAATGTATCTAGGAGATCCCTGAAGATATCATTCACGAAGTGTTGGAAAGTGGCTGGGGCGGTACTCAGACCAAAAGGCATAACTAGATATTCAAAGTGTCCATAGCGTGACCTGAAAGCAGTCTTCCATTCATCCCCAGGTCTAATACGGACCAAGTTATAGGCCCCACGGAGATCCAGTTTAGAGAAAATTTTGGCATGCCGCACTCTCTCCAACAACTCAGGGATTAAAGGCAATGGATAACGGTTTCTAATAGTAACCTTATTGAGCTCCCTATAGTCTATGCAGGGTCTCAGAGATCCATCTTTCTTCTTCACAAAGAAGATGGGTGCACCTGCGGGAGATGAAGAGGGGCGTATGAAGCCCTTGGCTAAATTTTCGTCTATATAATCCTTCAAAGCTTTTAGCTCGGGCCCCGCTAGGGGGTAGATCTTACCAAAAGGTATCTCGGCTCCAGGCAATAATTCAATTGGACAATCATATGGACGGTGAGGAGGAAGCTGATCAGCGTTCTTCTTGTCACATAAATCCACATAGTCCTGGTATACAGCTGGTAGTTCAGGGACTGACATGGTTCCTTTAGGAACAGAGCAAGCTGAAACTCCTTGACTCATCTGTTTCTCCGGAAAGTGTAATTCCTTGGTCTCCCAGTTAATCGTAGGATTCTGCGCCTGCAGCCATGGTAGCCCTAGAATAATGGGAAAGTGGGGAGAAGAGATAAGCATAAAAGACATTTTCTCCTGATGATCTTTACCCATAAGGACCCTCAAAGGCTCTGTTTCTTGATCCACTGGTCCAGAAGTCAGTAGAGAGCCATCCACAGTCTCCATCTGTACTGGAGTAGCCTTCTTCACTGAACGTATCCCCTGTTTCAGAGCAAAGGAGATATCCATAAAATTTCCACTTGCTCCTGAGTCGATCATAGCAGAGCTAGACACCCAGACTGAGTCAACCCAGAGTTTGATGGAAAGGAAGCAATGAGAATTGTTTCTTTTACAACTCAGCTGGGACACCGCTGAGAAAACTTGAAAAATTGCAGCGTTTATACCGTCATCGTCCCCAGAACTAACAGAGTTTAAGTCTGAGAAATCAAGATCTCTTACAGCAGATCTCTCTGGAGCCTGAGGCTCAGACATGACAGAGCTCCTCTCGCAACACTCACAGTGAATGACTGCTGCAGTAGTCTTACGAGAACGGCTGGGGCAGTTTATAATGAAGTGCCCTGACTTACCACAGTAGAAACATAGATTTTCCTTTATACGATGTTCTTTGCGTGCATCACTACCCGTCTTTGTAAAGAGTCCACCTGCATGGGTTCAGGTTCTGGTTCCCTTGTGATCCTACTCAAAGGTTCCTTAGCTGAGGAGGGAGGTAGTAAAAGGTTAGTGCGATTATTTTCGAACCATCTCTCTTGTCTGCGTTCAGTCAGACGAGCATCAATACGGATACAATAGTTAATAAAGTCACCTAACGCAGTGGGAGGGTCGGCACGAGCAAGTTCATCCTTAATCAGTGGAGACAACCCTTTCCGAAAAATAGATTTTTTAGCGGAAGTGTCCCAAGTGGTATCAAGAGCCCATCTCCTGAAATCCAGGGCATATTCGGCTACTGAACGCTTACCTTGGCGCAAAGTTAACATGGCTGCTTCAGCTGTTGCACCTCGATTGGGGTCATCAAACACCTGCCCCATGGCTGAAATAAAAGCATCAAGGTGATTCAAACAATCATCCTCAGTCTCAATCAGAGGGTTTGCCCACATCAAAGCCTTATTGGTAAGCAACATGATTATAGTAAGCACTTTGGAACGTTCAGTGGGAAATTGTGAAGCATGTGCAGAGAAAAATAAATTGCATTGATTAATAAATCCCCTGAATTTCTCACGTTCACCGCCAAAATGAAAAGGAGGTAATTTGGGGATCCCAGAACTCGGGGTTATGGCAGGAGCCTGGGCTCGTTCCTCTAGAGCCTCAATCCTGGCTCGCAATTCCTGGGTAGTCTGTCCAAACACTTGCAAATTATGATTAGTGAGGTCCTGTAGGCTTGCAAAACGGGTTTTTAAAGTCTGTACATCTGAAAGGATTGTATCAGTCACTCCGCAAAGTTCCTTTATGCGGGCCTCCATCTTCCAGATCTTTTAAGGCAGAAGTGCTGGAAGGAGAAGAGGAAAGGGAAAAAAAAAAAAAACAATAGTGTTTACCTGTGGTAACACTCCAGAGTAAAATTTTAAGGGAATGCGCTCACCTGGAATGGTTGTGAGAAGTCACAACCACTGTCATCACATAAGGTATTAAACGGACATCTGATATCCACAGTCACAGCAGACACGGCTTTCCCAGACCCAGCAGGCACTAAACATTGGCTCCTGAATCTTGTCATGTATAGTGTACAGTCCCTATAGCGTCTTGTGCTTGGGTGCGAGGAAAACACAGGAGACATAGGTTGAAATGAAATTGACTTGTATTACTTCATACAAGCATGCTGAAAAGTTCACACAGTTTGCAGGAACAGCGACAGGAGACACAGCAGGCCAGAGTAACTTCAAGCACTACAATAAATCTCCAAAGCAGGTTCAGGATCTCTTCTCTGTACCGTCATTCCTCTGCAAACATGGATTCACCAAACAGCAGGTTTCCAGAGTCCAAAAGTGTTCCAAGGTTCCTCAGTAGGGAATAGCTGGAGTACAAGTCCAAGGTTTCCAGGAGTCAGGTCACAGACTGACTGAGGCTTGATTCAGGAGCACTGATTGTTCAGCTGAGGCTGCTTAAGAAGCAAGAGGGAAGAATCAGGGCGGGAACATGAAAACTGAAACTCCATATTAACTGAGGGCAAGAGCTGCAGAAAGACAGAAAGCAAAATGGCGACGGAAAACTGAGTTTCAAGGAACATGTCAACAGAGACAAAGAACCTTACAGGTCCAGTAACTCTCAGATATTTTGGTCACACTCCCAAAGACTCCCTTTTATATTCCTTTCCAGCATTTTGTGCAATACTCCTTACTTCTACCTGCACCTCCCTACCACAGAGCCCTCAGCGAAGCAGTATTAGGTCCTTTCAGTTTTGCAGGTGCGACCCGATGTCCCGGGTGATCATCTCCCAGTGAGCTACGGAGACCGAGACACCGTCGGAAACCTGGACGTACTTGACCACTGAGCTGCTTCCGGACGAGATTATGGTAGCTAGTAGCTCTTGAAGAGTCCCACCAGATGCGGTGTTTGCTAATGGCGCTGAACTGACCCACTAGCCTGGGAACCGTCTCCCCGATATGTTGCCTGGTCCTTCCTCCTTCTGAGGATGGGGGACAGCGTCAGTGCTGTACCGACCCCGGACCCTTTCGTTCTTCTCAGCAAGGCTCCCTGGGGTAAACCCAGGAGAGCTGCAGGACAGCCCAGTACCCACACTGGCTTCCTGACTCCAACTGAACTCTAATCTAACACGCTGCTGCCTCCTGCTGCAGCTAGCTCCACCCACCCACTCTACACCCTTTACTAACCAGTCTGAAGCTCAGCACTGGCATGATGTGTGTGGATGCGGTGATGGAGTCAATGGGGTGCTTCCTCCTTACCTGAGAGTCAGGTGTCACACCTCTGGGTGCGATGCAACATCTCTGTGGCGACTGGACCCTCAGGGCGCCACATTCCCCCCTGGTTAAACACAGCACTCCCGGGCTGTAAAAGAGTAAAGGTGTTACATAGGAAACATACAAAAAAAATTTTATGAATGCATTCAACATTGGAAAGGCAATTTCAAACTCATCATCCCTTTATGGGAAGCACTTCAGATTAAACGTTGCAAGAAAACACTTTTAATATTTACTTCACAGTTCAAGTAAACATATACTTGTGGAGGACCCGCTCCAAACCTCCAACGGTGGTCTTGGGTGGGCTGCAAGACTTTTCTGGATCTCTGTAGCAGTCCTCACTTTCGGCCACACCAAACGGGTTTTAAACTTCTGAGGTAATTAAGTGAAACTGTGTAGCCCTGGTATTTAAGGTACACAATACCAGGAGGATGAGTGGAGAGGTAACGGTTAAGGGCTCCACATGACATCACATACACTTCGGACACACCCAGCAGGGGTGTAGAGGGGTGTGGTTTTTAGCACAAGAGAGTCTGGTGTCTCCTGAGGTGAAGGGAGAGAGAAGGAGTGCCTGTCTGGAGCACCAAGATTCCTGTCGATTCAGAGAGACAGTACAGTAGTGGAGGCTAGTACAGGTGAGCCAGTTCACCTTAGCCTAGTCAGTGCTGAGATTGAGAGTTTGAGCAAGTCGAAAGGCACAGTGAAGGAATTCAGAAGTGCTTTAGGATTGAAGTATCCTGCACATTGTCACCGGTCACTGGAGACCGAAGTGTCACTATAGCTTCACGCATAGTGGTAAAAGAACCAGAGGCTTACTGGACCTTAGGTAACAGAAAGCAGCCCTTGAAGTGTCAGTACGTAACAGGGGTCAGGTGGAATAGGAACTTTGAGCTAGGCCAAGCATAGAAGAACCTAGTTTCATCACTGGAAGGCTCCACCACAAAACTGACCGGGCAGTACAGCTTTGAAATAGCTGAAGTTTCAGGAGTGAACTACGCTTTATGCTGGTTGGACTCATCATCATTGGAAAGTAAAGGAGGCCCCTGCCTTGTTCAGCCGTTGCCTCAAAACTCATCCTCCATCAACCCCATCAGCCTCCCTGGGACCTGCCTTACCATCTTACAAGTAAAAGGTATGGAAAGACGCTGACGGTGTGAGACTGAGTTATTTAATTGCATGCCTGCACAACCCCACCATAACCATCGACCTGAGGGAAGAGTCCCACCTGTAGGGGACCCGACATCTAGCTGCCTCACCATCCCCTCAGAGATCTACAGCAGCGCTGGTACAAATTACCAGAGACTACAGGTGGCGTCACGAACTGTAAATATCTCAAATCCCCTGTAAATATTCCCCCCAACATACGCCAGACCGCAGGGCCACAGACCGAGCCACCGCTACCTGTGACAACCCCATAGACTTCCATGGGCTCGGCTCTGAGTACCCCATTGCCCTGGTAATCCACAATTGTGGTGGCGGGTCGACACAAACGACGAACAGGATACGAAACTTGCAGCATTGCGAGCCCTGTGTGCCTGTGGAGTGTTTTGGTGAAAAAGACTGTTGCTGTTGTTTGGCGCCAAATACCGCCATATTTGCCGCCAGATTCGCGCCCTAAGGCGCTGGAGAAGAAGGTGGGCGTACCTGAAAGAGCGCGCAAAGTCTTGGACACGCCCCCGGCTCTGACTCAGCGGCAGGTCCTGCAACAGGAAGTGAACGCTCTGACATCAGAGCGCCTGCGACGAAGGTCCTGTTCCCACTGCTGTGCCTGTGAAGTAGCAGCATCTGAAACCGGTAGGCTCCGTTTAACCAAGGGGGCGCTAAGATGTCACAACAACCGGCTGACAGTGCGGCCCCGGCCGGAGGCCCCAATCCCGCAACGCCTGGTATTGTAGCGCCAGATGGGGGTGCAGGTCCAGCACCCAGTCCGGTAGTCCCGATCATGCCACTAACGCTTCCATATATGCCAGGGGCGAAATGGCTTCCCCAGTACAGCGGTGAGCCAGGCACATTAGCAGGCTTCAAGCGGAAGTTATGCAGCATCCTAGAAATGTACTCCATGCCTGAGAGACAAAAAGCTGCTGTGCTAATAGGGCAGCTAACTGGCGCTGCTGAGAGGGAAGTGGAGACTTGGGATACCGTTGATCAGGAGTCGGTACCTGCGATCTTCCTTAAGCTGCATGCCATATTTGAAGACCACACAGAAACGGATCTCCGGATGGCCTTCTATCACTGTTCACAACAGCCAGGTGACAGCATCCGGGACTATGCTTGCCGACTACAAGGAGCCCTGAGAGCTCTTAAGCAGATTAATAATTTAAATGCTATCGATGAGAATAAAATGCTGAAAGAACAATTTATACAGGATTGAGATCCCAAGAAGAACGCAGAACTGTAAATCGGTGGTCCTTAGATCATCCGGATGCTACCTTTGATGCCCTAAAAGACATGGCAATAAAAGGGCTGCGGCCCCTGGGCAAACCTGAGGTGGCAACCCAACATCATCAGGCTGAAGTCACTCTGGAACCGGCAGTAACCCCCTGTTCCCCGTTTGTGGCCGAAGCCAAAGCGCAGATGACACCTCCCAGTGAATTGGATTGTCTGCGCTTAGAGGTGCGCCAGCTGACTAAAAATCTGGCTGCTGTGATGAGTGCCCTGCAGCTGCGGAAAGAGGAGGAAGGGAAGATCTTGTTAGCTGACTGCCCAGAAGACGTCCCGTGGATGCACCGGAGGAGAAAGAAGACGTCGCCCCCCCGGAGGAGGACAACGCCACCCCCAGGAGCGACCTCTGATCAACACCCTCCTCGTCGAGAGATCATCTGTTACCGATGCAACCGGAAAGGTCATATGTCTTCACAGTGTCCTTTAAACGGGCAGAACCTGGGTCCAAGGGCCAACACCCAGGAGAATACCCGTCAGGCCCCCTAGACTGGAACCGCAGGTATGTGGGTGGGCGACCCTACCTGTCTATCATCTTAGATGGTATTGCAGTTCCGGCATTGTTAGACACTGGGTCCCAGGTGACCCTAATACCTGATGCCCTATATACTAAGTACTGGTCTATGGACAGTCTTAAACCCCCGAGCCCTGACTTTACCGTGTATGCTTCTAATGGTCTTCCTGTAGAAGTACTCGGGACAAAATGTGTAGATGTAAAGGTGGGCAGAGAGGAGTTGAAAGACCAGGGGCTTCTGGTAGTAAAGACTGCAAATGAGGAGAACGGTTTAAATATAATTTTGGGCACTAACATTATCGGTAATTGTTTGGGAGAAGTTGTGTTCTTGCTCCAACAGCTCGCTGAGATTGCCCGACCAAGGCAGAAAGGAGTAATCCAAAGAGAGATCCGGGCCCTGGTGTGTCAGCAGCAAGCGAAGCTTACGGACGGCGAAATTGGTAATGTACGGGTCACTGACTCGGATCCTATTGTGATACCCCCAATGAGTGAAATGATTATCTGGTGCAGGGCAGCCATAGGTCTGAGAGGACAGAATTACCAAGCTGTAGTAGAACCCCACCATTCAGAACATAGACCTACACTTATGACTGCTAGAGGAGTAGTAGAAGTGGTGAATGGAAGAGTACCGGTACGGCTTCTCAATTGGGGAGATGATGAGGTAAATTTACCCCGTTATGCAACCATTGCTAAACTTCATGCTGTCGACAATAATTCTATTCTCCCGGCTGAGTCCTTAGACTCCCGCCAAATAGCGGAGGATAATGACCCGGCAACCCAGGTGGCGGAATGGTGTCAGCAACTCCATGTTGGGACGGACACCACTCCCGCTCACCAGAAGCAAGGGGTATTACGGGTGGTGCAAGAGTTACGCCCAAGTGTTTAGCAAGAATCCACTTGATTTTGGGATAATTAAGGGAGTACAACATCATATCCCTACAGGCAGTCATCCTCCCATCAAGGAGCGGTACAGGCCTATACCCCAGCCCATTATCAGAAGGCTAAAGAAATGTTGCATGATATGAAGAAAGCCGGGGTGATAAGGGATAGTTGTAGCCCCTGGGCAGCCCCTCTAGTTCTGGTTAAAAAGAAAGATGGTAGTATGAGAATGTGTGTGGATTACAGGCAGGTGAACCGCATAACACACAATGATGCATACCCGTTACCACGTATAGAGGAATCATTAGCTGCTCTGAAAACGGCTAACTACTTTTCTACCCTCGATCTGACTAGTGGTTACTGGCAAGTGGCTGTGGCTGAGGAGGATCGTGAGAAAACGGCTTTCACCACCCCAATGGGGCTCTGTGAGTTCGACAGAATGCCGTTTGGGCTCAGTAGTGCCCCAGGAACATTTAGAGAGTGATGGAAAACTGTCTGGGACATCTCAATTTTGAAACCGTGCTGCTATACCTAGACGACGTCATCGTGTACTCCAAGACATATGAGGACCATCTGAAGCACCTGGCAGAAGTATTTGAGTCCCTGTCCAGGTACGGGATGAAGTTGAAACCCTCAAAATGCCATCTACTCAAACAGAAGGTACAATACTTGGGGCACATCGTCAGTTCGGAAGGAGTAGCGCCGGACCCAGAGAAAGTCACTGCCATCCAGAAGTGGCCGGAGCCGAAGAACCTTAAGGAAGTGCGACAGTTCCTGGGACTAACGGGTTACTACAGGAGATTCGTGAAAGATTACACGAAGAAGGCAGCTCCTTTACAGGACCTCCTAGTAGGACAATCCCTAAAGAGCAGAAACCCTCCCTTTAATTGGGTAAGGAACAGGCTGAAGCATTCCAAAAGATGAAAGAGATCCTTACAGGTGATGAGATCTTAACCCATCCTGATTACAGCCAACCGTTCCTGTTGTACACCGACGCCAGTAATGAAGGGTTGGGAGCAGTTCTCAGTCAGAAGCAGAATGGCCAAGAAAAAGTCATCGCATATGCCAGCAGAAAACTCAGGCCAACTGAAAGGAATCCGGAAAATTATAGCAGCTTCAAGCTGGAGTTTCTGGCGCTGGTCTGGGCCATTACTGAAAGATTTAAGCATTATCTGGTCTCCAATCGGTTCACTGCGTTTACAGATAACAACCCCTTAACGCACCTGGAAACCGCCAAGCTGGGTGCCATGGAGCAGCGATGGATGGCTCGGTTGTCCAATTACCAGTTTACTATCAAGTACCGGGCAGGTCGAAAGAATGCTAATGCTGACGCATTGTCCCGAATGCCGCATGACTCTGATACGAAGAAGAATCAGACGACCTGGAAGAAATTGAGCTACCTGCGTTCCATCGAAATGGGGTAGTCCACGAGCATCGAGTCAACAGAAAGCAGTATGGTGCAACATTAAATCCTTTACCCCATCACAGCTGGAAAGAGACTCAGGACAGTGATCCAGTGGTCAGCCGCATCAAGGAATTGTTAAGACAGGAAGGTTCCTCTTTGGAAAAGGATGCACCTATGTCAGCCAAGCTCCTGTGGAACGAGAAAAGCAGGTTGTTCCTATACCGTGAGAAGTTGTGCAGGAGATACGTCAACCCAGAACCCATGAGATGGTCTGGCAAATCGTGGTCCCTAAGGCAGACGTCCCAATGGTTTTGGAAGCATACCACGATCAAGCAGGACACTTTGGCTGGAGAAAGCTGGAGACCCTGTTGAGATGCCGGTTCTACTGGGTAGGGATGCGCAGCTCCATTGAGAGGTGGTGTCGGAACTGTGGACCCTGTGGTCTCAGAAGGAAGGACTACGGTAGTCAGAAGGCACCCCTGCAACCTATCCGGACGATTCGCCCCCTGGAGATTGTGGCCCTGGACCACGTCAAATTGTCGCCAAGTAGATCGGGATACTCATACGCCCTGACCATGGTGGACCATTACTCCAGATTTCTGGTGGTTGTTCCAGTTAAGGACCAGACCGCAGTGACGGCCGCGAAAACCTTTCAAGCAAGCTTCTGCAGACCGCATGGGTATCCGGAGCAAGTATTAACCGATCAAGGACCTGCTTTCGAAGCTGATTTATTCAAGGAATTCTGTCACATGTACGGGTGCAAGAAAATTAGAACAACGCCATACCACCCTCAAACCAATGGTCTTTGCGAAAAAATGAACCATATTGTCCTTGACTTGTTGAGATCCATACCGTTGGAAGACAGAAATCGATGGCCGGACTTACTACCTGATTTGGTTGATTTGTATAACCATATACCTGTAAGTTCCACTAACTGCACTCCAGCCTATCTTATGAGAGCAAGGCCCGGAAGACTACCAATGGATTTAGAACTTGGAGTGGTAGAACCGGAGGCAGACGACGCCGTTGAAAACTGGGACATCAATCGGCAAGAGCAGTACAGACGAGTGCAAATCTGTGTAGAAGAAAGTCTCAACAAGGCACGGGAGAAACAGGAAGATATTTACAACAGAAATGCTCCTGCCAAGCCTTTGATGCCTGGAGAAGTGGTATTAAAAAGAAAAAGGAAAATGCACAAATTGGATAACCAGTGGGAACAAGAACCCTACGTTGTACAAGATTCTAAATATGACAACAGAAAAAGTTTGTATCATCAGTAAGGACGGAGGAAGAACAATAACCACTGTGTCCAGAGACCATTTGAAATTGTGTCCAGAACCCTTAAAGCTTTGTGAAAAGAACCCTGTCATCAATCAAGAAGAAGGAAAGGAAGAGGTCATACACACGGATCTGTGAGATTTTCCTGCCGATTGGCCCCGACTGGGAGATGCTGTAATAGTTCCGGTGTTGCAGTTTTATCAGCCACAAGAGGAAGTTCTACCTCCAGTTGTGCCGTGGTGCCAGTTGAGTCCGTTCAGGAGTTACCCATTCCAGCAACACCTCAACCTACGGAATCTCAAGAAGGATCATCAGAAGCAGCGCCCCATACTATGGGATCCCCTGGTGAAGCTGACTCACACCGCCCAGCCATCAGTACGCTTGCCAAATGTCACGCGGTCTTATGATATGTGTACGATGTCAGTAAACTATTCTTAAAAGAACCACACTCTATACAACATATAGATTAGCAACATCAGCATGTAAATATAGAATAGATTTACCTGACACGATATCCGTTGAACTCAGGGTTAATCTTGAGGACTTGATACACTGTCACAGGAAAGAGGAGGACCAGGGGTCTAACCTGACCCTAAACTGGGGTCCTAACTAATCCCTCACCTTGGAGGTACTGATAATGGTTCAGAGGTCCAAGTCTCCAGCCTAACCCTGTCTCCTATCAGTCCCTGAACCCTGTAATCAGTCCTAAGAAGGATTCTGATTAACACCAGAGGGATATGGCCTGATCTCTGCTAAATACACAGATTAGACATATAAGACAGACTGGAGAAAACACAGACTTGCATACACACTCAAACACAGAAGGAACATAAATGATCTGGGATATTAAACTCTAAGCAAGGTGAGCTTAAAAACAACTAAGGAGCTCTTTAACTTAAGTCTATACAGATACAATCCTATCTGTGGTCTGCATGAAGAATTTCACTGGCAACTCCCAACACAGACAACCAGAGATTTAAAGGAAACCAATCAACAAATAATTAATTGCAGCCGGAGAAAACTGCACCCAGTGCCAGAACTGAGCACAGACAGAATTAACTCCCTAACTGCCAAACACAAAGAAACAGCAACTCAGCTGTGAGAAGTCAGACTGTGCAACCGCGACGATCTTCGTGGCGATGCACACATGACAGTACCCCCCCTTCTACGAGGGGCCTCCGGACCCTCAGGGCCAGGTTTGCCCGGGTGAGTTCTGTGGAAGGTCCGCATCAAACGATCTGCGTTAATGTCAGACGCAGGAACCCACGTCCTCTCCTCTGGACCATACCCCTTCCAATGCACCAAGTACTGAAGGGACCGGCGATTCAGACGTGAGTCAATGATCTTTGACACTTGAAACTCCAAGTTACCATTGACCACCACTGGAGGAGGAGGTAGAGGTGATGGTATGACTGGTGCCACGTACCTCTTAAGTAATGACTTGTGGAACACATTGTGGATTTTAAACGTAGGAGGGAGGTCCAGACGAAATGCCACAGGATTAATTATGGAACTGATCCTGTACGGCCCGATGAATCTGGGGCCCAGCTTCCAGGAGGGAACTTTAAGTTTTATATTCCTGGTAGACAACCATACCAGATCGTTCACATTAAGATCTGGACCAGAAACTCTCCTCCTATCAGCCATACGTTTATAACGGTTCCCCATAGCACTCAGATTATTCAATACACCTCTCCACACTGAAGCAAGTGACGACGAGAAACGCTCCTCCTCAGGAACCCCAGAAGGGCCCCCCCCATTGAATGTACAAAACTGGGGATGAAAACCATATGCCCCAAAAAACGGGGACTTACCAGTGGACTCGCTCCGCCTGTTGTTAAGAGCGAACTCTGCCAGAGGCAAGAAAGAAGACCAGTCCTCCTGGTTCTCTGAGACAAAACACCGAAGATAAGTCTCTAGGCTTTGATTCAGACGCTCTGTCTGACCATTGGTCTGCGGATGAAAAGCCGAGGAAAATGACAATTGCATCCCCCGACGTAAACAAAATGCCCTCCAAAACTTGGACACAAACTGAGACCCCCTATCTGACACCACATCAGAAGGCAACCCATGAAGTCTCACAATCTCCCCAATGAACACCTGCGCCAGAGTTTTAGCATTAGGGAGGGCAGGAAGAGCAATGAAATGTGCCATCTTACTGAACCTGTCAACAACCACCAGTATGACAGTCTTCCCTGACGACTGAGGAAGGTCCGTGATGAAGTCCATAGACAAATGAGTCCATGGACGCTCCGGAAGTTTCAAGGGCAAGAGGGTCCCAGACGGACGGGTATGAGGGGTCTTAGAGCGAGCACAAACCCCACAGGACGCGACAAAAGTTAAAACATCTTTATTAACGTTAGGCCACCAAAACCGGCGAGAAAGGAGATCTAAAGTAGCCTTACTCCCTGGATGTCCTGCTAAAGCAGAATTATGATGTGCCTCAATAACCTTTTGTCTCAACTGATTTGGGACAAACAGTCTCCCTGGAGGTCCTGCAGGGGCGTCCCCCTGAGCCTCTAACACCTCCTCCTCAAGCTCAGAACATACAGCCGACACTACCACCCTCCTGAAGGATAGGAATCGGGTCATCCATTTTCCCGGCCCCTGGGAAACTGCGAGACAAGGCATCCGCCTTAACATTCTTAGATCCAGGGCGATAAGTGACAACAAAATTAAACCTGGTAAAAAACAACGACCATCGAGCTTGTCTGGAATTCAGACGCTTAGCAGATTCCAAATACAGCAGGTTCTTGTGATCAGTAATGACGGTGACCGGGTGGACTGCCCCCTCCAAAAAGTGACGCCATTCTTCAAAAGCCAACTTAATGGCCAAAAGTTCCCTATTGCCGATATCATAATTCCTTTCGGCGGACGACAATTTTTTAGAAAAGAAAGCGCACGGATGCCATTTACCAGGGGACGGACCCTGGGACAATATTGCACCCACCCCTACGTCAGACGCGTCCACCTCCACAACGAACGGCTGTGATGCATCTGGTTGGATGAGAACGGGTGCCGAAGCAAAACATTTTTTCAAAGAGGAAAAAGCTTGGCAAGCTTTGTCCGACCATTTAGAAAAATCCGTCCCTTTTCTTGTCATGTCAGTGAGAGGTTTGACAACAGATGAGAAATTACAAATAAATTTCCGGTAGTAGTTAGCAAACCCCAGAAAACGCTGCAGAGCCTTAAGATCCTCTGGCTGATCCCATTCAAGCACTGCTCTCACCTTTTCAGGGTCCATACGGAAACCGGAGGCTGACACCAAGAAACCCAAAAACTGAAGTTCCTGTACGGCGAATACACACTTTTCCAGTTTGGCGTATAGTTTATTGTCTCGCAAGATCTGCAACACCTGTCTCACATGCTCCTGGTGAGACACAAGATCTGGTGAGAAAATTAAAATGTCATCCAAATATACGACCACAAACAGCCCCACCAGATGACGAAAAATGTCATTAACAAAATGTTGGAATACTGCTGGTGCAGTAGTCAGACCAAAAGGCATGACAAGGTTCTCATAATGTCCCTCCGGCGTGTTAAACGCCGTTTTCCACTCATCCCCCTCTTTTATCCTAATCAGATTATACGCCCCCTGAGATCCAATTTAGAGAACCATTTGGCGCCAACAATTTGATTGAAGAGATCAGGAATCAGAGGGAGTGGATACGGATCTCGAACAGTAATCCGATTAAGTTCGCGGAAATCCAAGCAAGGGCGTAGGCCTCCATCTTTTTTCTTCACAAAGAAGAACCCCGCGGCCACTGGGGAAGATGAAGGTCTAATATGCCCTTTGGCCAGACTTTCCGAAATATAATCTTTCATAGCCTGCCTCTCAGGACCAGAAAGGTTATATAACCTAGCTTTAGGTAACTTAGCATCAGGAAGTAAATTAATAGAGCAGTCATATACGCGATGAGGAGGCAACTCCTGACACCCCTCCTCAGAGAACACATCCCCAAAGTCCTCCAAAAAAGGAGGCAAAGTACTAGGCACGACCGCACTGATGACTGTGTTCATGCAGTTACTTTTGCAAAACTCCCCCCATTGGCTTATATCTCTGGACTGCCAATTAATCACAGGGTTATGTTTAACCAACCAAGGAAGTCCCAACACAATAGGAGTAGGTAGACCCTCCAACACATAACAAGATAATAGTTCCCTATGTATTGCCCCTACCCGAAGGTCAATGTTATGAACCTCATGAACAAAGCTACCTTTGCCGAGAGGCCTGGCGTCAATGGAGAATATAGGGATCGGTTTGACCAATACACTCAGATGCATACCTTGAGCCTGAGCAAACTGAGCGTCAACCAGATTAGCCCCGGACCCACTATCAAGAAGAACAGAAAATCTCTCCACTCTCGTACCAACCACCACCTCCACTGGTACAAGGAACTGAGAAGAACTAGCGGACGAAATACATACTCCCAGGTTGTCGTCCACCACACAACCTGGGATTAACAGTTTTCCAGCGACTTTTTGCTCAACAAGGCACGGGATGGACATCCCCCAACAAAATGTCCCTCTTTCCCGCAGAAGAAACACCTTCTAGTCTGCGGCGTACAGCCAATCCCCTCCTACGAAATGATGTCCCTCCCAACTGCATAGGCTCCTCCGAACAGACAAGGGGAACCTCAACATAAGGGACTTTAGCAGTAGGTGGAGCAACAACAGGGGGCGGAGTTACCTCGCACCTCTCCCGGAGCCGTCTATCAGTACGGATAGCTAGGGCCATAGCAGCCTCCAGTGATGGAGGAGAATCATACTGAGCCAAAACGTCCTTTAATTTGTCAGAAAGCCCATGACAAAACTGGCTCCTAAGAGCTGGGTCATTCCACTGAGTATCTGTGGCCCATCTACGGAACTCAGAAGCAAATTCCTCCGCCGGACGATCTCCCTGCTGTATCTTACGTAATTTTGTCTCAGCAAGAGAGACCCGATCTGGGTCATCATATACCAAACCCAGGGCAGTAAAAAATCGATCTACTGACTGTAGAGCCGGTGATCCCGGAGGAAGGGAGAAGGCCCAGGATTGAGGGTCCCCTTGTAGGAGCGAGATAACAATTCCCACTCTCTGCTCTTCACTCCCTGATGATCGAGGCCGAAGCCGAAAATACAATTTACATGCTTCCCTGAAGGTAAAAAATTTGTCTCGCCCACCAGTGAACCTGTCCGGGAGAGCTACTTTAGGTTCAAATCTGGTTTGCTCCGAGGGAGACAAAACTTTGGACTTAATGTCCGTCAGCTCCATGGATAATCCCTGCAACTGCAGAGCCAGCTGGGCTACTGGATCCATGGCAACTGGGAATAATTTTATTGGCCAGTGAAAATGTCACGCGGTCTTATGATATGTGTACGATGTCAGTAAACTATTCTTAAAAGAACCACACTCTATACAACATATAGATTAGCAACATCAGCATGTAAATATAGAATAGATTTACCTGACACGATATCCGTTGAACTCAGGGTTAATCTTGAGGACTTGATACACTGTCACAGGAAAGAGGAGGACCAGGGGTCTAACCTGACCCTAAACTGGGGTCCTAACTAATCCCTCACCTTGGAGGTACTGATAATGGTTCAGAGGTCCAAGTCTCCAGCCTAACCCTGTCTCCTATCAGTCCCTGAACCCTGTAATCAGTCCTAAGAAGGATTCTGATTAACACCAGAGGGATATGGCCTGATCTCTGCTAAATACACAGATTAGACATATAAGACAGACTGGAGAAAACACAGACTTGCATACACACTCAAACACAGAAGGAACATAAATGATCTGGGATATTAAACTCTAAGCAAGGTGAGCTTAAAAACAACTAAGGAGCTCTTTAACTTAAGTCTATACAGATACAATCCTATCTGTGGTCTGCATGAAGAATTTCACTGGCAACTCCCAACACAGACAACCAGAGATTTAAAGGAAACCAATCAACAAATAATTAATTGCAGCCGGAGAAAACTGCACCCAGTCCCAGAACTGAGCACAGACAGAATTAACTCCCTAACTGCCAAACACAAAGAAACAGCAACTCAGCTGTGAGAAGTCAGACTGTGCAACCGCGACGATCTTCGTGGCGATGCACACATGACACCAGATCCATAGAAAGATTGAGGCAGTTCTATAGTTTGCCGTTACGCAGTGCAGACAGATCACAACTTAATATACCTGAAGCTACTCCACGTAGATCAGAGCGAATCACAAAAGGGAAGATACCCATTCGATACCAGCAGTAATTATAACAAACTAATGTGAATATTGTAAAAAGTATATATATGTGTCTTTTCCTTATTGTGTCTTATAATGGACTCAGAGGCTGAGGACTGAGCCAGCCCAAAAACTGTATCTTGTAAATAGTTGCACTAAAGTGCCTTATAATGGTTTCACACGAAGCCTTGACTTACCTCTGAACATAAAACCCGTGTGGTGTGGCACTGAGTGAGGTCTGCATTCATATGTCCTGCAGCCCACCCAGGACCCACGTTGAAGGTTTGGTGCGGGTCCTTCACAAGAATATTGTCGTTTATTTATATGAACATGTCTATTTAATATTTTGTATTTTTCTATATTTAATGTTTTGTTTGCAACGTTCAAGAAATCCTTACCTCCCGGATGGGACGAGTTAATGTTTAATGTTTAATGCATAAACAAAATGTTTTTTTTGTATTTCACAGCCCGGGAGTGCTGTCTTTTACCATGGGGGAATGTGTAGCCCTGGTATTTAAGGTACACAATACCAGGAGGATGAGTGGAGAGGTAACGGTTAAGGGCTCCACATGACATCACATACACTTCGGACACACCCAGCAGGGGTGTAGAGGGGTGTGGTTTTTAGCACAAGAGAGTCTGGTGTCTCCTGAGGTGAAGGGAGAGAGAAGGAGTGCCTGTCTGGAGCACCAAGATTCCTGTCGATTCAGAGAGACAGTACAGTAGTGGAGGCTAGTACAGGTGAGCCAGTTCACCTTAGCCTAGTCAGTGCTGAGATTGAGAGTTTGAGCAAGTCGAAAGGCACAGTGGAAGGAATTCAGAAGTGCTTTAGGATTGAAGTATCCTGCACATTGTCACCGGTCACTGGAGACCGAAGTGTCACTATAGCTTCACGCATAGTGGTAAAAGAACCAGAGGCTTACTGGACCTTAGGTAACAGAAAGCAGCCCTTGAAGTGTCAGTACGTAACAGGGGTCAGGTGGAATAGGAACTTTGAGCTAGGCCAAGCATAGAAGAACCTAGTTTCATCACTGGAAGGCTCCACCACAAAACTGACCGGGCAGTACAGCTTTGAAATAGCTGAAGTTTCAGGAGTGAACTACGCTTTATGCTGGTTGGACTCATCATCATTGGAAAGTAAAGGAGGCCCCTGCCTTGTTCAGCCGTTGCCTCAAAACTCATCCTCCATCAACCCCATCAGCCTCCCTGGGACCTGCCTTACCATCTTACAAGTAAAAGGTATGGAAAGACGCTGACGGTGTGAGACTGAGTTATTTAATTGCATGCCTGCACAACCCCACCATAACCATCGACCTGAGGGAAGAGTCCCACCTGTAGGGGACCCGACATCTAGCTGCCTCACCATCCCCTCAGAGATCTACAGCAGCGCTGGTACAAATTACCAGAGACTACAGGTGGCGTCACGAACTGTAAATATCTCAAATCCCCTGTAAATATTCCCCCCAACATACGCCAGACCGCCAGGGCCACAGACCGAGCCACCGCTACCTGTGACAACCCCATAGACTTCCATGGGCTCGGCTCTGAGTACCCCATTGCCCTGGTAATCCACAATTGTGGTGGCGGGTCGACACAAAACCAAGATGAGGCACCGAAGTGCTAACTATATACAAGGACAGTTTTTGGGCTAGCAGTGTTCATAGCCACCAGTTCAGAAAAACAATATTAAAGGCAATAACCCCTCCGGGTTATGGCAACATTTGCATACTATATACATTAATACACTTTATACATTTGTGGAACCCGTCCGGTTTTCTCATTTACTTAGTAGTAGCGACACCTGGTGGCTGTGCAAGCACAGGACCATTCCTGTCCATGGGCATAGTGCCTAGCACCAGGGTCATTGACTCCATCGCTGGTGTCCGTATGGCTGGTGCACACTGGGCTGGTGGGGGTGTCAGGGGTTCCACCAGGGTGTCATCAGCGGCAGCAGTGATATCGTCGCCGGTTACCTGCATAGCCGGTTCGCTCCGGTCCTCTAGGCCGCAGGGCCTGTTCTCCTCTGGGGACGCTGGCGGCCTGCCGGGTTCACCTGTAGGCTGCGTGGGGAGAGGGCCTGCCGCTGATTCTTCCGCGGGGCCGGATACCTCCGCTGTGATGCCAGTAGCGGTGCAGGGATTCTCCTCGGCTCCAGGTTCGGCAGCAGGGGGACGCTCCAGCGAGCGCTGCGGCTCCAGCGGCTGGTCTGGGCTGAGGATGAGCTCTTTCCAACTCCGCTCCATGTTCCCGGGTTCCGCCTGATGCCGGGCCAGTTCCGCTAGTTCAGCGTCTGCAGCAGGGTCAGGAAGGGTGCAGACATCTTCCTGCAGCACGGGAGGCTCAGCGGTGGGGAGATCTTCTTTATCAGGAGGGTCCCGCTTTCTGTTAAGGGGGCGGAGTTTTCTCTCCCTTCTTCTCCCACCATGGGGAATTAGGAGGCGGAACTCCATCGCTGATGGACACGTCCGGAGATTGCAGTAACATTTAGGGTAGGCGGACATTTCTTTCGCGCCACTGAGTGAGCGCACGCCCACGAAAGCACGCCCTCCTTCTTCACCAGCGCCTCAAGGCGCGAATATGGCGGCAAAATGGCGGCAAACGGCGGTAAATGGCGGCAAAGTCACAAAGATGGCAGATACAGTCTTTAACACAAAAACAGTTCAGATTAGGCACACAGGACTCGCGTTTCATGAGCTTCAGAATCCTGTTCGTGACGCCAGAAAATGAGCCGCACGTACCAGGGCTTTGGGGTACTCGGCACCGAGCCCGTTGATGTCTATGGGGGATGTCACGGGTAGCCAGCTCGGTCCGTGCCCTGGGCGCTCACCGTAATGTGGGATATTTACAGGGGATGATGGAGTGTTCGTATAGTTTGTCGTGACGCCACCTGTAGTATCTGGTCAGGGTGACCAGCGCTACTGTGCAGGTCCTCTGGGAGGGATGGTGTTGTGCAGCTTGGTGTAAAGTCTCCTACAGGTGAGACTGTGTCCTCCCAGGGCAGATAGATGTGAATAGAGTGATGGGCAGGAGATGTAGCAGAGGGGAGTATTGCGAAGTAGTAACAAGGCAGGAAACAGTTCTGTTGCAGTTTCAAGGGTTTACTCACAGTCTTTTTGCCAGCAAGACAGATGCCTGGTTGCACTGTGTCCTTCCAGTGAGTGGTCCAGTAACTCTCAGATATTTTGGTCACACTCCCAAAGACTCCCTTTATGTTCCTTTCCGGCGTTTTGTGCAATACTCCTTTCTTCTACTGCACCTCCCTACCACAGAGCCCTCAGCGAAGCAGTATTAGGTCCTTTCAGTTTTGCAGGTGCGACCCGATGTCCCGGGTGATCATCTCCAAATGAGCTACGGAGGGCCGAGACACCGTCGGAAACCTGGACGTATGTTATGTTACGGTAGCTGAGGAGTGCAGGTTAAAAAAGGAAATACACCAGAGCAGTTGGAATCTATGGGATTGCAGTACCCCGACTAACCACCACAAAATAGAAGCAGCGTGGAGCGTTCCTACGATGGTCCTAGACGCCTCGTCAAGCCTGAGAAAAATAACTACACCTAAAGATAGAAATAGGAAAGCTATCTGCCCCGGAGCAGAACCCCAAAGATAATAGAAAGCCCCCAAACATGTAATGGCGGTTAGACAGAGGAAAATACTGGGCACAGAAAGAAAATAGTATGAGCAAACGCTGGGGCCCAAACTATCTAAATAGAAAAGGATAGGAAGGGACTTACTGCAATCCCAGAAAACCCTGAAAAACACCAACATACTAATTCAAAAATCACCTGGATCACACGACCTCTACCACCTAAATTAGTTTTGGTGTAACAAAAACAGCAGCACTGAAAAAACTGCAAAAAGCAAAGTACAAAACACAGTGGCTGGACTAAAACTGAGAGGGCAAAAACCCCGGAGGGGACCCAGAAGGCCCCCACAGAAGTGCAGGACAAAATGCAAAAATATAGCAAAAACACAAATAAGAAAATTGTCTTATTTTGACAGCAGGAGATGCAGACACGACACAGCTACAAGGGGAACTGAAAGAAGGATTCAGACCCGAACAATATCACCGGCA
>JARQOD010000004.1:48591282-48635843 GCA_033576555.1 Oophaga sylvatica | reverse complement strand
AGATTCATTACACACCAACTGAAATTTGTCAGGTCTTTTATTGTTTTAATACTGATGATTTTGGCATACAACTCCTGATAACCCAAAAAACCTGTCTCAAAAAATTAGCATATCAAGAAAAGGTTCTCTAAACGACCTATTAACCTAATCTTCTGAATCAACTAATTAACTCTAAACACATGCAAAAGATTCCTGAGGCTTTTAAAAACTCCCTGCCTGGTTCATTACTCAAAACCCCCATCATGGGTAAGACTAGCGACCTGACTGATGTCAAGAAGGCCATCATTGACACCCTCAAGCAAGAGGGTAAGACCCAGAAAGAAATTTCGCAACAAATAGGCTGTTCCCAGAGTGCTGTATCAAGGCACCTCAATGGGAAGTCTGTTGGAAGGAAACAATGTGCCAGAAAATGCTGTACAACGAGAAGAGGTGACCGGACCCTGAGGAAGATTGTGGAGAAGGACCGATTCCAGACCTTAGGGGACCTGAGGAAGCAGTGGACTGAGTCTGGTGTAGAAACATCCAGAGCCACCGTGCACAGGCGTGTGCAGGAAATGGGCTACAGGTGCCGCATTCCCCAGGTAAAGCCACTTTTGAACCATAAACAGCGGCAGAAGCGCCTGACCAGGGCTACAGAGAAGCAGCACTGGACTGTTGCTAAGTGGTCCCAAGTACTTTTTTCTGATGAAAGCAAATTTTGCATGTCATTCGGAAATCAAGGTACCAGAGTCTGGAGGAAGACTGGGGAGAAGGAAATGCCAAAATGCCTGAAGTCCAGTGTCAAGTACCCACAGTCAGTGATGGTGTGGGGTGCCATGTCAGCTGCTGGTGTTGGTCCACTGTGTTTCATCAAGGGCAGGGTCAATGCAGCTAGCTATCAGGAGATTTTGGAGCACTTCATGCTTCCATCGGCTGAAATGCTTTATGGAGATGAAGATTTCATTTTTCAGCACGACCTGGCACCTGCTCACAGTGCCAAAACCACTGGTAAATGGTTTACTGACCATGGTATTACTGTGCTCAATTGGCCTGCCAACTCTCCTGACCTGAACCCCATAGAGAATCTGTGGGATATTGTGAAGAGAAAGTTGAGAGACGCAAGACCCAACACTCTGGATGAGCTTAAGGCCGCTATCGAAGCATCCTGGGCCTCCATAACACCTCAGCAGTGTCACAGGCTGATTGCCTCCATGCCACGCCGCATTGAAGCAGTCATTTCTGCAAAAGGATTCCCGACCAAGTATTGAGTGCATAACTGAACTTTATTATTTGATGGTTTTTTTGTTTGTTTTTAAAAAACACTTTTATTTTATTGGATGGTTGAAATATGTTAATTTTTTGAGACAGGATTTTTAGGTTATCAGGAGTTGTATGCCAAAATCATCAGTATTAAAACAATAAAAGACCTGACAAATTTCAGTTGGTGTGTAATGAATCTAAAATATATGAAAGTTTAATAGTAATCATTACATTATGGAAAATAATGAAATTTAGCACTATATGCTAATTTTTTGAGAAGGACCTGTATATATACAGTACAGACCAAAAGTTTGGACACACCTTCTCATTCAATGATTTTTCTGTATTTTCATGACTGAAAATTGTAGAATCACACTGAAGGCATCAAAACTATGAATTAACACATGTGGAATTATACATTACACTTTACAAAAAAGTGTGAAACAACTGAAAATATGTCTTATATTCTAGGTTCTTTAAAGTAGCCACCTTTTGCTTTGATTACTGCTTTGCACGCAGAAAAGATGAACGGATGGACTTTACATACCTGGTTCCCACCATGAAGCATGGAGGAGGTGGTGTGATGGTGTGGGGGTGCTTTGCTGGTTACATTGTTGGGAATTTATTCAAAATTGAAGGCATAGTGAACCAGCATGGCTACCATAGCAACGTGCAGAGGCATGCTATTCCATCCGGTTTGCATTTAGTTGGACCATCATTTATTTTTCAACAGGGCAATGACCCCAAACACACCTCCAGGCTGTGTAAGGGCTATTTGACCAAGAAGGAGAGTGTTGGGGTGCTACGCCAGATGACCTGGCCTCCACAGTCACCAGACCTGAACCCAATCGAGATGGTTTGGGGTGAGCTGGACCGCTCACCGCTTCAATTTTGAATAATCCCCAACAGTGTCACTCAGCAAAGCACCCCCACACCATCGCACCACCTCCTCCATGCTTCACGGTGGGAACCAGGCATGTAGAGTCCATCCGTTAACCTTTTCTGCGTGTAAAGCAGTAATCAAAGCAAAAGGTGGCTACTTTGAAGAACCTAGAACATAAGACATATTTTCAGTTGTTTCACACTTTTTTGTAAAGTGTAATGTATAATTCCACATGTGTCAATTCATAGTTTTGATGCCTTCAGTGTATTTCTACAATTTTCATAGTCATAAAAATACAGAAGAATCTTTGAATGAGAAGGTGTGTCCAAACTTTTGGTCTGTACTGTATATACTGCTCACAAAAATAAAGGGAACACTTAAACAATAGAATATAACTCCAATTAAATCAAACTTCTGTGAAATCAAACTGTACACTTAGGAAGCAACACTGATTGACAATAAATTTCACATGCTGTTGTGCAAATGGAATAGACAACAAATGGTAATTAATGGCAATTATCAAGACACACTCAATAAAGGAGTGGTTCTGCAGGTGGGAACCACAGACCACATCTCAGTACCAATGCTTTCTGGCTGATGTTTTGGTCACTTTTGTATGTTGGTTGTGCTTTCACACTTGTGGTAGCATGAGACGGACTCTACAACCCACACAAGTGGTTCAGGTAGTGCAGCTCATCCAGGATGGCACATCAATGCGAGCTGTGGCAAGAAGGTTTGCTGTGTCTGTCAGCGTAGTGAGACAGGCCAGCACACCAGGAGATGTAGAGGGGGCCGTAGGAGGGCAACAACCCAGCAGCAGGACCGCTACCTCCGCCTTTGTGCAAGGAGGAACATGAGGAGCATTTCCAGAGCCCTGCAAAATGATCTCCAGCAGGCCACAAATGTGCATGTGTCTGCACAAATGGTTAGAAATCGACTCCATGAGGATAGTCAGAGTGCCCGACGTCCACAGATGGGGGTTGTGCTCACAGCCCAACACCATGCAGGACGCTTTTGGCATTTGCCACAGAATACCAGGATTGACAAATTCGCCACTGGCACCCTGTGCTCTTCACAGATGAAAGCAGGTTCACACTGAGCACATGTGACAGACGTGACAGAGTCTGGAGATGCCGTGGAGAGTGATCTACTGCCTGCAACATCCTTCAGCATGA
This sequence comes from Oophaga sylvatica, assembly GCA_033576555.1. Classification (NCBI taxonomy): domain Eukaryota; kingdom Metazoa; phylum Chordata; class Amphibia; order Anura; family Dendrobatidae; genus Oophaga; species Oophaga sylvatica. The sequence goes on along the minus strand of JARQOD010000004.1, from coordinate 48,632,546 downwards.
CCGGTTTGTCAGTGGGTCAGTAATGGTGTGGGGTGGCATTTCTTTGGAGGGCCGCACAGCCCTCCATGTGCTCGCCAGAAGTAGCCTGACTGCCACTAGGTACCGAGATGAGATCCTCAGACCCCTTGTGAGACCATATGCTGGTGTGGTTGGCCATGGGTTCCTCCTAATGCAGGACAATGCCAGACCTCATGTGACTGGAGTGTGTCAGCAGTACCTGCAAGATAAAGGCATTGAATCTATGGACTGGCCCGCCCGTTCCCCAGACCTGAATCCGATTGAGCACATCTGGGACATCATGTCTCGCTCCATCCTCCAACGTCACGTTGCACCACAGACTGTCCAGGAGTTGGCGGATGCTTTAGTTCAGGTCTGGGAGGAGACCCCTCAGGAGACCATCCGCCGCCTCATCAGGAACATGCCCAGGTGTTGTAGGGAGGTCATACAGGCACGTGGAGACCACACACACTACTGAGCATCATTTTGACTTGTTTTAAGGACATTACATTCCACTTTAATTTTGTGGGTGACTCAAAATCCAGGCCTCCATTGGTTAATAAAGTTGATTTTCATTGATGATTTTTGTGTGAATTTGTTGTCAGCACATTTAACTTTATACAGAACAAAGCATTCAATGAGAATATTTCATTCATTCAGATCTAGGATGTGTTATTTGAGTGTTCCCTTTATTTTATATATTAGTTATTTATTATACGGGGCTTTGCGTGTGGAGTGAGTGTGGCTTTGTGGAGTATTCGGGGCTAGTAAAACCAACAAGAAGCTTGCTCAAACAGTATTTGAATCATTTTTTATGTGGATTTGCATAAAAACTGTGTGAATAGGCCCTAAAGTGGAAATAGTCATGCATACACACGGTTCTCTACAACAGGTGTTGGATTTTGTGCTTACTGATTAATGTTTTACAATTAGAAATAAACAACAATCACAGGCATGGAAGGCCACCTGTGTAACTCACATACTGCTTTTAGGAGTGCCTGTTGGGTGACGAGACCCCATTGTCCTGATGTATGAAGCATATAGTGCAACATTAGTACTTGCCAGAACCTTATCTGCTGCTTGCCACTACTATTCTTTGTTTGGCTGCTCACATATAGTTCATGTATCAGAAAAGCGTTTTTCTATGTATATGGTTAGAGGCCACACAGAATGGTTGTGCACCCTTGCTCTAAACTCTAATGTGCTTACTATTTAAATGTGCTACTATACAAAACTTTGACAGAACATGAGTTTCTACAACTCATGCTCACTCTGGCAGGCAGTTCTTTGGCATATTTAAAAAAAAAAGTAGTCGCATATAAATCTTTGGACACCCCTGGTCAAAATTACTGTTATTGTGAACAGTTAATCAAGTTGAAGATTTAATGATCTCTAAAAGGCCTATAGTTAGAAGATGACACATTTCCTTTTGTATTGTAGGCAAAAAAAATATATTGTCATTTTTGAAATTTAAAAAATTACAAAAAGGAAAATGTGCTTATGCAAAAGTTTGGCACCATTGGAAATGTGTGTGCTCAGATAACTTTGACCAAGGTTTCAGAACTTAATTAGCCTGTTACGGTTATGTCTTGTTCACCATCATTGTTAGGAAAGGTCATTTACGAGCTTTATGAAAACCCAGCCTCGTCTAACCATGTGCCAAAAAACAAATCATGGGTTCTTCTTCTAAGCAGCTGCCTAGCACTTTGAAAATGAAAATGGTGGAGGCCCACAAAGCAGGAGAAGAAGAAAGCAAAGAATTTTCAAGCTGCCCTTTCCTCAGTTTGAAATGAAATTAAGAAATTGCAGTTAACAGGAACAGTGGAAGTCAAGATAAAGTTTGGAAGACCAAGCAAAATTTCAATGAGAGCTCCTCAATGGATTGCTAGAGAGACAAATCAGAACCCCCGGTTGACTGCAAAAGACCTTTAGAAAGATTTAGCTGACTCCGGAGTTGTGGTACATTGTTCTACTGTTCAGAGACACCTGCACAAACATGGTCTTCATGTAAGAGTCTTCAGATGAAAACATCTCCTGTATCTTCACCATAGTATTCAGGGTCAGAAGTATGCAAAAGAACATCTAAATAAGCTTGATGCATTTTGGAATGAAGTTCTGTGGACTGATGAGGTTAAAATAGAACTCTTTGGCCACAATGATCATAGGTATGTATGTGTTGAGAAAAAGTGCACAGAATTTCAGGAAAAGAACATCTCGCCAACCATTAAGCAGGGGGTGGATCAATCATACTTTGGGGTTGTATTGCAGCCAATGGCATAGGGAACATTTCATGGGAAAAGGGAAGAATGGATTCAATGAAATGTCAACAAATTCTTGATGCAAACATAATGTTTGCAATGTAAAAAAGCGGATGCCTTCTACAAATGGATAATGATTAGAGATGAGCAAGCACAAAACTGCTCTGATGCTCGTTACTCAAACCAAGCAATTCCTAATGCTCGGATGCTCATTTCAAGTAATGTGAATAATGGAAGTCAATGGAAAATCCAAGCATTTTTCCGGTAGACCCTAGAAGGAAGTCTGGTGAGCAGTGAAAATGTTGACAGGGATGGAAAAAGTGCTGAATGGAAGGAGACCAGCATGGAGAAGACCACTGGAAGTATCTCTGACTCCCATATTGCTGAGAACAATGGTATCACACTTTTACACCACTTTAAGGACAGACAATAGAACATTCAAAATTGACAAGAAATTGGAGTTTACAGGAAAAAGATATTAAGAAATATTCTTTTCTGTATAATGACTTGTATATAAGGCAAAATTTAAAAAGGATTTAAAAAAATAATAATCTAAGTAAACCAAAAATTTAATTTTAATTAAAACATTGGACATTTCAGTTTAATTTATGAAGGAAGCAAGAACTGCCAAAAATATGATGGAAGAGAGTATCAGACACACCCTATATTAGAGATAATGGAGGGCCTCATCCATATTTTGTTCAAATTATCATGTATTGGTTCTTCTAGACTCATAAAGGCTATGCACTAAGTGGAAAGCCTGCCAAAAATAACAAGCAGGGACATCCATGCACGATTAAAGGCACCAACTGTAGTACCTCATTCATATATTGTGAACAAAGTGTAGTTGTGGTACTTCTACACTCAGAAAAACTCTGCACACAGTGCAAAGCCTGTCAAAAATTGCATTCAGGGTCATCCATACATCCCATGAAGGCAACAATTGGAGGGCCTCATTCAAATATTGAACATTAAAAAAACACTTTATGTGCTGCTGTCATTTGGTGGTGTGGAAAAGTGGGAGCTAATCCAGGCTTTGCTAATTTTTACCTGAATGAGCCTGTCAGCATTCTCTGTTGAAAGGCAAAAGTGCCTGTCTGTAATGACTACCCCGCTAAGACAAGATGCTAGCGGTAGGGCAGCACAACACCTCCAAGACATAGAGGGACAGCTCATTCCAGGTGTCCAGCTTTGAGACTCAATAGTTGAAGGTCGCAGAGGAAATAAGAAGTACGTTGGTTTGGTCTGCCAGGTATTGCTTGACCATCTTTAAAATGTTTTCCCTCCTTGTGAGAAAAACCTGGTCATCAGGTCCTGGATGCTGTGATGGTGTCATGAAATTCCCCAAGGCCTTTGATAGTGTGCCCCTGCTTCTGCTGTGTGTCTCCCTATACTCTCCTACTTGGTTGGCCAAGGAAACCTGCCCCCTGCCGCTAGTGTTGTCTGTTAGGAAGGAGAGATGCAAAGTTCTCTTTGTAGCGTCGTTCTAGTAAGGTGAACAACCAGTACTCTTTTTTTTTTTTGTCCAAGATAAATATAGCGCGAGGGTCACGGGAAAGGCAGTGGTACATAAAGTCGGCAATATGTGCAAAGCTCCTTATAGCCAACACTTCCCTGTCTCCACCATGATGATGACTCTTATTCCCCCCCACAAGCCCACCCATGTAGGAGAGACGGGGCAAAGGTTTTGTGAGTACTAGAGCCCCTGTTGCGCTAGCCACCAGCTCCTGTTCTTCCTCCTCAGCATACTGATATGCTGAGCACATGAGATGAGGCTAGGCAGTATCTCACTGTCTCACTTGCATGCACTGTTGCAGCACCACCAGAACAGCGGCAGCTGTAGCGGACTTGTGGAAATAGATGCTGACATGGCGTACTTTAACCAGAAGCTCTGGCAAATGTGAGTATGTTTTCAAAAACAATTGAATTATCAAGTTAAGCACTTGTGCCAAGTATGGTATGTATGTGACCTTGCCAAGATTCACAGCCACCACCAGGTTACACCTATTATCACACACGACCATGCCTGGTTGACGGTTCAGTGGTCAAAGCCACAGATTTGTCTGGTCTGTTATTCCTTCAAGTAACTCTGCCACGGTGGATGGGGACCAAGTACCAAGGGATGACTACCGCCATAAATCAATGTAAATATACTTTGTCAACAAGCCTAAATGACAACGTTTTCCCAGTAAGCAGCCTAGAAATGTGCCCGTTTAGCATTTGGGCCTGTGGGTGGGTGGCTGGAAATGTTCTCTTTAGTTTTAAAGCCTGGGGTAGGGACAACTGAATGCTGTGCTGGGACAAGGATTTGGAAGTGCCTGATGATGGTAAGTCAGAATATGCAAGGACAGGTGCAGGGCAGCAGGCATCTGCACCACTGTCATGGACATGGGATTGGGAAGCACTTAGCACAGGGGAAGAGGCATTTCAGTCACCCACTGGCACCAATCATGGAAAATAATATAATTAGGCGTCACTGGCCCCAGTGTTTGGAAAATGTTTGCCTGAAATAGAGGAATACAGGTCCCTCCATTAATTTCATATAAAAAGCAAGAAACATTGAGGACAAGTAGGTTCGTTCTGACATTGGTCCAAAAAAATCCCTTATCCAGACCTTCCTAACAGGAAAACACAGAACAGGTTGTTATCCTTATCTACTGTAAGTTGTATAAACTGTTCCAATATGATGAAGGGTGATAGCTTTGAACACCCTACAATTAAAGAAACTTTCTTCATTAATTACTACTTGACTTGTTCTACAGAATATCTAATTTATCGATTACAATGTCCTTGTAATTTGAGGCATGTGGGGGAAACCACATGGAACTTTAAAACATGGATAAACCACCACAGATATACTATTAGAAAGAAAACATTAGATCTACCTGTACCAAAACATTTTATTGAGTGAGGCCATACTGAGAAAAATGTCAAATTTTGCATTATGCACCATGTACCACCTTTTGAGAAGGAGTGGTGACAGATTTAAATAACCTAACACAAAATAATTACAATAGATACGTAGACTGAACATCTTGTGACCTCATGGCCTTAATGTGGATTTTAATCTAAACTCTATCCTATAGATCTGTTGCTTGCCTTTATAATTTCAACATTGATCTGGATCTTAAACTTATGGTTTAGTAAATAAGAATAGATACTTATATTCCTGTTTTTTTTTTTTATTTTTTTAGCACATTTTGTTTGGACATCCGATGCCCAGCTATTGTATGTGTCACGCTGTATAGCAGATATATATATGTGATGTCAGTAATCTATATCAAAAGGGCAACATACTATATAACATGCGCATAGATATATGATAACATAGATTTACCTGACAGAATGTCCAGAGGGTCAAAACGGAATCCGTTATACGCTGTCTCCGGCTAGAGGGTGACCGGGGTCTAAGCTGACCCTAAACTGGGGTCCTAACTAATCCCTCAACCTGGAGGTACTGTTAAAGGTACAGAGGTCCAGGCCACCAGCGTAAACCCTGTCTCCTATCAATCCCTGCCAACTGTATTCTAGTCCTAAGAAGGACCCTGAATACCACCAAAGGGAATGAACAGGTAACGGTTAATGAACAGAAAGACAAACAACAAAGACAAGAAATAAAGTAAATAAAGTCTTACATACAACACTCACACACAGTAGGAACACCTAAGGTCTCAGAGAAAAACTATAAGCTGTAAGAGTAAAAACAACTAAGGAGCTCTTAGCTTAAATATTCTCAGAACCGATCCAGTCTGCTAAACTACATGAATGCTTTCACCGGCGTCTAACACCCAGACTGGCAGAAATATAAAGGAAACTAATTAGAACATAATCAAAAGCAGCCGGGCGAGGCTGCACCTAGCCTTAGCAAAGAGCTAGGAAAAATTAACTCTCTCATTACCAAAAAACAAAGAAACAGCAGCTCAGCTGTGAGAAGTCAGAATGTGTAATCGCGACGATCTTCATGGCGATGCACCCATGACAGTACCCCCCCTTCTACGAGGGGCCTCTGGACCCTCATGACCAGGTCTGTCCGGGTGAGTTGTGTGAAAGGTCCGAACCAATCGATCTGCGTTAACATCAGACGCAGGGACCCACGTCCCCTCCTCAGGACAATACCCCCTCCACTGAACTAAGTACTGAAGGGATCGGCGACTGGGACGTGAGTCAATGATTTTCGACCCATGAATTTCCACGTTATCATTGACCACCACTGAAGGAGGTAGAGGTGACGGTATGACTGGTGCCACATACTTTTTAAGTAATGACTTGTGAAACACATTATGATTTTTAAACGTAGGAGGGAGGTCCAGACGAAATGCCACAGGATTAATTATGGAACTGATCCTGTACGGCCCGATGAATCTGGGACCCAACCTCCAGGAGGAAACTTTACGTTTTATATTTCTGGTAGACAACCAAACCAGATCGTTCACCTTCAGATCTAGACCAGAAACTCTCCTCCTATCAGCCATCCGTTTGTAACGGTTCCCCGTAACCTTCAGTCTTAAGCGATCTGGAACTATCAGTCTCCCTGGAAGTCCCACAGGGGCGTCCCCCTGAGCCCCCAATACCTCCCCCTCAAGCTCAGAGCATACAGCTGACACTACAACTCCCTCCTGAGGAATAGGAACCGATCATCCGTCTTCCCGGCCCTTGGGAAAGTACGAGATAAGGCATCAGGAAGCAACTTTATTGAGCAGTCATATGCGCGATAAGGAGGAAACTCTTTACACCCCTCCTCTGAGAACATCTCCCCAAAGTCCTCCAGAAAAGGAGACAAAGTCCTAGGCACAACCGCACCGATGACCGTGCTCATGCAGTTATTCTTGCAAAATTCACCCCACTGGCTTATCTTTCTGGATTGCCAATCAATCACTGGGTTATGTTTAGCCAACCAAGGAAGTCCCAACACAATAGGAGTAGGTAGACCCTCCAACACATAACAAGACAATTGCTCTTTATGTATTGCCCCTACTCGAAGATCTATGTTATGAACAGCTTGTACCAAGCTACCTTGACCAAGAGGTCTAGAATCAATAGAGAGTATAGGGACCGGTTTGGCCAATACACTCAGTTGCATACCATGCACCTGGGCAAACCGAGCGTCCACCAAATTAGCCCCGGACCCACTATCAAGAAAAACAGAAATCCTCTCAGTTCTAGTACCAATCACCACCTCCGCAGGCACGAGAAACTGAGAGGGATTTGGGGACGAAATACACACTCCCAGGTTAACTCCTTGGCTCAAAGAGGTCCGGGATGGACACCCCCAACAAAATGTCCCTCTCTCCCGCAAAAGAAACACCTTCTAGTCTTGCGGCGCACCGCCGATTCCCTCCTACAAAATGATGTCCCTCCCAACTGCATGGGTTCCTCAGAACAGACCAGGGGAACCTCAGTATAAGGGACTTTAGTAGTAGGTGGAGTCATCATGGGGGGCGGAGTTACCTCGCGTCTTCCCCGAAGTCGTCTATCAATGCGAATAGCGAGGGCCATAGCAGCCTCCAGTGATGGAGGAGAATCATACTGAGCCAACACATCTTTTAATTTGTCAGACAACCCTTGACAAAACTGGCTCCTAAGAGCTGGGTCATTCCACTGAGTATCTGTTGCCCATCTACGGAACTCAGAAGAATATTCCTCCGCTGGACGATTTCCTTGCCGTATTTTACGTAACCTTGTTTCAGCAAGGGAGACTCGATCCGGATCATCATATACCAGACCCAGGGCAGTAAAAAATCGATCCACTGACTGGAGATCTGGGAGCCTGGAGGAATAGAGAACGCCCAAGATTGAGGGTCCCCTTGTAAGAGCGAGATAACAATTCCCACCCTCTGCTCTTCACTCCCAGATGACCGAGGCCGCAGCCGAAAGTACAATTTACATGCCTCCCGGAAAGTAAAAAATTTGTCCCGCCCACCAGTGAACCTGTCCGGGAGAGCTACCTTAGGTTCAGATCTGGTTTGCTCCGGGAGGGACAAAACCTTGGACTTAATGTCTGCAAATTCCATGGACAACCCCTGCAACTGCCGGGCCAGCTGGGCTACTGGATCCATGACAGCTGGGAGAATCTTTAGTTGGGCCGGTGAAAATGTCACGCTGTATAGCAGATATATATATGTGATGTCAGTAATCTATATCAAAAGGGCAACATACTATATAACATGCGCATAGATATATGATAACATAGATTTACCTGACAGAATGTCCAGAGGGTCAAAACGGAATCCGTTATACGCTGTCTCCGGCTAGAGGGTGACCGGGGTCTAAGCTGACCCTAAACTGGGGTCCTAACTAATCCCTCAACCTGGAGGTACTGTTAAAGGTACAGAGGTCCAGGCCACCAGCGTAAACCCTGTCTCCTATCAATCCCTGCCAACTGTATTCTAGTCCTAAGAAGGACCCTGAATACCACCAAAGGGAATGAACAGGTAACGGTTAATGAACAGAAAGACAAACAACAAAGACAAGAAATAAAGTAAATAAAGTCTTACATACAACACTCACACACAGTAGGAACACCTAAGGTCTCAGAGAAAAACTATAAGCTGTAAGAGTAAAAACAACTAAGGAGCTCTTAGCTTAAGTATTCTCAGAACCGATCCAGTCTGCTAGACTACATGAATGCTTTCACCGGCGTCTAACACCCAGACTGGCAGAAATATAAAGGAAACTAATTAGAACATAATCAAAAGCAGCCGGGCGAGGCTGCACCTAGCCTTAGCAAAGAGCTAGGAAAAATTAACTCTCTCATTACCAAAAAACAAAGAAACAGCAGCTCAGCTGTGAGAAGTCAGAATGTGTAATCGTGACGATCTTCATGGCGATGCACCCATGACAGTATGTTACCCAAAACATATACAATTTTTTACTTGGCCTACTATTTTTACAATTAACTAATTTTTATTGAAGTAAATTTTACTGGTATGGAGACATAAAAAGAGTCACTTTACTCCATTTGTCCTATTACACTACAATATGATGAAATAGGAAGCTCAGAATATATCTGGTGTTATGATGAATTGGGCAACATGGCTGACATAAATTATACAGAAGATCGTCTCATTCTTACTGTGGAAATTGAAAAGCATAATTTTTCTAAATTTTGGAACTAAATTCAGACCCTTAGAGGAGATGCTGTATATGGAGACTAAATGCTCTTTATAGGCATCTTATACAGTAATGTGTACGTATCTAGGTACATATTTTCCTTTCCAACATTGAAGAAGTACAGCCAACTATCTCCGCTCTAAACTATTTCCAGATATTCTGCTAATCTGCAATTTGATAATATCACACAGTTTTTGATTAGTTCTACTTCCAAGAAGCATTACAAATCATGTAGACATTTTGATATACTCATCTTTTTAACATACCATGACGAATGGGGATTATCAATGAGATTAGAATAATGAACTTGACCCTGCTTCTCAAATATCAATGGCAATTACTGGTTTGGGGGCTGTGAGCTCCTGACCCCACTATATAAAGAGTGGATGTCTGGTGATCATCACATCCAGGAATCATGAAGATTGCAGTCGCCTTTCTATTAGTAGCTTTCAGCTGCTACTTCGGTAAGTTACACTTTATGTCTATTGTTTTTTGTAGTTGTAATGTGCGCACTTTAAAGGTAATTCATAACTTTAAGGTGGAAGATTTTATTTTAAGTGCTGTTATGATCTTTGTTGCATTTTTCACCTTTTCCTTGTAGAACAAAAAGTCTTTATTTGGTAATATATCACCTCTTAGATCTGTGTAATGTTCAGACCCCATTTTCTCCTTCATTATGGGATATTTTTGTCTGTAATACACCCCTTATCTGTAATCAAGGATTACATATTCATATTGCTATTATATATTGAATTGTGTCCCACTTTTTTTAAGATCTTGCATCAGCTAGCTGCATGAGAAGATGTGCTAGTTGCCAGCAGACCCATATTGCCAATTTAAAATGCCTACAAGGGGCCTTGGTAAGTAAGGATGCTGAACTCTTTATTAAAGTTTAAAATGTATTCCATATCACATTACATGACTACATTAAATGTACTGTATATGTGCACTGCGGTTAAAGAGGGCGGAAACTTTTTAACTTCCAGTTTGATGACATTACGTTTGACAATCCCCAGTGCATACTGGGATGCTCAAATCAGACGTCATCGAGGGGAAAGGACTTCGCTATCTTCACCCTAAAATGAAGTGTTATCAGTGACATCGTTTCAGGGGCTGTGCTAGTTCCTGCTCTACTGAGCATTTGTTGGTTGTCGATTCCAACATATGCTCAGTATGAGCTCAATGTGTGGTATTCCTTTTCAATGCACAGTGACGATGCGTTCCCTTGCTAGTTCTAATGAAAAGTAACTAGCCGACAAGAGAGCGCACTGTAAGTATGATTGTAAAGCAGTGAACAGGGCAAGCAGGGAGAACAGAGAACAGCCTTGCCCCTGAAACAGACTGGTAGGTGGGGATAGCCTCTGCTCTTAATGCTCGCCGCATTCTCTCCTTCATAGTGCATAGTGACAGTGCGCTCTCTTACTGGCTCATCACTTTTCATTAGCCCCAGCCTCCTGATTACGTCTCATTTGATGTTCCCAGCAAGGACTGTGGATTCTCAAATGGAGAGAGCAGCAAGGAAACAGTAGGGTCTTTTGCATTAAATATTAGAAAAGCAATTAGATTAGTTATGTATTATGACATTCTGAGTCTAAGGGAGGTCTTGTTTTTGAGGACTTGATGGGTCTATAAATATTTTTTTAATGTTCCTTATCAATGACAACTGGCTGTTAGGGACCCAGCATATGTACTTTTCAGAAGAAGCTTTCCAAGAACCATTGCAAATCACATAGGCCATATTAATTAAAAGGATTCCTGAAGCTAAATGATGATTTTTAAAGCATCACTCCAGCATTTTTTTTAATTTCACTCTTGAGTAGTATCACTAATTTAAGAGGGGGTATCTCCAAAAAAAGAGGATTACTTATTTAATTTTTTGTATTAAAGATAACATCTTGGAAACATTAATCACCTTCAAAACACTGTCCATAAGATGATATGCTCTTGTCCCAATGGTTTTTTCCACTGTTTGAAACATTTTTTATATTTTTCTGAACTAATGCTGCTAAGTGCCTCCAGCTATTTTTTCTTAATCTTTTCTACGTATATTCCCTGTTGACTTATCGGTCACCGTTTTCTGCTGTTCTCAGTGCCTCTCTGGTCGTCTTCTGCTAGTTGTGAATAACTGCATTGCTCCAGTGTTTGTTGGACAGCCCAAAAGTCACTTCTCAATGTAAGTCAATCAGAGCCAGAACGAGGCGCTCATGGACTTACATTGAGAGCTTGTGACTGTTAGCTGTGACTTCTGGTTAGTCAGGAGCTACAGAAACCCGATGGCAAAATGGGATAGGAGCAATGACGGGAAGAGCAGAAGACGGCGGCTGGTAATTTACTACAGGCAAGGAACAAATATTATTGATACCACTCCAGCAGGAAAATAATAAACAAAAATTTGGAGTGGTGCCTAGAAAAGGAATAGTATTCGAAAAATGGAAGCCGCAATGTGAGCAGATTCCAGGACCCCGACCAGATCCTAAGTAATTAGAAGAAATGGTCGCACTCCAAAGCTCATGTAAAACAAAAATGATGAAATTCTTTGTATGCTGATATCTCAGAGGAGCGTTTGGGTGTGTTTCCACGTAGCGGAGACCATCCGGATTAGCTGCGGATTGAACACTGTGTCCTGTCGCAGCGTTTAATCCGCAGTGGCCAGATGTCCCAGCATAGTGGAGGAGATTTTATGAAATCCCATCTCCAGTATGCGTCCGATTACACGGGTGACACACCCACGAAACCGGACATGCGGGGCGTCTTTTCAGATCGCAGCATGTCCTTTTACCTTGCGGCGACGGAGTGTCGCGGCAAGGTAAATAGCACAGTCCTATGTAGCGGTGCGGCGATTCCGGATGTGTTCAATGAACACATCCGGAATCACCGTGCAGTCAGGATGGGGTGGGGCTTTGGGCTGAGCGGGATTTCCGCTACGTCCAAAGCACAGAGAACCCAGACCGTGGAACCATACCCTTTCAGTTCCATCTGGAACCTTTTTCAAGGAACCTTTTTAAAATAAACGAACCATGTGAAGAGTTTAGCAATAGAGAAGTCATTCTCCTTTATGGAAACTATAGTACTTTAGAAATTAGCCCCTGATTTGAAGTGTTAATTCAGATAATATATTTCCATAATTTTCCTTTAGAATAATGATGACGTGTTAACCATCATCTATCTTTTCCAGCATGCATATGGACTGCAATGCCCGGGCAGACAGTGGGTCTTCTGACCCAAGCTAATTGCCTCATAGATGCCTAGCTAGCTTGTATCAAGAAACTCACGATCGACCCAGACTTTGTGGTTTGTACACAGACTGTGAAACGGTAGTTGTGGATAGAACCACAGGTCACACAACACGATATTAGAATGTGCCAAATAGGAATTTCATCACTGTTGCCTCTCTAGATATTAATTCTAAACTGAAGTAAAATATCTACAAAATGTTAAATATTCTGTAATAGCTAAAAAATTATTCTGATGAGAATGTGAAAATGATATAATGATTCATATATAAAACCTATTTATTCTCAGGCAAGAAACAAAGTCGCAACTATTCGTGCCATAGCTGACGTCTTATGTGCTTATGTCAGATGTAAGGTAAGGAAATGATGTGGCAGGGAATACAGGAGGCATGCATCGTGTTATGCCTGATTGCTCTGGTTGGATTGTGAATCTAGACATTTCCAGGTCTTTTGGTATTAATCTGAAATAAAGAAAACTTGCAAAGAACGCAGATTTTAATTTTTCTTTGCATCCTTTCTCATATTGACCCAAAGACTGCTGAAAAGTGTGGTACTACATTTGGTGTAGAAACACTGAAGAAAAGAAAACGATCAACAAAGTCCCAAATATTAGAATAGAAAAACTTTTATTGAAATATCAAACAGGGGAGCAAGAAGGAATGACACTCAAACCAATTTACACATGTGGAAAAGGACACACATAGGAAGTCAAAAAATAAATATAATGATGAGATATAAGTGCATATAAATTCTACAACTGACATAGCAGTATAACATCATGGTATATTGGGAACAATGACCCAGAGGCTATGGATCAAAAGCTAAATGCTCAGCCTGAAACTATGTATCAAATGGAAAAGGCACATACCCGAAACGCGCGTCGGGGTGGACAATATATTGTTCCAATATACCATGATGTTATACTGCTATGTCAGTTGTAGAATTTATATGCACTTATATCTCATCATTATATTTATTTTTTGACTTCCTATGTGTGTCCTTTTCCCACATGTGTAAATTGGTTTGAGTGTCATTCCTTCTTGCTCCCCTGTTTGATATTTCAATAAAAGTTTTTCTATTCTAATATTTGGGACTTTGTTGATCGTTTTCTTTTCTTCAGTGTTTCTATTGTTTAGCGATTTTCCCATGCATTTCCATATTGCCCATATGTACCTTGATGGTAGGATTTTTACCCCCATATACTAACTTTACATCATTTGTATGGGCATGTGTTCTATGAAGTGTTTTCATCATACATTTGAATGTAGTGTATAGAATTCTGGGTAGTCTATTTTTTCTACGTATCAGTAACAGTTTGATAGGTGGGAAACTAAGGAGAAGTGAATGAACTGGAAACAGGCTCTTAATGCTGGACTGGCTGAGATCCTGATTCCAACAATGTGTCACTTATTGGATTGCTTGCTGTAATTTTGATACAAATCACTGTTTACCAGCAGTAATTACTACTAGAAGACAAGTAGATGAGCTGTTATGTAGTCCTCCATATTCATGAGCTTTGTTTAATTCTACCCCTAACCGGTGATTAGCAGCTTGCTGCCTATGCACAGTGTATGCATAAAGCAGTCAATCAGGGATGTGGGCGGGGTTATACAGAATTCCGCATTCAGAGAACTGCTAGATCTGTAACAGAAAAACAGTGATTTTATCAAACCTACAGCAAACACCTCAGTAAGTTGTACCTTTCTGAAATCAGGGTGTCTGCCTCTACACAATGCTATGGTAGCAAAAACCTAGTAACATATTCCCTTTAAGAGAAAAATTGTTGGATTTCTGCAAATTTCTATATTTAGTAGTCATTAAATGCATGGCCCTCCTTTCTTTCCCTGTTTTGCCCTGCAGCATGCGCTTTCCCAGAATGTCCACTTCTTACACTTTATAACATAATGGTGCTTACTAAGATATTCTTTTTTGTAGGCAATGAGAAATAAAATGGAACTTATAAAAGCACTAAGAGTACTGCAGGTAAATCAATAAGACATTGCAAGGTGATAATTAAGAAACAAGCGTGTTTTAGTTGCGAAAGGAATTAAATCTGTTTATAGATATATGCACAGGTCTGGACTGAGCAAAAATGGGGGAGATTTATCAAATGGTTAATCAGGCTTTTCAAATTGAGTTCATCAATATCAGTGGATTGAGCCGGAACAACACAGCTCCGTAATGGCCGTTTGAGGACTACATCTCAGCTCATATTGAGATGCATAGGAGATGAGCTGCTACTTTCCGCAACGGCTCTGTGTAGCTGCTCTAACTCCATTCACCATTGTTTGTATCTGGCCGCTGCCGGAGCTGAAAATGGTTGTCAAGTGTCTGATCCTCATGGATCTGTTATTGATGACCTGACCTGAGTGTCACAACTATGTAGTCGGGTGTCTCGGGACCAGGAGCTCCTTACATGTCCCTAAAGCTAGGGGCGTCCTAGCTTGCCCTGTTCCCTTACTTCTGATGGTGAAGACGCCAGGGCCACGTACCTTGCCTAAGCTCCTGAATCTGCCCTCAGTCTGTACCCTTCCCCCACACAGGGAAGAGGGGAGTAGTAGTGTACCATAATACAACAAACAGACTACCATGGTAATACAAACAGGGGTAATGAAAAATACCAAACATACAAATATACACACACAAATAACAGAGGGATGCACTCAGGAGTGGAGGATGGGGTTAAACCAAAGTAGGAGAAGAAAGGGAATTATCACACACTCAAAACCTGGCTACAGTCACAATCAAATCCATCAACCGCCTACTTTTATAACCACACCAATAATAACCTCCAGCCATGCAGTAAAAGCTAGCTCTGAGGCTATGTGCACACGTTGCGTTTTTTAAGCATTTTTGCCTCGTTTTTATGCGGCGTAATCACTTAAAAAACGGTTACAAAACACATCCCATGAAATCCTATGGGATTACGCATTGCTGTGCACATGCTGCGTATTTTTGCGGAGCGTAATCGCAACGTGGAAAAATATGCAGCATGCTCATTCTTTTGGCGTAATCACGGCTAATACGCCGCCATAGGATTCCATTGAAACGCTCACTTTACGCATGTGGCTATGCCCACCATGCGTGAAGTGAGTGCTTCATGTGCGGTTGGTACCCAGGGTCTGAAGTAGAGGAGACTCTCCTCCAGGCCCTGGGTACCATATTCATGTCAAAAATGGAATTATGCGTGACAAGTGTGACCAACCTGTCAATCACTTTTCCGAACGATGCTTCAAATCGCTTGGAAAAGCGCGAGCATTCTGCAAGCTAAAAACACTTGCAAAATGCTTGTGTTTTGCGGGAAAACGCATACTAATTACGTATGCGTTTTACTTGCGGCGGGGAGTTACGCAAATGCTCGGCAAAATTACGGGCATTTGCGCAACATGTGCACATAGCCTGACAATGAGAGCTTGCCAGGGCCCAGATTATATAGGAGATGGGAGTAGCTAGTGCACAGCTGAGAGTCTTAGCTCCAGGAGCTCTCAACTGAGCAGGTTAACCACTGCATTTAATACGAAGGTGAAGTGCTTCTAACCAGTGCAGGAGTAGGAAAAATTAGATGCTGTGGTCTTCTGGCTCCTCTCTGTCACGGTAAACCCATGACACTAAGGACAATCCCTCCAATAGCGTGGTAAATATAGGCAACCTAAAAGTAGAAGAGTCGGAAACTGCACCAAATTTATGAAGCTAGATGTGTGATGAATTTCGTACATGTAGTCAGACATGCATCTCTGCATCAAAATGATGACGCATGCCATTAATTAATATGGCGCATCTTAAGACTTCTTAGCCATTCCTATTTTTCTAGACACTTGTCAAAACTGTCTAGCAAGGCACAATAGGCAAGCAAGGCATGTAAGCCAATTTTTCAGTGCAATTTTTGACAGTACAATTTGCTTATTTCCTACTTACATTGATATGGGCTGTTATATGAATATAATAGAGTCTCTTTAAATGGTGCATGGTGTAAGGCAAAGGAAGATAAATATTAGCAAAATATCTGGCCTCTCCTAGGAACTGCAGATCAGCTCCTGATCACCTAAATAGGAGATGACCTGCAGTTGTGCATTGTCTACATCTGGCCACCACTGGAGCAGCTAATTAGTGGGGTTCAAGGTGATGGACCCCAATGATCCGATTTCCAATGCTGCCGATGAGTTATGAATGTTAGTCCATTACAATCCATTTGCTAGCACAGCTTGCTTTGCTATTTCTTACGTGGCATCCCATTAAACATATACCACACAGTATATTTTTTTTTAACTTGGGAGCTTCTGGGCAATAGCAAAAATAATAATTTTAATTAAAAAAACAACGCTAGACAGGGCTTTCCATTTCCATTGTTTCTCCTTTTTCTGTAGGCAATGTACTTGTTATTTGAATGCATGCTTTCTTTGTCTTGCAGGAATGTGCTCCTTGTGACCTTCTCGGATATTTTTACAGTGGTGAATACTTCTGTCACTTTTTTAATATTTCATATCTAAGTGAGCCCACTCTTTTCAAGAGTATGGTAGAAAGATCATCATTCGCCATTCAAAGGAGTATGCCCACAACTCTGCACATAAAGATGATCTCAGTTTGCTCAATATGACACATTTTACATTTTTTTGTCCAAATAACATTCATGCATTCCAATCACATTTCCAATCAAAACTTTTACTTTCAGTTGATAATTTCCTACGCCCCTCCATACTTACAGGAAGCTGAGATCTAGGACGCTGCTCGAAACATCCATCCACTGCTTGTGTGTCTAACGTATTGTCACCCAAGGGAAAATTTGGGCATTATTAGTTAGTTTATTTTGTGACCTGGCAAAATAGTGACTACAGAGGGACAAAAGTGCCCTTGAGCTTCCATTTTTCAGCCGCTAGGGAGAAATCCAATGGGTCCTGAACTTTTTCCAATCTTACATGCAGTACATCAGGGACACATAGATAGCAGTGGACCAGAGTCACATACTAAATTCTCAGTAGAAACAGAATTGTGCAGAAATCTTATTAAATAAATGATTTTCTTTTATAATATGAGTGAAAACCTTAATTTCTGATTTTTTTTCTGCCCTGTGTCATATTTAGAATGAACTAAATGCTGATGTGGACAATGTTATGGAGGATGCGCTCAGGGCTATGCTCGATGTGCTGGTAATTTCATTTTAAGAGTCATTCCTATAGATTCAGAGCACAATTTATTATGTTATGAATCTCTCCTAAGTATGATTTATTAAACCTTGATGAAAATAACTGATGATAAAAATAATGACTTAAACTATCCGAGATGGGTTATATGTAAGGAAGGGTCAGATTGCACAGATTAGCAGATGAAAATGACACATATATACTCATTGTATTCAAAATGAATGAAATATGTTAACACACCCTGTAGTTATAGGGGTAATGTACAGATAAATATCATTTAAATCCTATCCGGTGGAGAAAACTCTACAGAGAGAAAATTGTTTCAGTCATCGAGACGGTGCATGGAGCGGTTAGTCACCACTTACTATACAACAAGCACAGAAATCATCATATCCCAGCACTTTGGTTGACAGCTTGCTCTGCAGCATGTGTGCAGCGATTGTAAGCAGAGCAGGCTGTCACCTAATGTGCCGGGAAGTAATTACACTGTACAGAAAGTGGAGATTAAAAGCTCCCTGCATCACCTTGATTGGAAGTGAGCAGCTGCATGGAGAATATTACTTTGTTTTCTCCCTGCAGCTGCCTACACAGAATTTAAATGTTACTTGTCTGCATATTTCACCTATAGCTACAGGTATATAGTGTTTCCAGAAGTGACAGGTTCCCTTTAACTTAGTAAAGTAAGTTTGTGTTGGACTACGCCTGCCATCATCTTTCAGAGAAAAGTTGGGAGGCCCCCGTACACATTAGATCCTTGGCTGATCCCAATGAAATTTTCTGGTCCATAGCACATTAGTAAGTATTGCTGATTTAAAAGCAATGAGTGCTTGAAAGCGATAGAGAACTGAAATATAAAGGTTGACATAAAGCAGATTAAAAATGTGTAACTTTTTACTTAACTCCTTCGCGACATATGATACACATGTACTGTACGTCATATGTTGTGTCCCTGCCTCAGATGCGGGACACATACGTCAATCAGCTATCATGTTATTTTAACAGATATGGTGGAGTTCTTCCCGTGGCTGTTAAATTATTGACTAAAGACCTTGGGGTATGAAACGCGTCTGCCAATGTGATCTCTTCCCTCTTAGTGCTGTTTGTTATTTATTTTTAAAGATTTTTCAATAAAATTCATTGTTTACGGGATTTCTCTACTATTGATTAGCAGTGCTAATGCACTGCTATGTATAGGGCTAGTGATCTGATAATCGCAGCTTCAAATTCCCTAAGGGGACTAAGAAATACAGTAAAAAGTGAAAAAAAGTCTTTCAAAATATGACGAATAATTTAAAAAAGCAATATTAACCCCTTTCCGACATCGAGCGTAATAGTAAGCAGATGTCGGACACCCTCTCTTTGATGTGGGCTCCGGCGGTGAGCCCACATCCTTCCCTGCACATGTCAGCTATTATAAACAGCTGACATGTGCCCGGAACAGCCGCGCAAGGAATCTCGATCCACCCGCGGCTATTAACCCGTTAAATGCCGCTGTCAAACGTTAACAGGAGCATTTAATGAGCACTTCCAGCAATCGTGCCGGAAATCTACCCATCGGAGACCCCGTCACGTGATCGCAGGTCACCTATAGGTTGGCATGACAACCAGAGGTCTCCTGGATAACTCTATGGTTGTCAGTGCCGGCTTGCTGTGAGCGCTGCCCAGTGGATGGTGCAAATAGCAAGTGAGTAATTCAGCCCAATTCAAAATAAAACAATAAAAAAAAAAATCAAACATACACATATTTGGTAGCGCCGCATTCAGAATCGCCTGATCTATTAATAAAAAAAAGGAATAGCCTGGTTGCTTAACGGCGTAGTGAGAAAAAAAAGTAAAAATGCCAGAATTAATTTTTTTTGGTCACCGTGACATTGCATTAAAATGCAATAATGGGCGATCAAAAGAACGTATCAGCACCAAAGTGGTGTCATTAAAAACATCAGCTCGGCACACAAAAAATAAGCCCTCACCAACCTAAGATCATGAAAAACTGAGATGCTACGGTTATCAGAAAATGGCGCAATTTTTTTTTTTTAACAAAGTTTTGAATTTTTTTTCACCACTTAGATAAAAAAGAACCTAGATATGTTTGGTGTCTATGCACTTTAATGGCAGGTCAGTTTTAGCATTTACTGAACCTAGCAAATAAGCCAAACAAAAAACAAGTGTGGGATTGCACTTTTTTTTACAATTTTAACCGTGCTACGAATTTTTTTCCCATTTTCTAGTAGAAGACAAGGTAAAACCAATG
Organism: Oophaga sylvatica; assembly: GCA_033576555.1. Lineage (NCBI taxonomy): Eukaryota > Metazoa > Chordata > Amphibia > Anura > Dendrobatidae > Oophaga > Oophaga sylvatica. The sequence continues at coordinate 48,612,559 of JARQOD010000004.1, read as the reverse complement.
GTGTCGTTCCAAAGAACAACTTGTCCCACAAAAAAACAAACCCTCACATGGCCATTTTGACCAAAAAATTTAAAAAATTATGGGTCTGGGAAGAAGAGGAGCAAAAAATAAAAATGCAAGACCAAAAATACCTCTGGTCGTTAAGGGGTTAAGCAATAAAGGCCCTTGTTTCTGTCTTTAACAGGGCACCTGCTCAGTATTATTAACACATCCAGCCTAGAGAAAATAAATACATTTTTAATTAAATCATAGCTTAAAAAATTCAGCAGAGCAGCAAGAACCCAAATCCAAACCTAACAAATACTCTCAAGATACTGCAAACCACAGAAAAGCATTCCCATCCTTTAGTAAGAATGCTAGCTAACGTATCTGACTAGTGATACTAGGACTAAATTAGTAAAGTGACATAGTGCAATAGAGTGAATGAAAAAGGAAGAAACATCGTGGATCTCACCCAATTGCAGTGCAGACTGTTCTCTGGGTCACTCTGCCCCGTCGTGCCCTCTGCAGTTGCTCCTGCCCTAACAAGGCCAGTACCCATGTGGAGCTATTATCCCCAAAAGAGGTTCACCCCCGGCACATTTCTTTCTCAGGGGAGTGTACTTGCTATTGGGTGGCACCAGCAAGACACAAGTTGTTGTAATGTAGAAGAATATAAAGTGCCTTTGCTTGAAAATATTATTATTATTATTTATTATTATAGCGCCATTTATTCCATGGCGCTTTACATGTGAGGAGAGGTATACATAATAAATACAAGTACAGTAATCTCAGACAATACAAGTTACGACTGGTACAGTAGGAGAGAGTACCCTGCCCACGAGGGCTCACAATCTACAAGGGATGGGTGAGGATACAGTAGGCGAGGGTAGAACTGGCCGTGCAGCAGTTTGTTGGATCGGTGGTTACTGCAGGTTGTAGGCTTGTCGGAAGAGGTAGGTCTTCAGGTTATTTTGAAAGGTTTCCACGGTAGGCAAGAGTCTGATATGTTGTGGTAGAGAGTTCCAGAGTAGGGGGGATGCGCGGGAGAAATCTTGTATGCGATTGTGGAAAGGGGAGATAAGAGGGGAGTAGAGAAGGAGATCTTGTGAGGATCGGAGGTTGCGTGCAGGTAGGTAGCGGGAAAATATCTAAGGAATCCCGCAGTGGTGGGTATTCCCTCAGGGCACAGAGTGCTGTTACCCTGATAACAAAGACATCTCCCCAGCCTCAAAAATGCAGCAAAAGCGCCTAGTGTGAGCTTAACCTAAAGGGGTTAAATAATAAGTAACGCTCTCACATCCCATTATGTACTATTACATCATAGGAACTATACAATTCCCTTTCAAATTACCATAACAGTACATCATAGTATGTCACGAGCAGTGCCTGTGCCATCACTTGTGGATTGCGGCGGTGTTATTCAACCTGCTCCAGTTGTCAAGTTTTGAGATAATTCCAATCCCTGCTATTAAGCCCTTTGGATGTTGTGGTCAATGCTGATCACAGTATGTCAGGTTTGATGAAAAAAGGTTCTCCCTGTGTCACTACATCTGACCTACCAATTGTGAGGTGTAGATGGATTACTGTGACAGAACCAGGACCTCAAAATAAGTATTACTACACCTATTAGACTCTGCATATTACAGAAATATTGCAATTTAAGGCCCCTAGTTGGACTAAAATAAAAGTAATAAAATTCTTATAAATAAAATAAAGAAATAAACACAAATAATTTCCCTGTTAAGTTGTAGGTCTTACAAGTATTATCTAAAAAAGTGTTTTTATTGTTCAAAAGTGGTAAAACATAAGAAAGGTCTATACATTTGATATTGCCTCACTGACCTGGGAGTGTCACTTACACCATTGGGTGAACATTTGGGGAATTGCTGTCTGCTTTACCAGCGCAATGTAGCCATTAAAAAATAGATCCCACCCTGCATAACCAAAAGACCTCACATGCTTCCATTAATAGATACTTTAAAAAAAATGTTTTTTTTCCAAGGGGTTGTCCAGTGAAAATAAGTTGTCACCTATCCACAGGATATTACTAAGTGGACGTCCATCTGCTGGGACTTGCATCGTTCGTCAGAACAGGGAACTTTTGTCCCTGTTAGAGTGGAGTGTCAGTGTGTGCGCCCAACTGCTTCGCCATTCAATCCCCATTGGGTTCCCGAGAGACGCACTTGCACTTTTTCACGATCAGTCATTGGTCTCCATGATTGCCGATCAGTGCGGGTCTCAACGGATGGACTCCCATTGATCAATGAGTAATCACCTGTCCTGTGAATAGGTGATAACTCGCTTTCAATGGACAAGCCCTTTATCTATAAAACGTGTGTAAGGCTAAGACAAGTAATCTTAAAAAAAAAAGTTGTGGGTCCAGAATATTGAAATGCTTGTGTATCTGTGTTATATATATAGATATTTCATACATTTTACTTATATTCTAGAGACCGCTCAATATTGGATCTCTCAGTACACCACTCTGCGGACCACTGGTAAGATGCCTTACGTACATTCATATACCATATATAGCTAAGGTACAACAATATTTACATTCACGTCTTTTATACTCCCCTCTTTTCATTGAGCACAAGTAATAAAGTGTTATAATACAAGCACATATGATAAAGCTATTATTAAATCTCAGCGACTTTTTATTCATTATTGTTCTACTCCTTTGTTACAGGGACCTCTTGTAACAAAAGTAACTCAAATGTTGGTAAGTAATCCAAGGAAGTCTACAATACAATACAAGGAAGTAATACAAGGCGTTGGCAAGCCCCCTGACTCTACAAGCCCGGTGATGTTTGCACTTCTGTGACCACGATTATTTCGCCATGGCCCCCATATCTATCCCCTCACTCTGTCACAGGGCCCACACTGCATTATTTGCTTTGCACTCTCTCTAGTGTATGGAAAATGAATACAAATACAAATGTCAGAGTGGGGAGGAATGTGGTCCCCAACTCAGGACACCACTCTATATGTCACAGCAGATCCATAGATTATCATTGAAGTTGACCCATCACATTGAAAATTCATTTGTTTCTATGTCATCGGTTTGTGGGAAAAGATTTAGTATAGCTTGTATTTTCCCTCAAAACTATATATAGCTCTGCGATACAAAAACCTGCTTTTCTGTTATTACTCTTAACCTCCATGTATATGTGTATTAGCTATTTAATCCATTCTACACCCGGGTGGTGAGCATTTTTATTGGCACATTTAAAATTTTTCACCATTTTTTTTAAGACAATGTGTCTGCGAATTCACATATACAGTGTCTTCAATAAAATGGCGCCGAAGATCGCGGTATGCGAACATGCTGACTCTGGTGTCATTCTATTGATGTAATGAACTACAAAAGTGATGGCGAACTTTTTAGAGACCGAGTGCCCAAACTGCAACCCAAAACCCACTTATTTTTCGCAAATTGCCTACACGGCAATTTGACCTGAATACTGAGATTTTAGTTTAGAAAAAGAAACTCATACAGAGAGCAGACGGAGGCAGCAGAGATCAGACGGGGCAGCACAGAGCAGATGGGTATAACAGAGATTAGACGGGGCAGCACATAGCTGTCAGCGGCAGCAGACCAGGCATGGACATCAGAGAGCAGGCAGGGGGATCAGAGCAGGAGGGAGCAATAAAGTGCAGACACAGATAGGATCAGGGGTACCAGATTACAAATATAAAGGAATATGCTCCCTTATCCTGGTATATGCTCCCCCCATCCTAGCATAAGCATAGGCTCCATCCATCCTGGTATATGTCCCCCATCCTTGTATATGCCCTTCATCCTTGTATATGCTCCCCCATCTTGGTATATACCCCCCACACTTGTATATGCACCCCATCCTGGTATATGTCCTCCTGCCTGTGCTGCTGTTGTTCAATACATAGAAAATCCCTCTAAAAAACTCACCTTTCCCCTGATCCCCACGTTGTTCTCTTCTGAAGTCAGCTGACTTCATGAACCCAGTCACGTGCACGCCAACGTCAGCTGCTGGCCTCTGTTCGGACGGCAGTGTGTATTGTGGCGCACGGACCCGGCAAGTTTGTGCACTGCAAAACTCTCCGGAGCCATTTTGTTGAAGACACTGTGTCTGCGAATTCACCCGCACAGTGTCTTCAATAAAATGGCGCTGCAGTGCAGTATGCACACGCGCTGACTCCGGCGCCACACTGCGCAGCCACCACCCATCCCGGCTTTGGAGACAGGACTCATCCACCGTTATATATATATATATATCACCTTTTTCTTATATAACTAGTGCTAATTCAAAAATGTTCTACTATCATGCCATTCTTTATTAATTAACTGTTATATTTTTATTTTAATTTAGTACACACGTGGAAGCCCCAGCCTTGATGGAATATGGAATGTTGCTGGGATAAATGGTGGAAAACCTCTTCTCGGGACTGTTGCAAATGTGTCACCAGGACTTGTAAATCTGGTGTTAGAATTACTTTTAGGAAATGAGAAAGGATTACTGAGTGGAGTAACAGGAACGGTTGGAGGATTGACTTCAGTAGTGACAGGTTTGACTGATAGCAAAACAGGATTACTTAGTAACTTACTTGGAGTATTGACAGGATTGACTGGTGGAATAACAGGAGGGCTAGGTAACTCACTTGGAAGATTGACAGGATTGACTGGTGGAATAACAGGAGGGCTAGGTAAGTCACTTGGAAGCTTGACAGGATCGATTGGTGACATAACAGGAGGGCTAGGTAAGTCACTTGGAAGCTTGACAGGATCGATTGGTGACATAACAGGAGGGCTAGGTAACTCACTTGGAAGCTTGACAGGATCGATTGGTGACATAACAGGAGGGCTTACTCCCTCACTTGAAGAATTGACTCCATCAGTTGGGGACTAACACATGGCATAACAGGAGGGCTTACTCACTCACTTGAAGAATTGACTCCATCAGTTGGGCGACTAACACATGGCATAACAGGAGGCTTGGTAACTCACTTGGAGAATTGCCTTCATCAGTTGGGGGACTAACACATGGCATAGCAGGAGGGCTTAGTTACTCACTTGGAGAATTGACAGGATCAAATGCACCAATTTGGGAAATGACAAGATCGATTCCTGACATAGCAGGAGGGCTTAGTGACTCGCTTAGCATAACAGGAGGGCTTTTAAAACCACTTGGAGAATTGACTACATCAGTTGGGAGCATGACAGGATTAAAAGGTGACGTAAAAGATTTGTATGTAAACCCAGTGGGTGTATTTGCTTCAGAAGCTGTTGATAAAAATGGAAGAATTTATGCTAACAGTGAAATAAATGGTGATTCTTACGGGGGTAGTCTGACAGGAGGGATGTCTGGCAGATTTTTTGCAAGACCTGGTTTAACAAGCAGTGTGTCAACAGCACAAAATCCTGGTCTTCAAGGTGATGTGTATGGAGACTTTGCTGGTGGGATTGGTAGTTATCCCACACGGAAATCATACTCCTTGTTCGGATTATAAACCCGGTAAGACACATCTTTGTATACTTTTGTAATATTTTTCTTTCTTTTTTCAGATAAACGTTTGTCTAAAAAGTTGTTTGTATAAAAGAGGTATAGACAGATGTATGGGATTATAGATTTCTAAAAGCATTTCAGGAGTACAATGCAATTTAAAGAATATGGTAAATGGTGGCAAGAAAGTTCTATTCATCTGTTATTGAAAAAAAAAAAACAGAACAAAAGTTGAAACCTTGTAATAATTGCGACTGAATCTCTAAAAAGCGTGTCCTAGATATTATTTTTCTTTGCAGATTAGAAACTCACAACCGTATGACTTGTTGCCATTAACTCAGTTCCCGTAAAGTAATGAAACAAATCAATGTAAACATTTATTTTTATTAAAATTCCCATAAAGTAATTTCATAGCACATCAATATGGCCTCCTAACTAGTTACATTTAAATTCATTCAGAGTCTATGCAATACAATCATACAGTGAATGAAAGCATTTCCTCCATTATTTCTTGTGTTGGTTTGCAGCATTCATTCAATTTTAAAAGTAGTGATGAGCGAGTTTGCTAATTACTCGAGATTTCCAAGCATGCTCGAGTGTTCTCCAAGTATTTTGGGCATGCTCGGAGATTTAGTTTGTCACCCCAGCTGCATGATTTGTGGCTGCTAGACAGCCTGAATACATGTGGAGATTGCCTGTTTGTTAGGAAATCCCCACATGTATTCAGGCTGTCTAGCCGCAAATCATGCAGCTGCAGCGACACAAACTAAATCTACGAGCACGCCCAAAATACTCGAAGAACACCCGAGCATGCTCGGAAATCTCGAGTAACAAGCATACTCACTCATCACTAGTTAAAAGTGGTCTGATAACATAATTGTCCAGGTCAGTATGGTTACGGCAACACCAAATTTCAATAGATTTTTTATTATTAATATTTTCACACTTGAAAAAAATTAGTTTGTGCCATAATTTTCTGAGACTTGTAAGTTGTTTTTTTATATTTTTTCCATCAGTTGAGATATAGGGCTGTTTTTTCTGTCCTGAGCTGACATTTTTATTTGGCGGTACACATGATGATTTGGTCGCTTTTTGTTCAATTTTTTTTTAGAGAGGTGACGTGAGCGAGAAACTGTAATTCTGACATTTCGATCTATGCCACAGACTAATGAGCTCTGCACAATAAAGTTGAACATTAGCCAGTGACTAAGTCATTTCTTCTTTTACGCTCTGCAGAGGCAGCAGAACCCTGACAAAGCAAAGGCAAAGCAAAGCTAAAGCTATGTGCACACGTTGAGGATTTTTCGCGTTTTTTTAGCGTTTTTGCGGCGGTTTTCCACTGCAAAAATGCTGAAAAAGCGCGTGCATTAAGCATCCTATTAGTAGAATGCATTCCGCAATTTTTGTGCACATGCGGAAAAAAACGCAGCATGTTCATTCTTTTTCCGGAATCGCGGTGATTCCGCTGCCATAGGAATGCATTGAACCGCTTACTTTCCGCATGTGCTATGCCCACCATGCGCAAAGTGAGCGGTTCATGTGTGGATGGTACCCAGGGTCTGGAGGAGAGGAGGCTCTCCTCCAGGCCCTGGGTACCATATCCCTGTGAAAACAATAATTAAAATAAAAAATCGTGATATTCTCACCTTCCAGCGTCCCCCGCAGCCTTCCCGCTCCTCAGCGACGCTTCCGGCCAATCCTGGTCCCAGTGATGCATTGCGAGAATCACCCCAGATGATGTAGTGGTCTCGCGTGATGCTACGTCATCTGGGGTCATTGTCGCTAAGCATCCCTGGGAACGGGATTGGCCAGGAGCGTCGCTGAGAGGCGGTAAGGCTGCGGGGGCCGCCGGAAGGTGAGAATATCATGATTTATTATTTTTTTTATTATTTTTAACATTAGATCTTTTTACTATTGATGCGGCATAGGCAGCATCAATAGTAAAACATTGCTCACACTTGTCAAACACTATGTGTGACTCATGTGACCAACCTGTCAATCAGTTTTCCAAGCGATGCTACAGATCGCTTGTAAAACGCTAGCATTCTGCAAGCTAATTACGCTTGTAAAACGCTAGTTTCTGGCGGGAATATGCTTACCTATAAAATGCGAATTTCCCGCGGCAAGGAGGTGCGGGATTGCCTCGGAAATTTCCGCGGCAATTCTCGTACGTGTGCACATAGCCTCAGTCATTGTTCAGTATGCAGAGCCCAGCAGCTGATGATGATTTGACTGCTGCGCTCTGAACACTGTAGAAATGAGCAGTTCCATTGAAAGATAAGCCTCTGCCAGTTATCAGTTGGGAAAAATAGTCACTGACTAAATAAGGGTTTAGCTGACTGTTATCTAAGGTGCGTGAACACCTTTAGTTTATGATATTACCGTAGTTTCCTTTGGTCAAATTCAAATAGTGACAAACACAAGAAAATGATTTCCAGGTAAGTATCATCAGCAAAAATGTCAGAATTTTTGTTGCCATTGGACAGAAAGAGGGGAAAGAAGGGCAAGGTCAAGGGGTAAATATTTTTCATTTTATCGACTAGAATAATGTGCTTGACTGGTGGACTAAACGTCGGTGTAAAAGTAAAATTCAGCTGGTAGTAATATTTACTCTAAGGCCGGTATCACACTTGCAACTGTGATGCGAGAAACTCGCGCAAGTCTCTCGCCTCAATACCCGGCACTGCCGCCGACACTTGGGATGGAAGTGTGCGGCTGCATATATTTCTAGGCAGCTGAATGCTCCGGTCCGAACCGCTGGCGGCAGTGCCGGGTATCGAGGCGAGAGACTCGCGCGAGTCTCTCGAATTGCAGTTGCAAGTGTGACCCCGGCCTAAAAGAACTTTATTTCTGATCGCCATCAAATTATTCACTTTTTTTGTAAATTTAATTTCACAATATGGTAAAATACTAATATTTCTATTGCTTCTATTTTTACTACTATTACTAATAGCAATAATAAACTGATAAATTCACTCATTTTTTATTTGTTTTATTTTTAGAGATGAAGAAATGGTTATCCGCTTCAGTAGAGAAACACGATAAAATAGCAGAATCTTACAGTATTACGTGATTTATAATCAATCTAAATTTTTAACACTATAATTGAATGAGACTTTTTTGATTATGTAAAAATGACATAAAATATATGATAAATAAAATGCTTTAAAAAAACTCAATGTACATTTTTTACATTTTGTTTTAGGCTCGTGCTATACAAGTTAGAAGTGAGCTAAAACATAAAATGTAGCCTCTTCCACCCTGAACACTATTCAATATTTTTGCCTATTGTACCTTTTATGTTAATGTTATATTAAACAAAATTAGCTGCTCAACTTAGTAGAGATGTTGCACAACACAAAATTATTATTAAGGCTAGGTTTCAACATCCTTAAACCTTACATTTGATATATACATTGTAAAAACACTCCATAACAACTCCACATTAGCTTAACGGAACACCATCTTCTGGGAAAGATGGTTAGCAGGAAAAGGTCTCCTAAGGCCATGTCATTCACACGTCAATTTTTCATGAGTGCTGTGCGGTTTTGTATTGATGCTGATAGGTATGAGTTCTATCACACAATCTATGGAGAAGTTCACGGGTCCATGATATTTTGTGGAACGAATGATCCATGCAAAATTGAGGAGAACTGTCTGAGTGTTGGATCAAACTCAGTAATGAAAGTCTGTGGGTTTGTGAAAAAAAAATCGGACAGCACTTTGATGCCATCCGTGTGCTGTCAGTTTTTCTCTGACTGATAGATAGCAGAAGGTGGAGAAACTTTTCTCATCACTGAAAAAAACTGATCTGAGGATGCTGGGATGAACTCTGATGACATTCTAAAGAAAATCTGATGATGATCATTCATGTAACTCTGTCCGTTTTTCTCGTACGCCAAAAAAACTGATGTCTGAATGACCCTTACTACAACACAGTAGATTTCTGTTTAAAACTGTCTACAACAAGCTGAAAAGAAAAAGAAAATCATCAATCACTTGGCCACTTACACACTAACAGAATCCTCAAGGTTTTGAACCTAGTGACCATGACCTCCAAACAAAACTATGCAAGGCTGGGAGAACTTTGCTATCACTGGTACATAATTGGTACTAATCTGTAGACTTTGTCAAGAGCCTCACAGTTTACTGATAAACAGGCTCATTATACAGCTTAAGACACAAAGCTCCCCCATTCATGAAGACCAGAACGGTTGTTTAGGGCTATAATAAGATTTCTGGCGTAAGGTCTAAAGGGTATGCCACACTAAACAATATCGCTAACGGGATCGCTAAAAAACGTCACTATTTAGCGATCCTGTTAGCGATGTTGTTCAGTGCGGCAGCTTCCAGCGACGAGCTTCCTGCTGTGATCTCGCTCGTCGCTGGAATCGTTCCGGACCCTATTTTCTCGTCGGCGCTCCCGCTGGGTAAGTATCTAATCGCTGTGTGGCACCTTTTCTTAGCGATTTAGCGGTACTTTTGTACCGCTAAAGTCGTTAAGAAGATCGCTAACGGCGATAGCGTCGTTAACTATATCGCTAAATGTGGCCGCATTTAGCGATATAGAAACAATCCCGCTAGCGATCGCATTAGTATGCGTCGTTATCGTGATCGCTAGCGGGATTGTTTAGTGTGGCAGTACCTTAATTCATAACGACTTGTGGCGCTACACCCCCATCCTGCTCCAGCTCTGTCCTTTTTCATGTAGCTGTGCAAAACTGGCATGACAACTAAAATGGTCACTACGTTTTTACACAATTCTGTGTTGTGCAAACTTTTGTGACTTTTCACAGAGCCATAATTCTAGGTTAATGTTTTGATGGATAGAGGCAAATCTGTCTGGATAGAATTGAATAATATTCTTTGCTCTCCAAACCCAAGCAATAGGACCTATTCTGTTATTGCAACCTACCCAAAAGCTGAAAATACCATTTTCTTGCTAAATTGTCATTGTGGTTTCAAGTATTTTTGAAAAAATCAATAGATTGAGAAAATATAAGAAAATGTGCAAAAACTATTTTCAGAGAAATATTATTATTATTATACATTTATATAGCGCCATTTATTCCATGGCGCTTTACATGTGAAAAGGGAAAATATAGACAAGTACAATAAACATGTGCGAGATAAGGGACATACAAGTACAGAAGGAGAGAAGACCTTGCCCGCTAGGGCTCACAGTCTACAGGGATGGGTGAGGATACACTAGGAGAGGGTAGAGCTGGCTGTGCGGTGGTTCAGTAGACTGAGGATCATTGCAGGCTGTAGGCTTGTCGGAACAGGTGGGTCTTCAGGTTCTTTACATGTGAAAAGGGAAAATATAGACAAGTACAATAAACATGTGCGAGACAAGGGACATACAAGTACAGAAGGAGAGAGGACCCTGCCCGCGAGGGCTCACAGTCTACAGGGATGGGTGAGGATACACTAAGAGAGGGTAGAGCTGGCTGTGCGGTGGTTCAGTAGACTGAGGATCATTGCAGGCTGTAGGCTTGTCAGAACTGGTGGGTCTTCAGGTTCTTCTTGAAGGTTTCAGTTGTTGGTGAAAGTCTGATGTTTTGCGGCAGGGAGTTCCAGAGTATGGGGGATGCCCGGGAAAAGTCTTGTATGCGGTTGTGGGAAGAAGAGATAAGGGGGGAGTAGAGAAGATCTTGAGAGGATCGAAGGTTGCGTGTGGGTAGGTATCCGGAGACCATGTCACAGATGTATGGAGGACAAAGGTTGTGGATGGCTTTGTATGTCATGGTTAGGATTTTGAACTGGAGCCTCTGGGCAATAGGAAGCCAGTGATGGGCCTGGCATAGGGGGGAGGCTGGGGAATAGCGAGGAGACAGATGGATTAGTCGGGCAGCAGAGTGTAGGATGGACTGGAGTGGTGCCAGAGTACTAGAGGGGAGGCCAGAGAGTAGGAGGTTGCAGTAGTCGAGGCAGGAGATGATAAGGGCATGCACTAGTGTTTTTGTGGTTTCATGGTTGAGGAATGAGCGGATCAGGGAAATATTTTTGATTTTGAGGCGGCAGGAGGTGGCGAGGGCTTGGATATGTGTTTTGAAAGAGAGGGCAGAGTCGAGGATCACCCCAATGCAGCATGCATGCAGGACTGGGGAAAGCGAGCAGCCATTGACATTGATGGATAGGTTAGTTGGAGGGGTAGAATGAGGTGGGGGAAAGATGATAAATTCTGTTTTGTCCATGTTCAGTTAGAGAAAGCGAACAGAAAAGAAGGCTGAGATAGCAGACAGACACTGTGGGATTTTGGTCAGTAGGGAGGAGAGGTCAGGTCCAGATAGGTATATCTGCGTGTCATTGGCGTAGAGATGATACTGCAAGCCGTGGGATTCTATGAGCTGTCCCAGGCGAAGGTGTAGATGGAGAAGAGTAGGGGTCCTAGGACTGAGTCTTGAGGAACACCGACAGACAGGGGGCGAGGTGAGGAGGTGGTGTGTGAGAGTTAGACACTAAATGTTCGGTCTGTTAGGTATGATGAGATCCAGGATAGGGCCAAGTCTGTGATGCCAAGAGATGAGAGCATACCAGGGCAAGTGCCGGGGCCCTGAGCAGGTGGGGGGGCCCACTTGCCGTCGGGCACCCCAGTGCCCTTTAACGGTGCCAGCACTGCCACTGGGCCCCCCCGCTTGCTCAGGGCCCCGGCAGCAGCTGTCGCAATACTTACTTCTCCTTGTGCCTCCGCTACCGTAACTCCGGGCTCCAGGGGGCGCCAGAGCTTCCTCTCACAGCAGCGCCGCTGAATGACATCATCATTCAGCGGCCGGCTGTGGCAGAGAGAGCGCGGACGCCGGACAGGTGAGGTGTCTGTGTGTGTGTCTGTCTGTGTGTATCAGTGTGTGTGTATGTGAGAGAGTGCTGCGGTGCTGTCTGTGTGTGGTGCTGTATGTGTGATGGTGGTGGGGGAGGCAGTGATGGTGGTGAGAAGGCAATGATGATGATGGGGAGGCAATGATAATGATGATGATGGAGAGGCTATGATGATGGGGAGGCAATGATGATGATGATGATAGGGAGGCAATGATAATGTTGAGGTAATGATGATGTGGGGAGGCAATGATGATAATGATGGGTAGGCAATGATGATGATGATGGGCAGGCAATGATGATGATTGGGAGGCAATGATGATGATGATGATGGGAAGGCAATGATGATGATGATGGGCAGGCAATGATGATGATGAGGAGACAATGATGATGATAATGGGCAGGCAATGATGATGATAATGGGGAGTCTTTCCACAGTGCCCTTTCCTGAGCCGTAACAGTGCAGAACGCAGCACAGTGTAGAGGAGAGCTCCATATTTTGTATGGAACATTATATGGGGACCAGTATCCTGTATGGAGCAATTTATATGGTCCAGTATTCTGTATGGAGCATTATATTGGGTCCAGTATTCTGTATGGAGCATTATATGGGGGAAAGAGGGTGACATCCTGCATGGGGTATTATATGGGTGATGAGGGAGAGACTATGTGGTGCCCATAATATTGTATGGAGGACTGTACTGTCCAGTCTGTACTGTGCGCTGTGAGGATTTGGCGGTTTTTGAGCTATTGTACAATTTACAATAGATATCACTCATGAAATGGAAGAAGTGAAATCTTTGGTCTTGTACTATACCCATATTTCTCTGCAGTATCTGTGCATCATGAATCGTGGTCTGTGTTAAAGGGGCCCACTGAGACTCTTTCGCCCTGGACCCATAAAAACCTGGAGCCAGCCCTGGCAGGAGGGAATGGTCCATGGTGTCGAAGGCAGAAGACAGGTCCAGGAGAAGGAGGACAGAGTAGTGTCGCTTGCTCTTGGTGGTTAGCAGGTCGTTAGTGATTTTAGTTAGGGCAGTTTCAGTTGAGTGATGCGGTCAGAGCCAGATTGTAACCGGTCAAAGAGGGAACAGGAGGAAAGGTGGAAGGAGAGTTCGAGATACACATGCTGTTCCAGTAGTTTTGAGGCGTAAGGGAGAAGAGATATCGGGCGATAGTTAGACACAGAGGATGGGTCGAGGGACGGCTTTTTGAGGATGGGTGTGATTGAGGCATGTTTGAAGGATGAGGGAAAGACACCATTTGTAAGTGAAAGGTTGAAAAGGTGTGTGAGAGTAGGGATGAAGACTGTGGCAAAGTTAGGGATGAGGTGGGGCGGGAGTGGGTCAAGCGTGCAAGGTGTGATCTTGAAAGGAGAGTGGAGAGCTGATCTTCTGTCATGGTGGTGAAGCTGGTTTTGGAAGAACAGGGCTGAGTGGCTAAGAGGGGCATTGGGGCTGCGGGCCAAAGCTTTCTCTGATTGTATCAATCTTTTGCTTAAAGAAGAAGGCAAAGTCTACAGCAGAAATGAGAGGAGAGGGAGAAAATGCTGTGGGATGGAGTAGAGAATTGAAAGTGTTGAAGAGCTGTTTAGGGTTGTGAGACAGGGAGGATATGAGAGATGCGAAGTAAGTTTGTTTTGCTGCAGAGAGCATGGACTTGAAGCTGGCAAGGGACTGCTTGTATGCGTTGAAGTGCTCGGTAGAATGGGTTCTCCTCCATCTCCGCTCGGCGGCCCTGGAAGCCCGTCTCAGTTCTTTGGTCAGGCTGGTCAGCCAGGGCTGCCTGTTGATTTTACGAGTTTTGCTCTGCATGAGGGGGCGGCCGAATCAAGTGTGGCTTTTATTGTGGTGTTATAAAAAGTGGCAGCAGCATCTGTGTCATGAAGGGAAGTTATGTCTGTAAGAGGGAGAAGGGACTCAGAGAGTGATTGTAAATTGAGGTGTTTGAGACTTCTGAGAGGATGAGTGAGATTGGGGAGTGGGGGATGCGTACTAGGAGAGGAGAGGGAAGAGAATGTCAGTAGGTTGTGGTCAGACAGGTGAAGGGGTGAGTTAGTGAGATTAGTGAGGGAACAAAGACCGGTGAAGATAAGGTCCAGCGTGTGACCATCTTTGTGAGTGGCCGCAGAGGACCATTGAGTGAGGCCGAGGGAAGCCGTGAGCGATAGAAGTTTAGAGGCAGCCGGGGTGGAAGTGTCAATGGGGATGTTGAAATCGCCCATGATGATGGTTGGGATGTCAGCAGAGAGGAAATGGAGTAGCCAGGTGGTGAAGTGGTCGAGAAAGGTGGAGATGGCTAGTTCTGGGGGTCGGTAGATGACAGCCAGCTGGAGGTTGGAGGGGGAATAGATGCGGACGGAGTGCACCTCGAACAAGGGAAGAGTAGCGGAGGTGGAAGTTGAATGGGGGTAAAGGAGCAGGTATTGGAGAGGAACAAGCCAACTCCTCCACCATGTTTGTTGCTGGGGCGAGGGGCGTGAGAGAGATGAAATCCGCCATAGGAAAGCACAGCTGGAGAGGCTGTGTCAGAGGGAGTGAGCCAGGTTTCAGTGATGGCAAGGAAGGAGAGTTTGTTGGTGATAAAGAGGTCATAGATGAACGACAGCTTGTTGCAGACAGAGCGTGCGTTCCATAGTGCTCCAGGTATGGGGACCGGGGGAGTGGTGTGTGGAAGAATAGGTATAAGGTTGTCATGGTTGCAAAAACGTGTAGAGGGTCGTGGCAGGGTGTTAGAAATGAGTGTGGGGATGTGTTGAGGAGGGCCAGGATTTGGGGATATGTCACCAGCAATGAGGAGTAGCAGACAGAGCATTGGAAGGTGGGAGCAGGATAGGACATGATGTGGCCGTGTGTGTATTGGGAAAAAGGCTTGTATGTGGAGGAACAGTTCTGAGGAGGAGGTGATATGGCTGGGGAGGATGGAGGGAGAAATGACTACTTCATTATTAGGTGGGGTGATTACAGGAGATAGGAAGAAAGAAAGGAGTATGGGGTGAAAATGAAAAGAAACTGAAACATAGTGGTTTAATATTTTGTTACCTTACAGCCAAATTCCAGTCCAATTCTAGTCTAATTCACAGTAGTGCAATTAGAAATCTGTAATTTAAAATATGGGATTTGAAATATATGGATCAGACTACGTCTTGAGCAGACCCATGCCACTGAATATATATGCAGCTAAGGGCAATCATGTATGATTGAAAAGTGGAGTGTGACTGCCCAGGCCAGATGTACAGAGTTAAGGAATAAAAAGGGGGAGGGGTAACATAGACCACTCAGATGTGTGGTGAAGATAAGAGGAATGGAGTACAATTATGTATACAAGAAGATGGGTCAGCAAATCATACCAAAAAACAGAGCAATACACATGGGGCATTCAGGAACACAGGAAAGTGGTGGAAAGTTTGCAGTTCATATAAAAAAAAACAGAGCAATACACATGGGGCATTCAGGAACACAGGGAAGTGGTGGAAAGTTTGCAGTTCATACCAAAAAACAGAGCAATACACATGGGGCATTCAGGAAAACAGGAAAGTGGTGGAAAGTTTGCAATTCATACCTGTGGGAACAGAAGAACATCTCGGTCACAAGGTGATTATGACAATACTGTGGGATTGATGTGTGGCCAACTGCATTCTAGAATTCTAGTCTAATTCACAGTAGTGTAATTAGAAATCTGTAATTTGAAATCTGTAGTTTGAAATATATGGATCATTTTCTCTCCTCTCCTGAGCCACTTCTCCTGCTCCTTGCCTCCTGAACTCATCATCTCAATACTATGAAAAGACAGACTGCCAGCTAACTGAGGGATGAGATTACAGCTGTCTATTGAAGTCTATAAAGAAGAGAGGGTGGTGCAGCAGAGTGAAACAGGCAGAAAGTCAGAATACTAAAGCTTTGTAGTAAGAGTTGTACCTCACTTCAGAGCTGGATTCAAAGCTACACTTCTCAGTAGACCTGTATAATGTCCTCCATGCTGCTGCTGCTTCTGAATATGTGTTGCATAGAGGCATGAGACTAAGAATCCCTGATGTATCTATACATTTTGCTGTTAAGGATTTTGTTATGGATCCAAAAAATCTAAATTCAAAATCACTTAGCCATTATCCTCTGTGTGTAGGTAAGTTAATCAGAAGCTGACAGTTTCTGGAAAATAAAATGATTACAGTGTACTTTCTCATTATCAAATAATTGCTGCATCAAAGGTGAAGATTATTGCCCCTAAGGCCTCTTTCACACTTCAGTCGTTTGGCGTCAGTTAAAATCCGCCAAAGTGTGAAAAAAGCAGATCCGCCAGAAAAGTGGGAAAACGAATGCAAACGGATCCGTCATGAACTTTTCAACCCGGAAAATGCATGGTACGCATGTCTGGCATGGAGAAGAGAGAGAGAGAGAGACCCCGGACACTGTTCTCAGCATTTTCTATGGAAGAAACGGATCCACTGGCGGATTCTGTTAAAAACGGATGGCAGCGGATCCGCCACCCATAGGCGCCCATTATACAAAATGGCAGACGTGGCGGATCCGTCATAGTCCGCCATTTTGACGCACAAAAAAAACATTGCATTGGACGTTTTTAAAAAAAAGGCGGACGCCAAATTTATGACGGATCCGTCAAAAAACGGATCAAATTGACTATCATCCGTCAAAATCCGTCACTAATGCAAGTCAATGGGAAAAAAGCGGATCCGCCCAAAAAAATGGCGGATCCGCTTTTTTCACACTTTGGTGGATTTTGACTGACGTCGCACGACTGAAGTGTGAAAGAGGCCTAAGGAAGCCTGGACTTCTCCACTCAACCAGGGAAATCACAAGGCAGAAATGGAAATGCCATATTTCCCTGCTATATCTTTAAGAATCGGAAGTCCAAACAATCCATAGAAATACTGTATCTTTGTTTGGGGAATCTAATTGCTTTTTTGACTACAAGAGCAATGGTTTTTGGGCCTGGAGAAAAACAGAAATACAGTATCACCCTGAGTTACGGCTATTAGAGATGAGGATCAATGCTGAGTTGAATATACTTTAATTTGTGGTTTTACACAAATTCAAGCAATCTGATTCTATTTAGCAGTCTGTTTAGCTTCACACTGGTGTTTCCATTTGTTTGCCCTTTCAACTTTCAGTTGCAGCTTTATATTCTTTCCCCTTGTTGGCAATTCCTACTGGTGATAGACTGATTTGGATGTCCAGTCATTCTGCTGTGGTTTAAAACTAGTCAGAGAAATCCCAGGTATTGTTTATCTCTTTTCTGTTTGTATTCTTTACTCTTCACCTATCTTATCTTCTGTATCTTTTAGGAAGTAGGCGGCATATTACTTATCAGTACATACTTCACACTTTATTTTGTATTTCATGGTTTATATTACTCATTCTGGGATCTTTTCTTTTTCAGCACACTTTTCCTTTTGTAGGTAATTTAAACTCTGCTCTGGCCTCCTGTTATTTAGGAGGAAAGTGAAGTGCTCAACGGCCTTTCAGGCAGCGCAGGTTGCAGCGGCAGGGTCAGATGCAGTTTTTTATCTTTACCTATTTCCCCAAGTAAGTTGCTACACTAATTAGAAGGAGAGTGACTCGTGCACTGTCCTATTAAAAAATTGTGTCTTTGAGGAAGGGACTTGTGGTCCAGACAAGTTGAGAAAGAAATCTCAGCACCACAAAAGAAAATGAGACTGTAGGTGTTGCTGAAGTGATAGTTTATTTTGATCCAACAAGGAGTCAAAAACATAGGGTCCAACATTTCAATTTATACCCTGCTTGCCACATTTTCTGATTCCCGATTCCTGCTCCTGACAGATAGCCTTGACAAAGACTGCTTCTAGTTGAAACTTTGGACCATATCTGTTTTTGACTGCTTGACGGATCATAATAAACTATCATTGCAGCAAGACCTACAGTCTCATTTTCTTTTGAGTTGCTGCACTAGCATAACATTATCACCAGCCCACACCATTTTTTGTGTGCTGAGAAGCCATAATGGAGGCTGTGAACACTTTGACCACGCAATTGCGGTCCTTGTCATTGGAGGTGGCAGATAAAAAGCCGCAACAACATGTATTACTAGCCAATATGCATGTTCTACTAAACATAAAGCCAAAGCAAGTTTTCCATTTTTCTTTTTTCATGAAAGAAGTTTTTTCATCTTCGTCGTGTCTCATCTGGAGGAGAGAATGAGCATTGCTCTGTCGTTGCTCCATGGAGATACTCAGGCAGGCTTGGGCATTTTCTCTGCCTGAGGGTTCTCCAGTGCTTTCCTCAGCTGACGCTTTTTTATCTCTTGTGGGGCCCATTTATGATGACCCTCATAAAGTTGCTATTGCTGAATCAATGATCAGGTGAGGATTAGGTTGGTTCAGGGAAATTGTAGCTTGGAGAACTCTTAAAGTACTGCCACACTAAACGTTCCCGCTAACGATCACGATAACGACGCTATCGTTGGTGTGATCGTTTTAAGGTTGCTAGTAGCGGCCAAACTGGACGATCTCATTAACGACGCATCAGCGGTTAGCGATTTCTTTAACGACTTTGGCGGTCGTTGGGACGTGCCACACTGCATGTACTGTGAAAGATCACGACCTCGATAGGCGTGACTGAGCGCAACCTTTTGCACGCCCCTCATCACAGATTGGTGGTCACTATTTATCTCATAGATATTTATCACAGCTCTCCCGCTTTGTGATTGGATGACCGCGTCATAAAAGACGACGTATCAGCACTCCTCTCCATTGCTCTCGAGCAGAAGCGGTTCTTTCAAATATCCAGCATCATTCCAGTGTGTCCTGCTAGCCTTTGTAGCTACTGCGATCCAGTTTGCCCCACTATTGCGGTTGCTGCGTTCCAGTCTAAGGCGTTGGGTTTTTTGGCGATCCAGTCTGTGGCGTTATATCCTCTGCGATCCAGTTTGTGATGCTATTTTGTTTCCCTATTTTCTTTTTTTTTCAAAAATCACAAACAAGTTTTGTAAGGTAGGAATTTTTTTTGTCACATTTAATTTTTATTTTTTCTTTAATTTTACAGATCCATTTTTAGATCTCTGCTGTTGTTAACCATTGTCGTCCATCAATTTTTTTTTTTGCCATTGTTTTGTTCAGGCACGCCCACCATTTTATGATCCCAGCTCTGTCAATGTTTACTCCAGCTGCGCCCACAACCACCATTTTATGTTCCCTGCTGTGTTCTATGTTGTAGGCTATGTAAGCATTTTATTTAACCATTCTGGCATTCTCACATAATCATTTTTTATTACAGATGGCTGATAAGCAGGATTTTTTACGGGAGTTTATCGAGCTGTACCGCTCAATGCCGTGCCTGTGGAAAATAAAGTCGGCTGATTACTGTAACAGGCTTAAAAAGAAGGACGCGTACCAAAAACTGGTGGAGCTCTGCAAGAACCGTTACCCAGATGAACCGGCGAATGAGTCATCGGTGAAAAAACGCATTCAGGCCCTCCGCACAGTGTACAAAAAAGAGCTCAATAAAGTTATAAATTCTACCAAATCTGGAGCGGGGGCCGAAGATGTTTATGTCCCCCAACTGTGGTATTTTGATCTGTTCGCTTTCACAAGGGACCAAGAAGTACCCAGACAAGGGACATCCATGTCGGATCTAGACCCGGTGATCCAGCCGGACACCCCTGTCGTACCTGTAAGTACCTTTGTATTACAACACATTTTAATGTACATGCCAAAGTGGACTTAAATTTAAAAAATATAATTGTGAAATGTAGATAAAATGGCAGAATATATCCCTTCATGTACTGATAATTTATCTAGCTCAACAGTTGAGGCCTATCCATTTACAAGTGTCGTTTACACATTTTTGCTGTATACGGGTGTTATAGTGTGAAGATAAATTTCTTTGTCTTCACAAGTGTCGTTTTCACATTTTTGCTGTATATGGGTGTTATAGTGTGAAGATTAATTTCTTTGTCTTTGTGATTTACCATTTGTTTTTTGTTCATGCAGGACACAGAAGAGGCTGTCTCCACACCTCCAACTGAACAAGACAGCATGGCGTTGATCCAAGATGAAGAAGAGCCACCATCCTCATCTGTGCGGCGCTGGCTTTCACTTTCAGGAAGGAAAAGGAAGGCTCCCACCTCGGCTACTCCTGAATTGGTGGAAATTGCGAAAAAAGTGCTTACGGCAGAAAAAGACCAAACTAAAATAACAGGGTTTGCATACTTCGCTAATGAGAAGCTCCCTACACTGGATCCTGTTCAGTGGCTTCATGCAGAGAGACTCATGTTTGAGGTACTGACTCAAGCGTCTTTTGGAAACCTGGATAACAGATATGTCGTCATGCCAAGACCGCAGTACCCGGACTACTCATGGCCGCACAATCCTGTGCCGAACCCAATTGGGCAAAATCCTGCAAACCCAAACGTTGGTGCTCCCCCTTATTTTTATTCACCGCAGAGGCAGCGTGGTAATGGCAACGATCCATCTTACCAGCAGTTTTAGTTTTTAAAATGTTTTACAAAAGTTTTTTTTGTTGTTTATATATTTTTACATTGATACCTTTTTTAATAAAAATCTTATTTATCTAATGAATTGTGGTCTTTTCTTATGTGATGTCAACTATTAAAATGTTGTATTTTTATTACATCTACTTGTCACACATGGGGTCATGGGAGTACCAGCTATCATAGGTGCTCCATCATAGGGAAAAAATGAATAGAAAAAAATTTCAAAAATTAACATGTCTTTTAAAGGCCCCTGGTCACACTAGCGCTAAAACCTTATACTAAAAAATAATACACCACACCTGCGTAGATTAACGTAAAATAGAAAATATAATTTTTTTCATATATATATATATATATATTTTTTTAAAAGAAATCAAATTTAAATAAAAAAAAACAGTAACATAATAAAATAAAAAATTATATACAAAATATTAACAAAATAAAAATAATTAACAAAAAAAAAATTAAGGAGGGCCCCGGAGTCCAGGAAATAACCTCTCCAGCATCACCCCGTGTTGATGCAGAGCTCC
>JARQOD010000004.1:48568746-48591182 GCA_033576555.1 Oophaga sylvatica | reverse complement strand
ATTCTCACATGTCCATGATGTTCCTCTGTGGAGTTAGAAAAAATTAGAATATCATCCAAATAAATCACCACGAATGTATCTAGGAGATCCCTGAAGATGTCATTCACCAAGTGTTGGAAAGTGGCTGGGGCGGTACTCAGACCAAAAGGCATAACTAGATATTCAAAGTGTCCATAGCGTGACCTGAATGCAGTCTTCCATTCATCCCCAGGTCTAATACGGACCAAGTTATAGGCCCCACGGAGATCCAATTTAGAGAAAATTTTGGCATGCCGCACTCTCTCCAATAACTCAGGGATTAAAGGCAATGGATAACGGTTTCTAATAGTAACCTTATTGAGTTCTCTATAGTCTACGCAGGGTCTCAGAGATCCATCTTTCTTCTTCACAAAGAAGATGGGTGCACCTGCAGGAGATGAAGAGGGGCGTATGAAGCCCTTGGCTAGATTTTCATCTATGTAATCCTTTAAAGCCTTTAGCTCAGGCCCCGCCAGGGGGTAATCTTACCAAAAGGTATCTCTGCTCCAGGCAATAATTCAATTGGACAATCATATGGACGGTGAGGGGAAGCTGGTCAGCGTTCTTCTGTCACATAAATCCACATAGTCCTGGTATACAGCTGGTAGTTCAGGGACTGAAACTGAACACATTCTGGACTCATCTGTTTCTCTGGAAAGTGTAATTCCTTGGTCTCCAGTTAATGGTAGGGTTCTGAGCCTGCAGCCATGGTAGCCCTAGAATAATGGGAAAGTGGGGAGAAGAGATAAGCATAAAGGACAGTTTCTCTTGATGATCTTTACCCATAAGGACCCTTAAAGGCTCCGTTTCCTGATCCACTGGTCCAGAGGTCAGCAGGGAGCCATCCACAGTTTCCATCTGTACTGGAGTAGCCTTCTTCACTGAACGTATCCCTGTTTCAGAGCAAAGGAGACATCCATAAAATTCCCACTTGCCCCTGAGTCGATCATAGCAGAGCTAGACACCCAGACTGAGTTAACCCAGAGTTTGATGGAAAGGAAGCAATGAGAATTATTTTTCCTACAACTCAGCTGGGACACCGCTGAGGAAACTTGAAAAATTGCAGCGTTTACACAGTCATCGTCCTCAGAAGTAACGGAGTTTAAGTCCGAGAAATCAAGATCTGTTGCTGCAGATCTCTCTGGAGCCTGAGGCTCGGACCTGACAGATCTCCTCTCGCAACACTCACAGTGAATGAGTGCTGCAGTAGTCTTACGAGAACGGCTGGGGCAGTTTATAATGAAGTGCCCTGACTTACCACAATAGAAACATAGATTTTCCTTAAAACGATGTTCCTTGCGTGCATCACTAACCCGTCTTTGTAAAGAGTCTACCTGCATGGGTTCAGGTTCAGGTTCCCGTGTGATCCTACTCAAAGGTTCCTTAGCTGGGGAGGAAGGTAGGAAAAGGTTAGTGCGATTGCTTTCGAACCATCTCTCTTGCCTGCGTTCAGTCAGGCGAGCATCA
Organism: Oophaga sylvatica; assembly: GCA_033576555.1. Taxonomy (NCBI): domain Eukaryota; kingdom Metazoa; phylum Chordata; class Amphibia; order Anura; family Dendrobatidae; genus Oophaga; species Oophaga sylvatica. Next base: position 48,589,697 of record JARQOD010000004.1, on the reverse strand, counting down.
ATACGGATGCAGTAGTTAATAAAGTCACCTAACGCAGTGGGAGGGTCGGCACGAGCAAGTTCATCCTTAATTAGTGGAGACAACCCCTTTCGAAAAATAGATTTTTTGGCGGAACTGTCCCAGGTGGTATCAAGGACCCATCTCCTGAAATCCAAGGCATATTCGGCTACCGAGTGCTTACCTTGGCGCAAAGTTAACATGGCTGCTTCAGCTGTTGCACCTCGATTGGGGTCATCAAACACCTGCCCCATGGCTGAAATGAAAGCATCAAGATGATCCAAACATTCATCCTCAGTCTCAATCAGAGGGTTTGCCCACATCAAAGCCTTGTTGGTAAGTAACATAATTATAGTAAGCACTTTAGATCGTTCAGTGGGAAATTGTGAAGCATGTGCAGAAAAAAACAGATTGCATTGGTTAATAAATCCCCTGAATTTTTCACGTTCACCGCCAAAACGAAAAGGGGGCAACTTGGGAATCCCAGAACTTGGGGCTACGGCAGGAGCCTGGACTCGCTTCTCTAGAACCTCAATCCTGGCTCGCAAATCCTGGGCAGTCTGTCCAAACACTTGCAAATTGTGATTAGTGAGGTCCTGTAGGTTTGTAAAACGGGTTTTTATAGTCTGTAAATCTGCAAGGATATTTCAGTCACTCCGCAAAGTTCCTTTATGCGGGCCTCCATTTTCCAGATCTTTTAAGACAGGAGTACTGGAAGGAGAGGAGAAAGAAAAAAAAAAAAAAACAATAGTGTTTACTGTGGTAACACTGCAAAGAGAAAAAAAAATTAAGGGAACTGCTCACCTGGAATGGTTGTGAGAAGTCACAACCACTATCATCACAGAAAATTCAACCGGACATCTGATATCCACAGTTACAGCAGACACAAAAGAGGGAAGAGAAAAAAAAAAACAATAGTGTTTACCTGTGGTAACACTGCAGAAAAAAAAAACAAGGGAATTGCTCACCTGGAATGGTTGTGAGAAGTCACAACCACTGTCATCACAGAAAGTACAACTGGACGTCTGATATCCACAGTTACAGCAGACACAGCCTTCCCAGACCCAGCAGACACTAACGTTTTGGCTTCAGAATCTTGTAATGTATGTAGTACAGTTCATATAGCGTCTTGTGCTTGGGTGCGATGAAAATACATGAGACACAGGTTTGATATAGAAGGTCTTGTATTACTTCATACAAGTGGCAAAAATAGTCACACAGTTTGCAGATACAGAAGCAGGAGACACAGCAGGCCAGAGTAACTTAAGCTCAGCAATCACTCTCCACAACAGGTTCAGGATCTTCTTCTCTGTTACCGTAAGTCCATGCAAACGTGGATCTTTCAAAGAGCAGGGTTCCAGAGTCCACAAGTGTTCAGAGTTCCTCAGTAGGAATAGCTGGAGTACATAGTCCAAGGCTTCCAGGAGTCAGGTCACAGGTTCACTGCAGGCTAGATTCTGAAGCACTGATTGCTCAGCTGTGGCTGCTTAAGAAGCAAGAGGGAAAGAATCAGGGCGGGAACATGAAAGCTGAAAACTCCATATTGACTGAGGGCAAGATAGCTGCAGCAAGACAGAAAGCAAAATGGCTGACGGAAAACTGAGTTTCAAGAACATGTACAAAGAACCTTACAACATCTTTGCAGTAAGAGATATTCTAGATATGAAAAATGTTTGTGTAAGAACTTTTTTCTTAATTGACTGGAAAGGTTTCGGTCCAGAGGAGAGGTCCTGGGATCCATTAGAGAACATTGATGCACCCCATGTTCTAAACAGGTTCGTCTCCAGCAGGAGTAGGAGGGGTTGTACGGAGGGGGGTACTGTTACCACAGCTGCTGGCCGTGCCTCCGCTGCTGCCGCTGCTGTGCCCGCTGCTGCCAGCTCCTCCGGTCTTGTTCTTCGGTCATGCCGTTCTCCCCGCACTGCAGGAAGCTCCAGAACCCGGCACATGAGCCCTGATACTCTTGGAGGGTGGTCACGCCCCTCCAAGGTCCTGTATGTTCTCAGGTCTCCTGACCTGGGTGGCCACACCCCCTCCCAGGTCCTTTATGCTCTCTGATGTCCTAACCCGGAAATCCCAGCAGCAAATCCGGGTAAGGTGTGGGGTATATGAACCAGCTTCCTCTTATCAGTGGCGCCTGGTTATTGTTCAAGCTCCTGCTTCTGCGACCCAGGCTCACGTCTATTCTCTGTGTGCGCTATCCAGCATGTCCGTGCTCCTGTACCCTGCTCTGCACATCTGTGCTCCTGTGTCTTGCATGCCCATAACTTGTGCGCTAACCTGCGCATCCGTACTCCTTTGCCCTGATCTGCATGTCTGTACTCCTGTATCCTGCTCTGCTTATCCGTACCCTGCGCACTGCTCTGCACTTCCATACTCCTTGCGCTCAGTTCTGTATGTCCGTCCCTTGTGCTCTGGTGTTCGTCAGTCTTCTACGTTTCCCTCTTATTCCATGTCTCTTCCGCTATCTGAGCCGCCACTCTTGGTATCGGCTACCGTGGTATTAGAGATCCCTGGGCTTGTCCCTGACGATCCCTGTATAGGGGTCGGTCATCACTAGGTCAGCTCGCCCCAGGGCTATCTGTTCCACGGTCCAGAGGGTCCACTCTTGTAGCTCGTCTCCTGGAGGCGTTACACTTTCTTTCTCTGTTCTTTCTTTCTTTCTCTCTCTCTCTCTGTTCTACCTTTTTCTCTCTGTTCTTTCTTTCTTTCCCCTCTTTCTTTCTCTCTCTGTTCTTTATTTCCCCTCTTTCTTTCTCTCTCTTTTCTTTCTTTCCCCTCTTTCTTTCTCTTTCTCTCTGTTCTTTCTTTCAGTCTGTTCTTTCTTTCTCTTTCTTTCCCCTCTTTTTCTCTCTCTAATCTTTCTTTCTCTCTAATCTTTCATTCTTTCTCTCTGTTCTTTCTCTCTCTGTTCTTCCTTTTTCTCTCTGTTCTTTCTTTCCCCTTTTCTTTCTTTCTTTCTTTCTTTCTTTCTTTCCCCTCTTTCTTTCTTTCTGTCTCTGTTCATTCTTACTTTCTTTCCCTTCTTTCTCTCTGTTCTTTCTTTCAGTCTGTTCTTTCTTTCTCTTTCTTTCCCCTCTTTCTTTCTCTCTCTAATCTTTCATTCTTTCTCTCTCTGTTCTTTCTCTCTCTGTTCTTTCTCTCTCTGTTCTTCCTTTTTCTCTCTGTTCTTTCTTTCTCTCTCTGTTCTCTTTCTTTCCCCTTTCTTTCTCTGTTCTTTCTTTCTTTCTTTCTTTCTTCTCTCTCTGTTCTTTCTCTCTCTCTGTTCTTTCTCTCTGTTCTTTCTTTTCCATCTTTCTTTCTCTCTCTCTCTGTTCATTCTTTCCCCTCTTTCTCTCTCCCTCTCTATTCTTTCTTTCTCCTCTTTCTTTTTTTCTCTCTCTCTGTTCTTTCTTTCCCCTCTTTCTTTTTTTGTCTCTCTCTGTTCTTTTTTTCTGTCCCCTCTTTCTTTCTGTTCTTTCTCTCTGTTTTGTCTTTCTTTCCCCTTTCTTTGATTCTTTCTTTCTCTCTCATTCTGTTCTTTCCCCTCTATCTTTCTCTCTCTCTGTTCTCTCCGTTTTCTTTTTTCTCTCTCTCTGTTTTTTCTTTCTTGTCCTCAGTACCAGCCACTGTGCCCATAATGCCAGCCACTTTGCCCATAATGCCAGCCACTGTGCCCTCAGTACCAGTCAGTGTGATCAGCAGTGCTAAATGGGTGTGGTTGGGGTGTGGACATGGGTGTGACTAGTTGTGAAATGGGTGTTGTCGGGGTGTGGCATAAAATGGATCCAAAATGGCCGATTTCAAAATGGCCACCACCTATCTTGAAAAATTTTCCCCCTCCATATACTAACGTGCCACAAACAGGAAGTTGATATCACCAACCATTCCCATTTTATTTAGGTGTATCCATATAAATGGCCCACCCTGTGTATATATATATATACATATAGCTCTGGCAAAAATTAAGAAACCACTTTCAAATGTTCAGTTTGTCTGATTTTTCTCTTTATAAGTATATTTTTGTGTAAAATGTAAATTGTTCTTTTATATTAACACAATCTCACAATATTTATAAATGTCCAGAAAACTACATATAATTTACACAACTCCCATAGAGTAATGGAAAGATAGGACAATACAATCACAATTATAAAATGAATATTTATTAGAATTATTTAAAATTCGTATAAAATGTATTATCAAGAAAAGGAACCAAAATTGGACACACTTCAAGGGACACAAGATAAATGTATCAGCTGTATGCACATTCCAGATATAATTAATTTTCATATGATCCACAGAAAATTATATATAAGGTGCAAGTGCCAACAATATAATTAACAAAAAACACAATGAAGACTTAATTAGACCATGATGTGAGCATGACTAAAATACAAAAAAGTGCACAATTGCATGAAAATTGTTTTTTTTTAAATGCCAGCATGTCATACTGAACAGATATGAGAAAAACCAAATGAATGTCAAGTGACAAATGTTCAGAATAAAATGAAGTTTCATACAGTGCAATATATCTCAAAATGCATATAAAAAGGGTTTTAATAGGTTAGTGCTGATGGGCTATGAAAGTGGATAAGATCCAATAAAGTGCAACAGTGCATATAGAAATCCCATCCAAACACTACACATGTGTCATGAATGGTTTTAAGTATATCAGTACTAATGAGCTATGAAAATGAGTATTGTCAAATAAGGTGCAATGGTGCATGTGAAAATCCCATTGACAAGCTACACATGTGCCATGATTAAATGAAACTGCGATATGCATTGAAAATAACAATGTCAAATGACATGATATAAAGCATTATCGGTTCCAAAAACTGCCAAATTATTGCAAAGTGCGATGTGCCAATACCTGAAAAATGAATGTGGTGCCAGTCCCAGTAAAGTGCGTCCTCACCCCGACAGCGCCGTTTCGCTAATGCTTCCTCTATGGGGGCGTACCCACAAAGGTCCAGGTGCTCTCTTAAATGCAGATTGCTGTGAGTATGAGCATTTTCATTGGTGGATAATAGTGGGCGCTTCTCCATTGTTAACAGATCCGTCACGTTGAAAAGTGACTTCCGGTCACCGCGCTGGAACGCAAGCGGTCCTTCTGCGCAGGACCGGAAGTCAAGACAGACTGAACGAACAGATGCGCACCTCCTCACAATGAAAAAGCAGAGCAGGATCGAGGCGGGTAAGTAATGCACAGCGATTCATCCTGGCAAGAGGATATATGAAAAAAGAAGAGAGACGAAACGAATACAAAAAGGAAGTGGAAGAGGGAGGAAGAATACCTGTGATGATGTGAAAAAGGAAGATGCTGTGTGAAATTAAATATGAAATGAATACAAATTTGTATGTAACTATATACTTGGTTAGTTTTTCAAATATATTTATTGATTTTAAATTGTAGGGGAAGTAAAGGGGAGGGAGGGAGGGTAATTGGAAGTGGGAAGAGATAAACAAAATTAAAGTTAGAGAACTCATAACTTATATTACAAGCAGTCGTGACAATGATCCATATCAGTTACAGCAAGTGTGTCATGTAAAGCCTATTATTAACTATACTATAACAATGAAAGCAAAAGTGGGAAAGAGAGAGAATAGGAAGAGAAAGAAAAAGGGGTCCTGGTATCTACGACTGGTATGAGAGTTCAGCATTATTAAGGTTTGGTATATAAAGAATTCCAAAGTTCCCATTTTTTGATGTATCTTGTTAAACAACTATTGATTGTGGCGAACCTTAGTTCCAGTGAGTTATGTAGAAGTAGTCTGTCCATAACGTCGGAAAACTTAGGTACATCTGGTTCTTTCCAGTAGAGAGCTATTAGATTTTTAACAACTAATAATGTGTGGATTACAACGAATCTCAATGATGGGTGTACTTTGTCCAAGTCTATGGAAAGTAGGGCAGTTTGGGGGGTGAGTGTTAGTTCTTTATTGAGGAGAATATTTAAATTATGAGAGACCTGATTCCACAGAGGTCTGATCTTTGGGCAATACCAGAAGATATGGATTAAATTGCAGGGATACCCACAACCCCTCCAGCATAAAGGTGAATTATCTTTGTTGATGTTGACAACCTTGAGGGGGTGTAGTACCACCTAGCTGACAGTTTGTAGTAAGATTCGTGGAGAAGCATAGAGATGTTGGATTTATAAGTGTTCTTTATTGCCTCTACCCATTGATCTATGCTCAATGGCGTCTTCAGATCTCTCTCCCATCGGGACATGTAGGCATTTTTATGGAGTTGGCTGTCCTTATTGATATAGTCGTATAGGTATTTTGTACTCCAAAAAATTTTATGTTCTGTATTATTTAGGAGTAAGGATATTATTTCAGCTTTGGGAGATTTCTTGTGGGTACATTTTTGGGTGTGGTCCTTTAAAATAGTGAAAAATATGAAGTCTGAGGAGGGAATATTAAATTTATTTCTTAATTCCGCAAACCTTATGAAGGTGTTGTTATCATATATATCTTTGATTGTTTTAATCCCTGCCATGGTCCAACTCTCTGGAATCTGGAATTTATACCTGGAAGAAATTAGGGACAATGGAAAATTGTTCAATAAACGTGATCTGTCGTCTCCCCTGAGGGGTTTTGCGAGTTTTACCCACGCAGAAGTTAAAGCATGAAAGATGGGGTGTCGTTTATGTACCTTAGTTTCGAAAATTTGATTGAATAAAAAATCTTTTAATGGGCAGCTATTGCTTTGTGCCTTTTCTAGGTCTAGCCAGACTGGAGATAGTTTCTCGTTAACCCAAAATATACTTTGTTTAATTAGATTAGTTTGGAAATACGCTGTAATGTTTGGTACTCCAAATCCCCGTTAGCTTTCTTCTTATACAGAATATTTTTGGCTACTCTGGCCCTTTTCCCATTCCAGATGAAAGAGTTCAGAGTAGCTTGTAATTTATCTAGAAATGGTGTCGGGAAGCTTAGAGGTAGGGATCTAAAGAAATATAAGATTTTTGGGAGGATGCATGACTTAATCGCGAGGATTTTCCCTATCCACGACAGGCCCAGGCTCTTCCATCCTCGGAGATCATTGGATACTGTTTCGGTAATTTTATTGCAGTTGGCTTTAACAGTTAAATTAATTTTTTTTGTAAAGAGTATTCCCAGATATGTAATCATGTCTTCCTTCCACTCAAAATCTGTTATTCTTTGCAAAGTAGTGATAATCTGTTCGCTTAAATTGAAGTATAGTGCCTTGGATTTTTGACCGTTTATTTTGAAGTACGAAATCTTGGTGAAAAGGTCTAATATCTTTTGTAAATAGACTATAGAATTTATGGGGTTTGTTAAAGTTAATAATAAGTCGTCTGCAAACAGACTAACTTTATAGTGACGTGTGGCGGTGTTGAACCCTGAAATGGAGTCCTCACTTCTGATCCTCTCCGCCAGGGGTTCTATGGCCAAGGCGAATAGCAGTGGTGATAGGGGGCATCCCTGTCTCGTACCATTGCTAATGGGGAAGGTTCTGGATAGGTGATTATTTACATATATCCTTGCACTCGGATGAGAGTAAAGGGCGAAAATAGAGTTCATTAGTTTGTTATCAAAACCAAATTTTAACATGACCTCTCTGAGGTAGACCCAGCTGACTCTATCAAACGCTTTTTCAGCGTCTAGTGTTAGGACCACAGAGGGAATACATGAGGTGTTAATTGCATCAATAGTGTTGATTAGTCTTCTTGTTCCATCCGAAGCCTGACGACCTTCAATAAAGCCGATCTGATCGTTATTAATGAGCTTGGGAAGAGTGCTTTTCATTCTGTCGGCTAGAATTTTCGCGTAGATTTTAATATCTCCATTAATGAGTGATATGGGCCTATAGTTCTGAACTTTCTCTACTTCAGTTTTAGATTTTGGTATCATAATGACAGTTGCTTCTAACATCTCCTTTGGAAAGGATCCGCATTGGGAAGCACGGTTATAGATTTGTTCCAGATGGGGGATAAAAGTTCTGCATAAGTCTTATAATATTCGTTCACAAATCCATCCGGACCAGGTGACTTTTGAATTTTTAGTTTCTGGATTGTATCAGAAATTTCTTTTGAATTAAAGGGGGCTGACAATGAGTTCAATTCAAGCAGGTCTAATTTAGGTAGGTTTAGATCATTTAAAAAGGTCTTAATGTCACTGGGATTTGGGGGAGTAATTTTCGGGTCTGAATTAAGGTTATAGAGATTAAAGTAATAGTCGGCGAATGTGTCAGCGATATCCTTTGGATGTTGTTTGATGTCACCTAAATGGTTTCTTATTTTATTGACCCTTTTCTTGATCCTATCTTGTTTCAACCTCCCCAACATGAATTTTGTTGGTTTATTAAGCGAAGAGTAAGCCTTAAACTTTGAAGTTTTAATTGCTGAATCATATTCAGCAAGTATGGCTGTTTTGAGTTTTTGTCTGAGCTCAAGAATTTCTAAATTGATAGTTGGGGAAGGTGAAGGGAGATTAGCCAAGAGGTCCTCTTTGGATTTGATATGTAGCTGGATGTTTTTTATTTTTTCTCTTTTTTCCCGGTTGTATCTTGAGGAAATTTGTATTAGTTTTCCTCTAATGACTGCCTTGTGGGCGTTCCAAATTGTGAAGGGGTCTATTTCATCTGATTTATTTCAGTGAAGTATTGTTTAATGGCCTCTTCTAGTTCCGTTTTGTATTCTGGTATTTTTATGAGAATAGAGTTGCATTTCCACAGAAATACATCCCTATTGGGGGGTCCCAGTGCGATTTCTATCAGGACCGGTGAGTGGTCTGAGATGGACCTATCAAGAATAGAAACAGATTTAACTCTGGAGAGGGAGAAAACGTCAGTCAAAAATAAATCAATTCGTGAGAAAGTTTTGTGTACACACGAATAATGGGTGTATTCCCTGGAAGAGGAATTTAGACATCGGAATGTGTCATAAAGCTCATTTTTAAGGAGCCAGTCATTTAGCGATGTGGCTAAATGGCGGGTGGATGATGTTGAATCCATACGTCCGTCTGGGACAATGTTGAAATCCCCCACCAGAAACAACTCTCCTTTCCTGTGAGTTTGAATTGTTTTCAGTAGCTTTCCTAGGAAGATCAAGTGTCTCTGGTTAGGGGTATATAGATTTGCAATAGTACAAATTTTATTATTAAGGAGGCAGATTAGAATATGGAATCTGCCTTCGGGGTCATCAATCTCCTCTATCAATTGAAACGAGACATTGTCTCTAATAGCGGTAATAACCCCGGCTTTCTTCCTTGAATTTAGAGACATAAAAACATGGGGGAAATTTCTGTGAGAGAATCCGGGGTGATTACCACTAGCGAATTTGACTTCTTGGAGGCATATAATGTCGGCATGGCTTTGTCTAACCTCTTTCCAAATGGTATACCTCTTCCAAGGACTATTAAGACCTCTGACGTTATAAGACAAGATTTTTAGGTTCATTGGTTTAAATGAGTACAAAGTTGTGGGTAGAACCAGGACAAAGAAAGAGAAGTAGAATTACAAATACAGGTATATATAATTAAACAGCAAAATTCAAATAACAGTAACAGAATTCAATTACAAGTTCAGAAACAAGAATTCAAAATATTAGCAATATAACTTCAGGTTAAGGAGTTCTCCTGGAGGATCAACACCCTCGGTGAGATCTCTCCTGTTGTGGGTAAAGTTCGTGTGATTTGAGCCCACAAATTTCCCTTTCTAACAGTTACTAGAGACTGTAACAGGAACAGAAGGGTATACATAACTGCGAAGATTGGTTATGAGTTATAGCAGGGAGAACTGCCTGTAAAATAAGTATTAAACAGAAAAACAGAGAGACATGAAACCAGAGTCAATGCCTCACTCCCTATCTCTAAGAGTTTTTCCCTCCCGGGAGAGAGCTAAGAAAATCTAATGCTTCTCTTGGACTGTTTAAGGGGATGGTTTTTCCTTTATAAAGAATCAACAATTTAGTTGGGAAGCCCCATCTGTACTGGATCCCCCTCTCCCTCAGGGAGGAGATTGCTTCCCTGAAAGACCTGCGGGTATCAATTGTGTGTTTGGAGAAATCCGCAAAGATCTTTACATGGGTGAATGGGTCTGGAAAGGTGCCCCTATCTCTCACAAAATTTTGGATTCTTTCTTTCGTACTGAAAAAGTGAATCCTTAGAATTGTGTCCCTTGGTTTATCAGGGGGGACACCTGCGGGCCGCGGAAGTCTGTGGATTCTATCGATGCTGAGTTCCATATTCATCAGAGAGGGAATGGCTTTCTTGAACAGGCTTTTGGCGTAATCAGATAAGTCCAATTGTGGAATGTCTTCTGGAATGCCTCGAATTTTCAAGTTGTTTCTCCTACTCCTGTCCTCGAGATCTGCTAACTTAGACTTTAGGCTATTAATTTCGGTTTTTAGTTCAATGTTCTGTTTTGTAAGATTATCTGTTTTGTTTTCAACCTTGGTGATTCTTTTTTCGTTCAATTCTAGTTTTTGGGTAATGCCCTGGCAGACTTCAATAAACGAATTTTGGTATTGTTCAAAACCCGCTTTAAGTCTTTTATCAATGAGGTCGGTGATTTTAAGTAGAAAATCCTCGCTAGCGCTTGTATTCTCTACTTGATGTTGTGGTGTATGATGGTCTCTTTTCCTGCGGGATGAGGCAGGGCTTCCGTTTAGGGAAGTGTCCTCGGAAAAAGTGTCAGTCAGAATCAGCTGCTAGAGAGTCTTTGTCTGGCTTTCTCCTTTTGTTTGACTCAGATATGTCCATGACCTCTACAAAAGCAGTGTTTAGAGCTACAGAAGAAGCTTTCTTATCCTCTGTGTTTATTTGAGTGGGGGAAGCATTTGTTTTAGTTACTTGGGGGGTAGTTTTTTCTGTAGATTCGACTTGATGGCCCCACTATGAGAAGTTAAGGGTAGCTGTTTAACTTTGTTAGTTGTGGGTTCATCCCTCTTAAGAGGTGACCTCGATTTGACTGGACTAAGTGCATTTGTGAGGTCTTCAGTTGATTTAGAGAAGCGGTGGTCTGTAGATTGATGAGATTTTAGGGTAGATTTTCTGTTGTCTTTTCGTTGATCCATTTTTCTTATGATGCAGGTAGAGTTTCAAAGCAAAATACAATGGAAGTATCCCCTGGATATGTCTCTTTATTGTTGTTACAAAATTGGGTGATCTCTTAGCAGCCCCTTTAAATTTTTACTTGGTAGTGATCCCCAGTGTTCTTAGTGTCTCTTTTGAATTAAGCAAGAGAAGAATACTAATCAAGGTTTTAAATACTAACTATGGGGAAAAAAAAAAAAAAAAGATATAGATATTTGTCTTCTTAGATTTACCTCTGTCAGGAGTTATGCAAGAAAAAGGATTTGAAAATAAGAAAAAAAACTTATTATGTATTGTTTGTTAACACTGCGTATCTGGGCAGTTTTCTGACAACCTCTTTAAATTTTTAATTTCGAGGGTGAGCCCCAAAAAACTTCAAAATTGTTTCAATGGATTTAAAATGCTATGTAATCAAATGGATATAAAACTTGGGTGGTTCTTGAGGTTTCAGATACCAATTATGGGTTAGGAACTGGTATATGTTACTTTAGATTTACCTCTATCAGAAGTTATACAAGCAAGAGAATGGTCATAAAATGCAAGAGAGACCCAGAGTGAGTTTCTTGGTTATGGCTGCAAGTTTGGGTGAATTTCTGGTGACCCCTTTAAATGTATAATTTCGAGGGTAAGCCCCAGAATGACCCAAAATTGTTTCAGTAGCTGTAGAAAAACATATACCTCTATGAACAATGAGTTTGAATGCTTAATAATGCCTAAGTACAAGTTGTATGCGCAAAGCTTCTAAAGAGACTAAAACGATGTCTCTGAGGGGTCTATGCAGGTGTTGTCTAATATCTCCTCATCCTTTAAGATATCCAACATCAAGCAGAACAGAATCTAGCTTTATGAAGAGGAGATCAGGGCCCCACCGGCTCAAGGGCAAAACAGAGAATAGGTGGCTTAATATGTGTGAGTTATATGTGCGAGTACAGCGCCCAGGGCACTGCACTGAGGGCACAGATTACAGTATTTACAGATTTATTAAAAATATGGCAGTACTCCTGTTTGTGAACAGTTTATGTGTGGGGAGTAGCAGTAATCACCAGCTTATATGTGTAGCAAACAGATGATCACCTGGATTGGTGTGTGCTGAGGCAAGATGAACTAAGTGCTGCAGCTCTTCTCCTCTGAGGCTTCCCTCCACTGTCACTGGAGCTCTGCAGGGGTTCTCTTCTCAGCAGCTAGTCTCCACCATTCACCGATGCTTGATGATTCTCTGAAGCAGGGCATCTACAGGTTCTCCTGGAAGGGGCTTCACTCTCCACCGACAGATCTATTCCTCAGCACTGGTGGACAGGGACGGGTCCTCTGCAGCTACTGGATTGGTGTGAGCTGAGATAAGTTGAACCGAATGCTGCAGCTCCACTCCTCTGTCACCGAAGCTCTGCAGGGGTTCTCCTCTCAGTGGTGTCGCTGTGCTTGTCCCAACTGTTCACCGATGTTTGTCCTCCCCTCTATCTCCCAGAAGGGGCTACACTCTCCCCCAATGAATCTTCTCCTCAGCGCTGGCTGACAGGGACGGTTCTTCTGCAGCTCCTAAGTCCTTGCAAGATGGCTGACACCTCCTCCTCAGCACGAGGTTTCTCTGTCAGAAGCAGGAAGCATCTGTAAACTTTTCTTCAGCCCGGGGCCTCACGGGTGTCTCCCCGGTAGTCGCTCCAGGGGCCAGACGGACACCAGCCTCGGACTCTGAATTCTCCTTGGTGAGCCAATCACTGGACACTAATGCAGACCACAGTGAGTAGTTTCTGGCTTCTTGATGAGGGCAGTCCTGTTGCTTTGTTCAGGGGAGGCTGGGCAGTAATACTGCTGGCTTCTATGTGTGATATCTTCAGTCCCTGTTGTCCTAGGGACCTGATCTTGGTCTTATTTTGTTCCTTTTTCAGAGATCTGTTGATCAGGAACCTCAGGAAACTGTTTTTGTGCCTCTAAAGTAGCTTAAAGTCGCTTTAGTAGGGAACTCTATGGGAGCTCACAGCTCCTGCGTCTTCATGCCACAAGAGCTAGGACACGCCCCTATATATATACTTGGTTAGTGAAAAATTTAGTGGAGTGCAAATATCATAAACATAATGTATATAATAGTGAACCTAATCAATAAAATAAATGTATACATACACATACATAAGAAAATGATCAATATAAATTAATTAATTATAGACACATAACTAAATAAAAAATAATAAAAATACATATTAAATCGTTAATTATGATTGATCCAAACGGAAAAGAATAAGTCCATCAATCAGAAAATGTTGATTGGCAGATCCACATACTCAAGTGAAGTGAATTCATTTCTCCGATGACTGTGATCAAAGTGCAAAATTAGAATAGAGATTCATCACAGAGAGATCCTCACTAATAGAAAATAAATAAAATTATTAATAAAGGACCATAAATAACAGGATTAAAAACCATTAAAACCATAAAAAACATAAATGGTAACTATTATTGATGTATATTCCAAAGTATATTTCAATTATATCTTATTTTTGCATATATTTATAGGAGCGCACTAAAACCCAAATTTTCATTTAGTCCCTGTGGTGATAATGTTCCCAGCCTATAAATCCACTTGCATTCCAATTGTGCCAGGGTTTTACCCATGTCTCCCCCTCTAATGCCTAAGAAAATTTGGTCAATGGCTTTAATTTTGAGACCCAAGGGATTACTGTTGTGGACCAATTTAAAATGCCTTGGGAGAGTTTTCAAAGAGTTTAGATCTTCAATCTGACTCGATTTTTCAATATCCCTAACATGTTCCCTAGTGCGAATTTTTAATTCTCTTGTGGTTAAACCAATGTATACCTTCTGACAGGGACAAGTGGCATGATAAATTACGCCCTTGGACGCACAATTCAAGGTTTTCCTGATCACATACTGCCTTGTGCCATCAAAATTACCAAAATTTTTGCACTTGACCAGATTACCACACGCTTTGCACATACCGCAAGGAAAAAAGCCTTTGGGAGAGCTGGATAACATGGAGGGAAATACAAGTGGCTACGAACCAACAAATCCTTCAGATTTTTGGATCATCTGGCTACAATGGATGGTTGGTTTGGTAATATTTTACTCAATGTGGAATCAGTTTTAAGAATATTGCAATGTTTTTTAATAATATGAGAGAATCATTCCATTGTTTATTAAAACCAGTGATTAGCCTAATTGGTTGTTTAGTGTCAATGTCATCAATTTCCTTGGAATGCCCATACAATAATTCTTCACGTGACCTGGACAATAGCTGATGTTGAGTCGCTATATTCATCAATCCGACATGAAGATGGTCTGAGAGCGGTGGCTACATTTTTGTCTGAAAGTGGTTTAGATAATTCTCTGGCAAAGTTGATTTTGGACCTACTCCGTTTTGTTCTGGAACATATTTTCATCTTCATAATAAAAAATTTTTTTGCAAAAATAGGGCACAGCGATGGGGGCCACATGTGCCCCCTCATATGCAAACTTATTTTTGGGTGCGTGAGAGAGAGATATTTTTATCAATAATCCCCCTGATGATATTGAACTGATCCAAGATTGGATACGTTATATAGACAATGTGTGGTTTGTCTGGGGAGGGACCTCTGAACAACTTGATAAGTTAATGCATCGCCTTAAGGTACTGCCACACTAAACGTTCCCGCTAACGATCACGATAACGACGCTATCGTTGGTGTGATCGTTTTAAGGTCGCTAGTAGCGGCCAAACTGGACGATCTCATTAACGACGCATCAGCGGTTAGCGATTTCTTCAACGACTTTGGCGGTCATTGGGACGTGCCACACTGCATGAACTGTGAAAGATCACAACCTCGATAGGCGTGACTGAGCGCAACCTTTTGCACGCCCCTCATCACAGATTGGTGGTCACTATTTATCTCATAGATATTTATCACAGCTCTCCCGCTTTGTGATTGGATGACCGCGTCATAAAAGACGACGTATCAGCACTCCTCTCCATTGCTCTCGAGCAGAAGCGGTTCTTTCAAATCTCCAGCATCGTTCCAGTGTGTCCTGCTAGCCTTTGTAGCTACTGCGATCCAGTTTGCGCCACTATTGCGGTTGCTGCGTTCCAGTCTACGGCGTTGGGTTTTTTGGCGATCCAGTCTGTGGCGTTATATCCTCTGCGATCCAGTTTGTGACGCTATTTTGTTTCCCTATTTTCTTTTTTTTTTTCAAAAATCACAAACAAGTTTTGTAAGGTAGGTATTTTTTTTGTCACATTTAATTTTTATTTTTTCTTTAATTTTACAGATCCATTTTTAGATCTCTGTTGTTGTTAACCATTGTCGTCCATCAATTTTTTTTTTGCCATTGTTTTGTTCAGGCACGCCCACCATTTTATGATCCCAGCTCTGTCAATGTTTGCTACTGCTGCGCCCACAACCACCATTTTGTGATCCCTGCTGTTTTTTGCGTAATTGTTCATCTATGATTTTTTTATTTTTTTTGCCACTGTTTAGTTCTGGCACGACCACCACCACCATTTTATGATCCCAGCTCTGTCAATGTTTACTCCAGCTGCGCCCACAACCACCATTTTATGTTCCCTGCTGTGTTCTATGTTGTAGGCTATGTAAGCATTTTATTTAACCATTCTGGCGTTCTCACATAATCATTTTTTTATTACAGATGGCTGATAAGCACGATTTTTTGCGGGAGTTTATCGAGCTGTACCGCTCAATGCCATGCCTGTGGAAAATAAAGTCGGCTGATTACTGTAACAGGCTTAAAAAGAAGGACGCGTACCAAAAACTGGTGGAGCTCTGCAAGAACCGTTACCCAGATGAGCCGGCGGATGAGTCATCGGTGAAAAAACGCATTCAGGCCCTCCGCACAGTGTACAAAAAAGAGCTCAATAAAGTTATAAATTCTACCAAATCTGGAGCGGGGGCCGAAGATGTTTATGTCCCCCAACTGTGGTATTTTGATCTGTTCGCTTTCACAAGGGACCAAGAAGTACCCAGACAAGGGACATCCATGTCGGATCTAGACCCGGTGATCCAGCCGGACACCCCTGTCATACATGTAAGTACCTTTGTATTACAACACATTTTAATGTACATGCCAAAGTGGACTTAAATTTAAAAAATATAATTGTGAAATGTAGATAAAATGGCAGAATTTATCCCTTCATGTACTGATAATTTATCTAGCTCAATGGTTGAGGCCTATCCATTTACAAGTGTCGGTTTCACATTTTTGCTGTATACGGGTGTTATAGTGTGAAGATAAATTTCTTTGTCTTCACAAGTGTCGTTTTCACATTTTTGCTGTTTTTGGGTATAGTGTGAAGATAAATTTGTTTGTCTTTACAAGTGTCGTTTTCACATTTTTGCTGTATATGGATGTTATAGTGTGAAGATTAATTTCTTTGTCTTTGTGTGATTTACCATTTGTTTTTGTTCATGCAGGACACAGAAGAGGCTGTCTCCACACCTCCAACTGAACAAGACAGCATGACGTTGATCCAAGATGAAGAAGCAGTTGAGCCACCATCCTCATCTGTGCGGCGCCGGCTTTCACTTTCAGGAAGGAAAAGGAAGGCTCCCACCTCGGCTACCACCTCAGCTACTCCTGAATTGGTGGAAATTGCAAAAAAAGTGCTTACGGCAGAAAAAGACCAAACTTTTATAAATAACAGGGTTTGCATACTTCGCTAATGAGAAGCTCCCTACACTGGATCCTGTTCAGCGGCTTCATGCAGAGAGACTCATGTTTGAGGTACTGACTCAAGCGTCTTTTGGAAACCTGGATAACAGATATGTCGTCATGCCAAGACCGCAGTACCCTGACTACTCATGGCCGCACAATCCTGTGCCGAACCCAATTGGGCAAAATCCTGCAAACCCAAACGTTGGTGCTCCCCCTTATTTTTATTCACCGCAGAGGCAGCGTGGTAATGGCAACGATCCATCTTACCAGCAGTTTTAGTTTTTAAAATGTTTTACAAAAGTTTTTTTTGTTGTTTATATATTTTTACATTGATACCTTTTTTAATAAAAATCTTATTTATCTAATGAATTGTGGTCTTTTCTTATGTGATGTCAACTATTAAAATGCTGTATTTTTATTACATCTACTTGTCACACATGGGGTCATGGGAGTACCAGCTATCATAGGTGTTCCATCATAGGGTAAATAAATTGAATTGAAAAAAATTTCAAAAATTAACATGTCTTTTAAAGGCCCCTGGTCACACTAGCGATAAAACCTTATACTAAAAAATAATACACCACACCTGCGTAGATTAACGTAAAATAGAAAATATATATTTTTTTCATATATTTTTTTTTTTTTTTAAAGAAATCAAATTTAAATAAAAACAAAAAACAGTAACATAATAAAATAAAAAATTATATACAAAATATTAACAAAAAAAACATAATTAACAAAAAAAAAATTAATGAGGGCCCCGGAGTCCAGGAAATACCCTCTCCTGCATCACCCCGTGTTGATGCAGAGCTCCCATGGCACGTTGCAGCTCTGCCACCGCTGTCTGCATGGCTCCCACCGCGCTGCTCATTGCCGCAATCAGCCTGCGGTGTGACAGAAACAGGTCCTGGGCAGTTGGGATTTCTGTGGAGGTAAAGGTAACAGTTAACCAGGGAATTCTGTTGAAACATCAACATGTACATGTTATGTTTGTTGACACTTACGGTTTTCCTCAGAGGAACTGCTGACCGCCCACCCAGAACCTGTTGCTCCGCCGGCTAGGGAAAAAAAGAAAAAAAAATTATATCACAACAGTCATTACACATAAGACCTTTCAAAGTTCTCACAAGAAAAAAGGTAGCACACTGTAGCGCTATAGCTTGCAAACACAAAATATGAAAATATGAAAAATATGAAAAATGATTTGCATCACTGCCTTAGAAATATGAAAAATTGAGAAGTCTTAGCGCATAAGATGGCCAAATTATGTGTGCCTGATAGCCACGTCAAGGCTCTTCTCGTATATCAGGTCCTAACTAATGCCAATCCTCGCTTAGAAAAGTCTGTCTGCATGTGAACATATGAATCCTCTCTTAAGACTAAAATCTACATCTCTGTGGAGGGGTAATGAACCTGGTGTAATTAAAAAGCCTGTGACCAACAGGTGGAGTGCTCAGGTAGAAGGTAAATGAATACATATCAAAAAACTGACCGGCACATCCAAACATAGATCCAGTGTGAACAGGTGCTAAACCTAGAGTCACCAACTCATGTACATACAAGAAAAAAAGGTAGCACACTGTAGTGCTATAGCTTGCAAACACAAAATATGAAAATATGAAAAATATGAAAAATGATTTGCATCACTGCCTTAGAAATATGAAAAATTGAGAAGTCTTAGCGCATAAGATGGCCAAATTATGTGTGCCTGATAGCCACGTCAAGGCTCTTCTCGTATAACAGGTCCTAACTAATGCCAATCCTCTCTTAGAAAAGTCTGTCTGCATGGGAACATATGAATCCTCTCTTAAGACTAAAATCTACATCTCTGTGGAGGGGTAATAAACCTGGTGTAATTAAAAAGCCTGTGACCAACAGGTGGAGTGCTTAGGTAGAAGGTAAATGAATACATATCAAAAAACTGACCGGCACATCCAAACATAGATCCAGTGTGAACAGGTGCTAAACCTAGAGTCACCAACTCATGTTATACAAGAAAAAAAGGTAGCACACTGTAGCGCTATAGCTTGCAAACACAAAATATGAAAATATGAAAAATATGAAAAATGATTTGCATCACTGCCTTAGAAATATGAAAAATTGAGAAGTCTTAGCGCATAAGATGGCCAAATTATGTGTGCCTGATAGCCACGTCAAGGCTCTTCTCGTATATCAGGTCCTAACTAATGCCAATCCTCGCTTAGAAAATCTGTCTGCATGGGAACATATGAATCCTCTCTTAAGATAAAATCTACATCTCTGTGGAGGGGTAATGAACCTGGTGTAATTAAAAAGCCTGTGACCAACAGGTGGAGTGCTCAGGTAGAAGGTAAATGAATACATATCAAAAAACTGACCGGCACATCCAAACATAGATCCAGTGTGAACAGGTGCTAAACCTAGAGTCACCAACTCATGTACATACAAGAAAAAAAGGTAGCACACTGTAGCGCTATAGCCTGCAAACACAAAATATGAAAATATGAAAAATATGAAAAATGATTTGCATCACTGCCTTAGAAATATGAAAAATTGAGAAGTCTTAGCGCATAAGATGGCCAAATTATGTGTGCCTGATAGCCACGTCAAGGCTCTTCTCGTATATCAGGTCCTAACTAATGCCAATCCTCGCTTAGAAAAGTCTGTCTGCATGGGAACATATGAATTCTCTCTTAAGACTAAAATCTACATCTCTGTGGAGGGGTAATGAACCTGGTGTAATTAAAAAGCCTGTGACCAACAGGTGGAGTGCTCAGGTAGAAGGTAAATGAATACATATCAAAAAACTGACCGGCACATCGAAACAGAGATCCAGTGTGAACAGGTGCTAAACCTAGAGTCACCAACTC
The DNA here is from genome assembly GCA_033576555.1 of Oophaga sylvatica. Classification (NCBI taxonomy): domain Eukaryota; kingdom Metazoa; phylum Chordata; class Amphibia; order Anura; family Dendrobatidae; genus Oophaga; species Oophaga sylvatica. Next base: position 48,570,150 of record JARQOD010000004.1, on the reverse strand, counting down.
ATGTACATACAAGAAAAAAAGGTAGCACATTGTAGCGCTATAGCTTGCAAACACAAAATATGAAAATATGAAAAATATGAAAAATGATTTGCATCACTGCCTTAGAAATATGAAAAATTGAGAAGTCTTAGCGCATAAGATGGCCAAATTATGTGTGCCTGAAAGCCACGTCAAGGCTCTTCTCGTATATCAGGTCCTAACTAATGCCAATCCTCGCTTAGAAAAGTCTGTCTGCATGGGAACATATGAATCCTCTCTTAAGACTAAAATCTACATCTCTGTGGAGGGGTAATGAACCTGGTGTAATTAAAAAGCCTGTGACCAACAGGTGGAGTGCTCAGGTAGAAGGTAAATGAATACATATCAAAAAACTGACCGGCACATCCAAACATAGATCCAGTGTGGTCACAGGCTTTTTAATTACACCAGGTTCATTACCCCTCCACAGAGATGTAGATTTTAGTCTTAGGCCGGCGTCACACTGGCGACAGAATCGGACGACTGCAATACGATGAAATATCGTATTGCAGTCTGCCCTATGTTAATCTATGGAGCAGCTCCCAGTATCCGATTTTTTGTGGTCCGTTTTAAACGTCCGTGTGCAATCGCAGCATGCTGCGATTGTCACCGATTGTGGGTCGACTATCGCCAATGCAAGTCTATGGGAGCGATGAAAAATCGGATTACAAACGGACCGCACGTGTGACTTGCGATTAAATCGCATCGGTGTCCTTTAGAAAAGCCGGCAATTCATCCCCGGCTATACTGTAAAATCACACTGACAGCTTTAATAAAGAATAGAAAGAATAGATATACACACATAGAATACATATATATATATATATATATATATATGTCTTTGTGACATGTATATATACATATATTTATAGTTCTTACACTTCTACATACTGTAATAGCCGCTAATTCAATTGCCGGCTTTTGTGAAATCACAGAAGCCGACATGAAATGATACATTGTTTAGACACAGTTAACCATGTCATTTCCTGTATTTTGATATATGGTTTGAACTTACAATTACAGAAGTGTATGTGTGCCAAATTTCAGACATGTAGGGGTTAATTAAAGGTGTAAATTCGTTGAAAAAAAATGCGTGGGCTCCCGCTGTATTTTCTCCACCAGACAGACAAAGCAAGCGAGTGGGGGCAGATAATAATAGCCTAGGGAGGGTACATTTTTTTTGTGCCCCCCCCCTGGCTACTAACATCTGCCCCCAGACACCCCAGAAAGGGCAAATCTATAATTAGATTTGCCCTTTCTGGCACTTTGCCCGTCTATTCCCATTGCCCTGTAGCGGTGGCGAATGGGTTAATAAGGGGTTACAGCCACCTTGCAATTGGAAGGTGACTGTGAGCCAGGTTAATAATTGAGAGCTGTCAATTAGAC
>JARQOD010000004.1:48511136-48568646 GCA_033576555.1 Oophaga sylvatica | reverse complement strand
GAGTCCTGTGTGCCTGAATTGAACTGGTTTTGTGCTTGAGAATTGCTAAAATCATCAGAGAATGTATTTGCCATTTTTCCGCCATATCTGCGTCACGACGAGGCACTGGTGAAGAAGAAGGGCATGCTCTTCATGGGTGTACTGTACACTCACTCAGTGACGCGAAAACGATGGCTCTAAATGGTACTGCAATGTAAGATCGTGCCCCACAGCTCTGGAGTTCCGCCTCCTCATCCTCCTCAGTGTGCGGAAACTAACACGAAGGTCCCGCCTCCCTACAAAAGAGGGGCCCTCTCCAGATGCTAATGACACATGTGACTTGGCAGAGATGGCTAATGGACACGAGCAGAAGTGTGAAGGGATGGAGCAGTCAGAGCTCTCCCCCCACGGAAGCGACCCGATCGCCACGGAACCACCGTTGGGCATCCGGCCTGGAAACCCTCCTACGCTGCAAGAAGCGGCGGATACCCTAAGAGGCCTGGCCCGGCACCGGGAGGAGGTCGCCAGGATGGAAGCCAGCTGGCGTGCCCTAAAACTAAACTTGGAGCGGCGCCAATCCCTCTTACCTGAAGTGTCTGTACCGGAAGGTGAGGCACCCGTTCTAGTAGAGGAGTTCTTGCAATGTGATCCGGTTGACGTTGTCGCAGTGGAGGCACCCGTTCGTGCAAAAAACGCTGCACCGGCAGCACCCCAGATCCCGCTGTCTGCCCCCGTCGCTGAGACAGAAGAAGCGACACCCGTCCTCATGGAGGAGGCCGCGCAGGCACCAGAGCACTACCTGCCTGTACCGGAGCCCCGACTGTCATCTGATTTAGAGCCGTCTGCTCCCTCCGCAGGGGAGCGCCGTCAGGACTGGGGGGCGACAGGAAAGCTGCCGCAAACCGGACACTGTAAGCTGCAGTGGAGTGGTGGAGACATGGAGCAGCTGGTGGAGGAGAATTTCAACCGGCGTCAGGAGGAAGAGTGGAGACGTTGGGAGCGGGAAGCAGAGCGACAAAGGGAGCAGCGAGAATCCCAAAAACTTCGGCAACGTAACCTGGAGAAGGACCGGACAGATAAGGACCGGATGAGAAAGGATAAAGGAACCCTGAGTGAGCCGCGGCGTAAGGGTGCAGTACGGAGCTTTAAATTGAAAGGTGGTTGGGGCTTCATCAAGGAGCCTGGACTTTATTTAGAAGTTTTTGTGAACCGGCGGGACGTGGAGGCTCACCTCCCAGAAGGACACCCGGGGAGGGACCTGTTGCCAGGAGACTTGGTGACTTACACCCGACACTGGGGTTACAATGGATGGTACGCCCTAAATGTTACCAGGTGCGACCCCTACTCCCCAGTGTGACAGGAACCTGTGAGACCCTCGGAGCCTTCAGCCTCCCACATCCAGGCCTCTGCAAAAGTGCCCACCCCACGCCGTAAATCTCCCAAGCCTCCCTCAGTGGTCTCCTCAGCAGCCCCAGCTATGGACATGATAAGTATAGCTGGCCCGTACCCGGCGCCTGTTAGGCCCCCTGGGGTTCGTTCAGTCCGGGACATAGGGTTCCAGACCCGGAGGGAGATGAAAGAGGTGGCCACACAGACCCAGATAGCGGGTCACGACTTGACTGTACAGGCCACACGACGTCATCAGGTCCTGGTGGTCCTTGGTGCCTCGGATGTTTGGCAAGCATCAGAAGAGTACCAGGTGGTACCTGGAACACCCCTGCCAAAGAATTATAAATAACACGGACAGGGTCCCTGTATGTAAATAGTTAAATTGTTTATGTATCCGGACGGGTGAATGTTTATAAAAAAGTTTTTTAATTTAATAAAAAAAAAAAAAACACAGTTTTCATTACTTTTATTACAGTCTCATCCTGCGACGCCATCGATCTCCTGTAAAAAAATGAAAAGAAAAAAAAAAGTATACCACCTGACCGACGCAGTCCATAGTAACGAGTGTCCCACGACGATCCAGCTCTGCTACATCAGAATCCCGGCGCAGCACAGCTGATTACCTGCTTCCCCGGCGGTGACGTCATCGGACTGGTTTACGGCCGGGATTACCCTGCAGTCACTGCAGTTATCGCGAAAAACTGCATGTGACCGCCAGGGAGAAGATAATGGCGGCCATCAAGCAGTCCAGGACGTGACCGCCGGAGATCTTCTGCCAGGTAAGTGCCGCTGACTCCTGACAGACCCGACCGACGGACACTCACAGTGACAGTGACAAATCCGATTACGGTATTCGATAAGACGAAAATATCGAAACGAATTATCGAAAGACCGATAGAGCTAATATCGGCCGATAGCCGATATTTGCATTATCGTATCGCTCAACACTACTGATAATACCAGGCCACAGCAGTCTGCTTATTTTGGCTGGTTAACAAAAATAGGGGATCCCCTCAAAAAAAATGGCGTGGGGTCCCCCCTATTTTTGTTAACCAGCCAGATGAAGCAGACTGCTGAGGCCTGGTTTTTCAGGCTGGTAAGGATCCAATATCCATGAACCTTGCAAGCCTGATAATACCAGGTCACAGCAGTCTGCTTAGCTTGGCTGGTTAACAAAAATAGGGATCCCCTCGAAAAAAAAATGGCGTGGGGTCCACCTATTTTTGTTAATCAGCCAAGTAAAAAGCAGACTGCTGCGGCCTGGTATTAAAAGACTGTCAAGGCCCATGGATTTTGGCCCTCAACAGCCTAAAAATACCAGGTTGCAGCAGTCCAACAATTGGCGCATCCAAAGATGCGCCAATTGTGGCTCTTTACCCGGCTCTTCCCACTTGCCCTGTAGTGGTGGCAAGCGGGGTAATAAGGGGTTAATGTCACCTTTGATTTGTAAATTTTTTTAAAAATACACAGCCAGAAAAAAGTCTTTTAATGAAATAAAACACCACACAGTTTTCATTATTTTTATTTCACGGTCATCCTGCGACGCCATCGTTCTCCTGTAAAAAAAACAAAAATAACAAACCAACACAAATACTCCCTGTCCGACGCAGTCCAAAATCACGAGTGTCCCACGACGAGTCCAGCTCTGCTACATCTGCATGCCAGGCTGAACCTGGCATCCAGATGTAGCAGAGCTGCTTACCTGAGGAGATTCCCCGGCGGTGACATCATCGGACTGGTTTACGGCCAGCTGTCGCGAGAGTACAGCTGGCCGAGATTACCCAGTACCCGGCAGCACGTGCAGTAATCGCGAGAAGCTGCACATGACCACCAGGGAGAGGGTAATGGCGGCCATCCAGGAGGACGTGACCACCGGGGATCTTCTGCCAGGTAAGTGCTGAGTCCTGACTCCTGACAGACCCGACCGACACTGACAGTGACACTTTCGGGAAGTTCCTGTGTCACATACTTCGTTCTGTGACACAGGAACTCCCCATATACTTTACAGGAAAACTCCGATTCCGGTATCCGATATGCAAAAAATATCAGATCTCAGAATTGGAATTCCGATACAGCGAATATCGGCCGATACCCGATATTTGCAGTATCGGAATGCTCAACACTACTAATAAGCAGGCCATATATCGCACACACTGCTCCAATACGGCACAGAGGCACTAACACACTGGCCTTATAAGGCTGGGATCACACACACCGATTAAAAAATCTGACCGTTTTAGTGGGACGATTATCGCAGCAAAATGTCATGAACAGTCATCCGTCTGGCATCCGATTTTCCAGGAAAAATGCGATTTAGTCGCATCTGACCATAGTTGTAACATCCGATTTACATCCGACTTGTGAGAATTTATCGCAGGCTTGCAAAACTGACATATAATGGATCCAAAATAATATTATTTAAATCACAAAAGAAAGAATAGATATATACACATAGAACACAGATATATATATATATATATATATATATGTCATTGTGACATATATATATATACATATATTTATAGTTCATACACTTCTACATACTGTTATAGCCGCTAATTCAATTGCCGGCTTCAGTGAAATCACAGAAGCCGACATGAAATGATACATTGTTTCCACACATTTAACCATGTAATTTCATGTATTTTTATATATGTTTGAAACATACAATTACATGAGTATATGTGTGGTAAATTTCAGACATGTAGGGGTTAATTAAAGGTGTAAATTCGTTGAAAAAAAATGCGTGGGCTCCCGCTGTATTTTCTCCACCAGACAGACAAAGCAAGCGAGTGGGGGCAGATAATAATAGCCTAGGGAGGGTACATTTTTTTTGTGCCCCCCCTGGCTACTAACATCTGCCCCCAGACACCCCAGAAAGGGCAAATCTATAATTAGATTCGCCCTTTCTGGCACTTTGCCTGTCTATTCCCATTGCCCTGTAGCGGTGGCGAATGGGTTAATCTCACCTTAATGTCACCTTAGTATTGAAAGGTGACCTTAAGGCAGGTTAATAATTGATAGCTGTCAATTAGACAACTATCAATTATTAATCCTATTGTATGAAAGAAAAATCAAACACACACAGTTTAATAAAAAATAAGTTTAATTAAATAATCACACAGTTTTTGACCATATTTTATTTTCCTGCTAAAACCATTTCCTGTAATAAAAATAAAATAAAAAAGCCAAATTATACTTACCAATCCGATGTACAGTCAGGTCCCACGGTGTAATCCATCAGAAAGGGTTAACAGGTTACAGGTCGCAGAGAGCTAATAATGCTGTCTCAGACCTGTATTCCCCTGAATGAATAAGTTCCTCTACCACAGAAAGTAGAGGAATAGATTCATGAATGGAGCTTAATTGATTTATTGGCAATTTAACTTTAGTGACCTGACCTAAAGGGAAAGTGGACACAATCAATTAAGCTTCATTCATGAAACACATCCTCTCCTGTCGCCAGGAGAGGAACTTATTCATTCAGGAGCTTTGAGCTGAGCATGCAGGATTACTTGCACTGCTTGGCTCAAAGCTAGTTAACCCTTTCTGAAGGATTACAGCGTGGGACGTGACAGATCGGCGGAATAGGTAAGAATAATGTTGTTTTATTTTTTTTTCTTTATTTTAGGAGATCAATGGCTTCGCACGGATTAAGTGTAAAATAAAATATGGTCAAAAAAAGGTGTTTTTATTTCATTAAAATAATTTTTAATTAATGTGTCTGTGTTTTTTTAATTTACTACAATAGGATTAATAATTGATAGTTGTCTAATTGACAGCTCTCAATTATTAACCTGCCTTAAGGTCACCTTTCAATACTAAGGTGACATTAAGGTGAGATTAACCCATTCGCCACCGCTACAGGGCAATGGGAATAGACGGGCAAAGTGCCAGAAAGGGCGAATCTAATTATAGATTTGCCCTTTCTGGGGTGTCTGGGGGCAGATGTTAGTAGCCAGGGGGGGCACAAAAAAAATGTACCCTCCCTAGGCTATTATTATCTGCCCCCACTCGCTTGCTTTGTCTGTCTGGTGGAGAAAATACAGCGGGAGCCCACGCATTTTTTTTCAACGAATTTACACCTTTAATTAACCCCTACATGTCTGAAATTTACCACACATATACTCATGTAATTGTATGTTTCAAACATATATAAAAATACATGAAATTACATGGTTAAATGTGTGGAAACAATGTATCATTTCATGTCGGCTTCTGTGATTTCACTGAAGCCGGCAATTGAATTAGCGGCTATTACAGTATGTAGAAGTGTAACAACTATAAATATATGTATATATATATATGTCACAATGACATATATATATATATGTATATATATATATATATATATGTGGATTCTATGTGTGGATATGTATTGATTCGATTCTTTATTAAAGCTGTCAGTGTGCTTTTACAGTATAGCCGGGGATGAATTGCCGGCTTTTCTAAAGGACACTGATGCGATTTAATCGCAAGTCACATGTGCGGTCCGTTTGTAATCCGATTTTTGATCGCTCCCATAGACTTGCATTGGCGATAGTCGACCCACAATCGGTGACAGTGACAGCATGCTGCGATTGCACTCGGACGTTTAAAACGGAGCACAAAAAATCTGATACTGGGAGCTGCTCCATAGATTAACATAGGCAGACTGCAATGCGATATTTCATCGCATTGCAGTCGTCCGATTTTGTCGCCAGTGTGACTCCAGCCTAATACTTATCCCATTCACACACTTTCTATGTGCCGCAGACACCACTCACACATTGGACATACTGAATATTACCCACAACACACACTGGACATACTGTATAAAACACACAGCACACCACTGGACATACTATATACTGCACATGGCACACACACTGACCATACTGTTTATTGCATACAGCACTCACACACTGGATATATTGTGAACTGTACAAAGCACTCACACACTGACAGCATACTGCAAACAACCCACACACACTGGCCATATACTATTTACCGCCATATACTGCACACAGCCCACACATGCTGGCCATATACTATACACGGCCTTATGCTGCACACAGCCCGCACACACTGGCCAAATACTATACACAGTGCGCACACACATTAGACATACTGTATAGCACACACATTGACCATAGTGGATATCACACATGGCACACACACACTAGATATGCTGTATACTGCATATGACAAACACATTGGGCAAACTGAATATGTCACACATCACTCACACACTGGTCATATACAGTGGGTACGGAAAGTATTCAGACCCCTTTACATTTTTCACTCTGTTTCATTGCAGCCATTTGGTAAATTCAAAAAAGTTCATTTTTTTCTCATTAATGTACACTCTGCAGCCCATCTTTACTGAAAAAAAAACAGAAATGTAGAAATTTTTGCAAATTTATTAAAAAAGAAAAAATGAAATATCACATGGTCATAAGTATTCAAACCCTTTGCTCAGTATTGAGTAGAAGCACCCTTTTGAACTAGTACAGTCATGAGTCTTATTGGGAATGATTAAACAAGTTTTTCACACCTGGATTTGGGGATCCTCTGCCATTCTTCCTTGCAGATCCTCTCCAGTTCCATCAGGTTGGATGATGAACGTTGGTGGACAGCCATTTTCATGTCTCTCCAGAGATGCTCAATTGGGTTTAGGTCCGTGCTCTTGCTGAACCAGTCAAGAATGGTCACAGAGTTGTTCTGAAGCCACTCCTTTGTTATTTTAGCTGTGTGCTTAGGGTCATTATCTAGTTGGAAGGTGAACCTTCGGCCAAGTCTGAGGTCCAGAGCAATCTGGAAGCGGTTTTCAGGATATCTCTGTACTTGGCCGCATTCATGTTTCCTTCAATTGCAACCAGTCATCCTGTCCCTGCAGCTGAAAAACACCCCCATAGCATGATGCTGCCACCACCATGTTTTACTGTTGGGATTGTATTGGGCAGGTGATGAGCAGTGCATGGTTTTCTCCACACATACCGCTAAGAATTATCACCAAAAGTTCTATCTTCATCTATTTCATCTATTTCTCATAGTTTGGGAGTCCTTCATGTGTTTTTTAGCCATCTATGCGGGCTTTGTCTGGCACTGAGGAGAGGCTTCCATTGGGCCACTCTGCCATAAAGGCTCGACTGGTGAATGGCTGCGGTGATAGTTGACTTTGTGGAACTTTCTTCCATCTCCCTACTGCATCTGTGGAGCTCAGCCACATCTTGGGGTTCTTCTTTACCTCTCTCACTAAGGCTCATCTCCCACGATTGCTCAGTTTGGCTTGACGGCCAGGTCTAGAAAGACTTCTGGTGGTCCCAAACTTCTTCCATTTAAGGATTATGAAGGCCACTGTGCTCTTAGGAAGCTTGAGTACTGCAGAAATTCTTTTGTAACCTTGGCCAGATCTGTGTCTTGCCACAATTCTGTCTCTAAGCTCCGCGGCCAGTTCATTTGACCCCATGATTCTCATTTGGTCTGACATGCACTGTGAACTGTGAGGCCTTATTTAGACAGGTGTGTGCCTTTACAAAACAAGTCCTATCAGTTTAAATAAACACAGCTGGACTCCAATGAAGGAGTAGAATCATCTCAAGGAGGATCACAAGGAAATGGACAGCATGTGACTTAAATATGAATGTCTGAGCAAAGGGTCTGAATACTTATTGTAGTGCCCCCGACCTCACCTGTGGCCTCGGGTCCGTTGCCTCGAAGGGGTGCCCAGCGGGGGCTCTGGTCTCCTGGATCTCTAGTCCTATGTCCCTGTCTTGCGCCGTCTGCTCCTCCTGCTGCTTCCAGGTTCCTGTACCTGCATGTCAGTACTCTGCAACATCTCGCTAAAACTGGTTTGTCTCCTCAGAGTGTCCCACGACTCTTCCCACGCTTTCCGGGACTACGCCAGCATCTCCCGCATCTACCTGCTTCTGCCGCTGATCTCCTGCCGGGTTCTCCATTACTTGCAGTACCAGCCTGCCCGCCAGTCTGGTTGTGTCAGCTTCCACATACCCGGGATCTAACTGGAGGTAGCACCTTGCGTCTCCTGCACCTTCCATTCTAGCCCTGTTTGAGGGATCTAACTGGAGGTAGCACCTTGCGTCTCCTGCACCTTCCATTCTAGCCCTGTTTGAGGGATCTAACTGGAGGTAGCACCTTGCGTCTCCTGCACCTTCCATTCTAGCCCTGTTTGAGTTGTCTTACTACGGAGGTCTGGGACTCGCTTAGTCACGCCCCCTTCAGGGACCCCTGGGCAGTGGTCCCTTGGTTCCACAAAAACTTCAATAAACGAATGTGCACTTCACCATCAGTGCCTCCGTTTCCATTCGTTACACTTATGACCATGTGATATTTCAGTTGTTTTTTTTTTTAAATTTGCAAAAATTTCTACATTTCTGTTTTTTTTCATTCAAGATGGGGTGCAGAGTGTACATTAATGAGGAAAAAAATGAACTTTTTTTGAATTTACCAAATGGCTGCAATGAAACAAAGAGTGAAAAATTTAAAGGGCTCTGAATACTTTCCGTACCCACTGTACTGCACACAGCACTCACACACTCAACCTATTGTGCACTCAACATTCACACACTGTCCGTATACTATACACAGCACTCATACACTGGCAGTATACTGCACACAGTCCTAACACACTGAGCATATTGTATACAGTAAACAGTACTGACACGTTGACCGTATATAGCACACAGCACTCACTCACTGGGCATACTGAATACTGCACACAGCACCCACACATTGGCCATAAACTGCACACAGCCATCGCATACTGGAAATACTGAATAGTGAACACAGCACTCACACACTAACCGTATACTGCATTCAGCACTCACACACTGGCCGCATAGTGCACACAGCACTCACACACTAACTGTATACTGCACACAGTACTCACACACTGGCTGTATACACTGGACATACTGTATACCGCCCACACGTGGATAACGCACAAGGCACACACACTATACATACTGTGCATGATAAACACACTGGATAAACTGTATACTGCGCACAGCACTCACACACTGACCATATACCGACACAGCTGTCACACACAGCCCTCACACAATGGCCATATACTGCACACAGTACTCACACACAGGCCGTATACTGCACACAGCACTCACACACAGGCCATATACTGCACACAGTTCTCACATACAGGCCGTATACTGCACACAGCACTCATACATTTGCTTATAATTGTTTGTACAGATGAGCAAGGCAACTTCAGGTATCTTGAAATTGTACCCGAGGATGAGCCAGACTTGCGAAAGTCCACGATTCTCTTCATGATATCTTGGCTGATTTCTTGAGAGTTTCACATGATGCTGCACAAAGAAGCAGTGTGTTTCAGGTGTGCATTAAAATACATCCACAGGTGTGTCTCTAATTAACTTAGGTTTTTTGGCAACATCTATCAGAAGCTTCTAAACACATGACATCATCATATGGGCAGTCCAGAATTGTTTAAATGTATAGTAATCTTAGTGTATGCAAACTTTTGACTTTGCAGTAAGTAATAAAAATGCCTTAAAACATTCTCTCTCTCTCATTATTCTGGCATTTGGCAAATAATAATTATGGTAATCCTAATTGACCTAAAACGGAAAAGGTTTATTCTGATTTCATGTCAGATATTGAGAAAAACATGCATGTGTGTCTTTTTATATAGTGTATGGAAACTTCTAGTTTCAACTGTACATTTTATACAGCAGTGGATGACTTTGTACTTATATACTGAGGTGAAAAGTCAATTTTTTTTGTTCTTATAAGGCCACTTTCAGATGCTCAGTATTTCGGCAGTATTTTACCTCAGTATTTGTAAGCAAAAATCAGGCGTGGAACAATCAGAGGAAAAGAAACACGTGCACCACTTCTGCATTTTTCACCCACTTCTGGTTTTGACTTACAAATACCAATGTGAAACACAGACCAAATACTGGACATGGCCTAAAACTAATAAAATATTACAAAAATGTATATTTTTATTTTTCTGTGAATCTACCTGGTAATCAATCCAGCAACCTTCAACATCACAGGCAGGAGATAAAGCTGCTGAGCCACAGGATCTGGTGATGTAATGGGGAGAATTTTGTGTACCAGATCTGTATTGCAGGCTCTGACTCCACAGGCAGATTGTACCGACACATTGTACACAGCAGTGTATTTCTATGTTCCTGTATTCTAGAGGGAGAATTAAAAAAAAAAATTCTTTCAATACAATTACTACAAAATAATGAAAAGTACTTAAAATATTGTAATTTTTAATGCACTTTAAAAAAAATCTCACAAATCAGCAAATAACATGGACATTTTTATTGTCCCTGTAATTGTAACGACCAGCACAAAACAACGAGATTTACAGGGATCGGTAAATGATGTAAAAAATGGAGTGATTAAAATGTTTTCTCTATTAAACCCATAAAAATGTAGTAAAAGTTTAAGTTAAGCTGTCATAGTTTCAAAAAGTGGTGCTACTAGGTACTAATCATGCAGGGTGTCATCTTTAACTTTAGGCCTTTTCGGGATCATTTCATCTTCAACTTGCTTAACTGTTCACAATAAGGGCACATGCCCACAATCAGGAATTGCTGAGAGTTTGATAGTCTGTTTTTAGGCAGCGGCCAGATGTTACAGAATAGTGGATGGGATTTCTAGAAATCACATGTCCACTATTCGTGCATGTGCTTCTGTGGCAGAATGTTAATATCTCTCGCGGAGACGCTAGTCTCCGCAACAGAAATTTCTCCAGTATAATGTATTGGACGCGGTAAATTTTCATAGTTTAGTAAACATATGCAGATTTTCCTGCGTTCAATAGAAGGCAGCACTTTGAACACCACGAACACAAACTGCCCCCAAAGCGCTGCTACTTCCGGATTGTGAGCATATAACCTAACAGTAATTTTGACCAGGGGTGCCCAAACTTTTACATGCCGCTGTAGGATAAAAGCTGCAAATTTTCTACTGCTTTTTCTCCTGCACGTTTTCTGCAGGTGTCCGACCACACAACGCAATGTCAATCTTCTCTGATTATTGCATGTCTGATGCGTTTCTTCATTGCGTTTTCACCCTTATTTGAAGCATTCTTCTTGCAGATATGAAGCAAAGTTTTTAACACTTTTTACCCCTTAATGACTGAACCAATTTTGATCTTAGTGACCAAGCCAAATTTTTTAAATCTGACCAGTATCAATTTATGTGATAACTCTGGAATGCTTCAACAGATTCCAGTGATTCTGAGAACGTTTTTTCGTGACATATTGTACTTCATGAAAATAGTAACATTTGTTTATTTTGGAAAATATCAGAAATTTGGCAAAAATTTTGAAAATGTCACAATTTTCAAACTTGTAATTCTTATGACTTTAAACCAGAGAGTTATGTTATACAAAGTAGTTAATAAATAACATTTTTTAAACATATTTTTTTGTTAGGAAGTTAGAAGCATTAAAAGTTGATCAGCAATTTCTCGTTTTTCCAACGAAATTTACAAAACCATTTTTTTAGGTATCACATTACATTTGTAGTGACTTTGGGTAGGCCTATTTGACAAAAAATACCAAAAGTGACACCATTCTAAAAACTGCACCCCCTCAAAGTCCTTAAAACTACCTTTAAAAAGTTTATTATCCCTTCCGGTGCTTCAGAGAAATTTAAAGCAATGTGGAAGGAAAAAATGAAAATGTTAGGTTTTTTTTTCACCAATAATATACTTTAGCCCCATTTTTTTTATTTCTGCAAAAGGTAACATGATAAAATGGACTCCAACATTTATTGTGCAATTTCTTACGAGTACACCGATACCCCATATATGGGGGAAAACTGGGCGCATGGCAGGGCTCAGAAGGGATGGAGCACCGTTTGAAATTTTGAACGCAAAAATGGCTGGAATTGAGAGTGGATGCCATGTCGCGTTTGGAGTGCCCCAGATGTGCCTAAACACTGGAAACCCCCCACAAATGAACCCATTTTGGAAACTAGACCCCTGAAGGAATGTATCTACATTTGTTGTGAGCACCGTGAACTCACAGGTGCTTTACAGAAGTTTATGCGAGCTGTGAAAATTAAAAAAATCTAATTTTTTGAATAAAATTGTAATTTTAGCCCCAATTTTTTATTTTCAGAAGGGTAACAGGAGAAAATGAACCCCACAATTTTTTGTGCAATTTCTCATGAGTATGCAGATACTATACATGTGGGGGAAAACCTTTTTGAAGGCAAAAATGGTTGGAATCGAGAGCAGACGCCATGTCACGTTTGAAGAGCCCCTGACGTGCCTAAATAGTGGAAATTACTGTTAGGCCACATGTCATGGATGAGAAGGAGGGAGCACAGATTTTGCTAAAATACTGTATTTTTCGGATTATAAGACGCACTTTTTTGGGGAAAATGGGGGTGCGTTTTATAATGCGGATATACCTTATCGGCGTGCCACTGCAGGAGTCCGGTGCTGCTACTGCGGGTGTCCGATGTTGCTGCTGTGCTGTGTCCGGTGCTGCTGCGTTGTGTCCAGTGCTGCTGCGCTGTGTCTGGCGGTGCTGCGAGAGAGCCTCGCATACACCCTCCCCCAAAAGAAATTCCTGAATTGCTGGTTTTTGTTCGTTCTGCCTCACAAAAATCAGAATAGAAAGAGATCAAAAAATGTCATGTGCCTGAAAATTGTACCAATAAAAACATCAACTCGTCCCGCAAAAAACAAGACCTCGTATGACCATATGGGCCAAAAGTATGGAAAAATTATAGCTCTCTAAATGTGATGATGCAAAAACTATTTTTTGCAATAAAAAGCGTCTTTCAGTGTGTGACTGCAACCAAACATAAAAACCTGATACAAATCTGGTATTGCTGTAATCACACTGACCCGAAGAATAACGTCACCTAATCACTTATACCGCATGAGGAACGTCATGAAAAATAAATAAAACCAATTCTTCACATGTTGATTTTTTCATTCTGTCTCCCAAAGATCGCAGTAAGGCTTGGTGCACATTTATCCTGTGCTTTGCGTTGAGCTCTTACACCGGGATTTCTGTGTAAGATTTCCTATAATGAGGCAGATGGAGGTACTGTGGACACCGTATGACCTGTGATCCGACGGTGTCCGTCTTTTTAGGAATGCATAAAAGTGCCTTCGGCCACAGTTTTCTGCACTTCTGAAAAGGACACCTCTGTACAGAGGCCAGAAGGAGTCCAGAGTAACTCTGCTGCCTCATTATAGTGAATGGATCCTTTGGGGGTTTCATCTGAATCACACCACTCAGAGATTTAGATGGAAACCTTAAAGTAAATTGGGCAGTGTAGAGCGCCGGATAAATGTTATCCCAAACGTTATGCAAAATGTTCCCAATAAAGGCTTCAACTCAATCCACAAAAAAGGAAATCCTCACTCAGGTCTGTCATCTGTTAGCGGAAATATAGGGGACTTACATGTTACTGATAGCACAAAGGCTCTGGAAAAGCAAAATGGCACCTCACCCACCAAAAGAAATTCATCAAATTCTCGACTCCCAAATCCAAATGCCCCCTCCCTTCTGAGCTCCACGGTGTACCTAAACCACATAATGCGTCCACGTTTGGCATTTCCGAAGCAATGAGAGCCCACCTATTTTACGGGTGCATGCCTCCAGAAGCACGGGCTGGGCATAACATACTGATGACTGCAATGTACTGATTACTACAACAGCAGGTGGCAATTTTCACTTAGCAACATTCATTGCTGCTTATTTCTGCTGCTTGTACCCAGGTCACTACACCTGTAGATAAATTCCCCAAGGGGTATAGTTTCCCAAATGAGGTCACTTGAGGGGTGATTCTGCTCTTCTAGCAATTAGGGACTCTGTATATGGAGTCCACAAACTGTTCTAGGAAAATTTGCGCACCAAAAGGCAAATGGCACTCTGTTCCTCTGGAGTCTCTCCGTATGGCTAAATAGTACTGTACAGCCACATATGGGGTATTACCACGTTCAGTAGAAATTTTGGGACAAATTTTGGTGTCATTTTTACCCACTTGTGTGAAAATGTAAAATCTGGGGCTAAAACAACATTTTGGTGGTAAACATGTAGTTATTTTGTCCTCACTGCCTAATGGTATAAAATTCTGTGACACATCCATGGTGTCAATATGATCACTGCACCCCTAGATGAATTCATTGAAGGTGTAGTTCATAAAATGGGGTCTCTTCTGGGGGGTTTTGCTGTTCTGGCACCTCATGGGCTCTCCCAGTGGGTCATGGCATCTGCAAGCTATAACAGTAAAATCTGGCTCTCCTTGTCTTCCGAGCTTTGCACTGTGACTGAAAAATATTCCCGATTACATGTAGGGTATTCGCGCACTCAGGAAGAAATGGACCTCAGTTTGTTGTAAAAAAATTCCTATTAGCCCTTAGAAAGTTAAAAACTTGGGGCTAAAACAATGTTTTAGTGGTTAAAATGTAATTTATTCTTTCTTCACCGCTCAGTGGTAAAAAAAACTCTGCGAGGCACATGTGGTGTATATACGATCACTGCACCCCTAGATGAATTCATTGGGGAGTGTAGTTTGTAAAATTATTTCACACATAGGGGGTTTCTGTTGTTCTGGCACCTCAGGGGCTCTGCCAATGTGACATGACACCCTTAAACCATTCCAGCAACATCTGAACTCCAATATGGCGCCTCTTCCCTTCCGAGCTTTGCACTGTGCCTTAAAAGTAGTATTCCCCCACATATGGGATATCGGCGTACTCAGGAGAAATTGCACAACAAATTGTATGGTGCAATTTCTCTTATTACCCTTATGAAAATGCAATATTTTGTGCTAAAAACATATTTGTGGGGAAAATTAGATTTTTTTTTATTTTTATGGCTCAATGTTATAAACTTCTGTGAAGCACCTGAGGGTTCAGTGTGCTCACCACACATCTAGATCAGTTCCCCGATGAGTCTTGTTTCCATAATGTTGTCACTGGTGGGGGATTTTCACTGTTTAGGCATATCAGAGGCTCTCCAAACGCAACATGGCATCCGCCAATTGTTCCAGCAAATTTTGCATTCAAAAAGTCAAATGGCACTCCTTCCCTTCCAAGCTCTGCAGTGCGCACAAACAGTGGATTCTCCCTCATATGGAATATCGACATGCTCAGGAGATATTACACAACAAGTTTTGGGGTCGATTTTTTCCTGTTACCTTGTTTTAAACATTAAAAAAAAATGGATCTTTTTTTGTGAAAAAAAGTTAAATGTTAATTTTTTTTTTTATTATTCCTGTGAAGCACCTGAAGGGTTAATAAAACTTCTTGAATGTGGTTTTGCGCACCGTGAGGAGTGCAGTTTTTAGAATGGTGTCCATTTTGGGTATATTCTTTCATATAGGCCCCTCAAAGTGACCTCAAATGTGATGGGCTCCCTAAAAAAAAAATAGAAAACTGGAAAATGAAAACATAAAAAAAAAAAAAAAAAATCGCTGGTCAATTTTTAACCCTTATATCTTCCTAACAAAAAATAATTTGGTTCCAAAATTGTGGTGATGCAAAGTAGACATGTGAAAAATGTTATTTATTAACTATTTTGTGTGACATGTCTCTATGATTTTAGGGCATGAAAATTCAAAGTTTGAAAATTGCAAAATTTTCACAAATAAACACAAGTCATATTGAAGAAATTTTACCACTACCATGAAGTACAATAGGTCTCGAAAAAAAACAGTCACAGAATCAGCGGGATCCATTGAAGAGTTCTAGAGTTATAACCTCATAAAGGGACAGTGGTCAGAATTGCAAAAATTAGCCCGGTCATTAACGTGCAAACCACGATTGAGGAGTAAAGCGGTAAAAAATACACATTAAAAAAAATCTGCAATTTTTTTACAAGTGAAGAATCAAAGCTTTTCCGTACTTTAAAAAACAAATTAAAAACATGACTTCACATCTGCACCAAAAACCCATCAAATGAGCGGGAAAAGGCATAAAAAAATGCATCAGTAATGCATTAATCAGAGAAGATTGTTATTGTGTCGTTTGGTGCGGATCCTGCAGAAAACAAAAAATACAGTATTTATACTATGTGTGAACATGGCCTTACAGACATAAAAATGACAGATGTCACACAGTGAAGCTGCATAAAGATGAGAAAGTTCTGGTGGCTCTGACTGTGATTGAATTAAGGAACGAAAACTAATCCACAAGTCTCAGCTAGTGATGAGCTGGAAGCACAGATGTCGCGCTGCCCTGAGTGATCGAAAGCCGCATCAGGGACGCCAGAAGGTAAGAGATTTGTAGTCTCCCATCCAGCACCAGGTACCGCTGATCTGGACGCTGGACCGGAGTCCCATGAATAGATCTGCTCACCTCTAGTCCCAACTGTCCCAGATATACCAGACAGGCTCGGCTTTGGGACTACGCCCTGCAGTCTCAGGTGTCTGCTGGATTTCCCTCACTACCAGCGCCCCTCTGACGTCTCCTCCTGGTAAATGGGCTTAGATTGGGCATGTGCAAAATTTGCCACGGCGCACTATGCGCACCGCATCATTTGTACCGCTTGTCAAACTCCGAATGCACGGCCTCCTTCTCACTGGCAGATATTCATTTCTAAGGGTGTGTTTCCACGGTCAGGAAACAGTCAGGAATTGCTGCGTGTTTGACGCTGTGCGCTGGCGCAGCGTCAAACACGCAGCGTCCAGATGTTACAGCACAGTGGAGGGGATTTCAAGAAATCCCGTCTCCACTATGCTTAAAAACACGCAGGCGGAAGACCTGCGTTTCCGGACATGCGGCGCGTCTTTTTAGATCGCAGCATGTCCTATTCCCTTGCGGCGACGCTGCGTCGCCGCAAGGGAAATAACACAGGGCTGTGTAGCCCTGCGGTCATTCTGGATGTGTTCAATGAGCACGTCCGGATTCACCGCGCGTTCACTAGGGGGCGGGGCTTTGGGCGGAGCTGACTTTCCGCTCTGTCCAAAGCGCTGTGGTTCCGGATCATGGAACCACAGCCTAAGAGATTTGCAGTCTCCCATCCAGCTGCCAGGTAC
This sequence comes from Oophaga sylvatica, assembly GCA_033576555.1. Taxonomy (NCBI): domain Eukaryota; kingdom Metazoa; phylum Chordata; class Amphibia; order Anura; family Dendrobatidae; genus Oophaga; species Oophaga sylvatica. Next base: position 48,551,270 of record JARQOD010000004.1, on the reverse strand, counting down.
CGCTGATCTGGACGCTGGACCAGAGTCCCGTGAATAGATCTGCTCACCTCTAGTCTCAACTGTCCCAGATAAACCAGACAGTCTCGGCTTTGGGACTACGCCCTGCAGTCTCAGGGTCTGCTGGATTTCCCTCACTACCAGCGCCCCTCTGACGTCTCCTCCTGTCAGGGAAGAAAATAATGGAAAATGGGCTTAAATTGGGGTGTGGCCAGGGGCATGTGCAAAATTTGCCACGGCGCACTATGCGCACCGCATCATTTGTACCGCTTGTCATACTCCGAATGCACGGCCTCCTTCTCACTGACAGATATTCATTTCTAATTGTGTTTTGAGGAAATAGACAGACATTCCCAATCTGCTAAAATCTCACCTGATCAAAGTTGCTGGTGGTACATTTCCATGCCAGGTGGTAGTTATCTCTCTCCTCCTTCACCTCATCTGGATCCGGTCCGGTTTAGGAAGGACGCTGTCTGGGGAAAATTGCATAGTGCAGCTCGGGTATAATAATTAGCAAAAATGAGTGATTGATTATTTTAAAAAATGAAAAATGATGTCTCTACACTTTCAAAATGTACTAATCAAATGTTGGCTATGGCTAAAGCTTCATATTTAAAAGGAGCAGCAGTATTAGGCATTTTTTATCAAATTATAAGCTATTGAGCACTATGCTTGTGCAAGAAGACTGTGGATTCATAATAATTATATTCGCAATTTTTAGGTTTTGGTGAAAAGCTTTATTATTATTTATTATTCCAGCTAGGTAGACACAGCATTTCTAACTTTGGCCACTAGATGGCAATCTTCAACAAAAATATATGATTGCTGATTGCTGTTTTGCTATCATCCAGGATCTAGGCTTTGGCTCTGCTCTGAGTTTATGTAGCTACTGATTGATTTTAACCGCCAAGTGACTGAGGCAGCTCAAAAGATTGCATACAAGTCATTGTATTCCCTCACCATAAGTGCATATGAGGCAGGCGACAGGCAGTGTGATTAAAAACTGCCCCAAACATCTTGCAGCTCAGTTTTCAATAAATGTTAATGGCGCAGATTTGTGGATAAAACTGCTGTTTGCCTGCAAAATCACGAGCCCAATAAAGGGAATCTGTCACTAGATTTTTGCTACCCTCGCCTGAGGGGAAGTGCATGATGTGTATAGAGGCTAAAAGAGGCCTTATTTACGAGCTTCAAACCGATGTGTCACTTACTTTACTGAGTGGTCTTATTTAAACCGATGTGTCACTTACTTTACTGAGTGGTCTTATTTAAACCGATGTGTCACTTACTTTACTGAGTGGTCTTATTTAAACCGATGTGTCACTTACTTTACTGAGTGGTCTTATTTAAAAACTGTTTTATCTGCTGTAGATCTAGCAGTTCTCTGAATGCTGAGCTCCGTATAACTATGGTCCACACCACTAAATGACAGCTTTCTGTGTATCCTGTTCATAGGCAGAAAGTTGCCAATCGGGGTGAGTGCGGGTTAGGACTACATGACAGCAGGCCAAGCAGTCCTTTAGTGATAATCTCCTGTTTCATGAAAACTACGCTAAGTAGACCAGTAAGGGACATATCGCTGGAGTCAGGGTCTCGGCCCCTACATTATGCTGTTCTCAGACTAGGTTACAAAATCCTCCTGACAATTTTTTTTTATAATGAATATATCCTTAACCCTTTTACCCCCAAGGGCGGTTTGCACGTTAATGACCGGGCCAATTTTTACAATTCTGAGTACTGTCCCTTTATGAGGTAATAACTCTGGAACGCTTCCATGGATCCCGGTGATTCTGACAATGTTTTCTCCTGAGATATTGTACTTCATGATAGTGATAACATTTCTTTGATATAACGTGTGTTTATTTGTGAAAAAAAACAGAAATTTGGCGAAAATGTTGAAAATTTCACAATTTTTCAACTTTGAATTTTCATGCCCATAAATCACAGAGATATGTCACACAAAATACTTAATAAGTAACATTTCCCACATGTCTACTTTACATCCGCACAATTTTGGAACCCAAATTTTTTTTGTTAGGAAGTTATAAGGGTTAAAAGTTAACCAGCGATTTCTCATTTTTATAACACCATTTTTTGGGGGGACCACATCATATTTGAAGTCACTTTGAGGGGTCTATATGATAGAAAATACCCAAAAGTGACACCATTCTAAAAACTGCAGCCCTCAGGCTATGTGCAGACGTTGCAGAATCTGCTGTTGAATTTTCCGCGCAGATTTTGCTAAATTCGCAGGCAAAATGACCTGCTTGTTACCTGAGGATTTAGTGCGGATTTGATGCGGATTATCCACGTTTTTTGTGCGGATTTCTATTTATAGCAGGTCTCATAACGCTGCGGAACTGCACAAAAGAAGTGACATGCTGCGGATTTAAATCCACACAAAATCCGCAGCATGTGCACTGCGTTTTTTTTTTCATTGCATATAATGCTGCTGAACATCACTTGCAGTTCTGCTGCAGATCTACAGCGGCAAATCCGCTGCGGATCCGCAGCAGATTCCGCAACGGGTGCACATAGCCTCAAGGTGCTCAAAACCACATTCAAGAAGTTCAGTAATCCTTCTGGTGCTTCACAGGAATTTTTTGAATGTTTAAAAAAAATGAACATATAACTTTTTTTCACAAAAAAAATTATTTCAGGTCCAATTTTTTTTATTTTCCCAAGGGTAACAGGAGAAATTGGACCCCAAAAGTTATTGTCCCGAGTACGCTGGTGCCCCATATGGAGGGGGAACTACTGTTTCGACGCACGACAGAACACGGAAGGGAAGGAGCGCCATTTGACTTTTTCAAAGCAAAATTGGCTGGAATTGAGATCAGACACCATGTAACGTTTGGAGAGCCCCTGATGTGCCTAAACAGTGGAAGCACCCCAATTCTAACTCCAACCCTAACCCCAACCCTAACCATAACCCTAACACTAACCCTAATAGGAAAATGGAAATAAATACATTTTTTTAATTTTATTATTTTTCCCTAACTAAGGGGGTGATAAAGGGGGGTTTGATTTACTATTTAAAGCGGGTTTTTATGTTTGGCAGCTGTCACACGCTAAAAGACGCTTTTTATTGCAAAAAATAGTTTTTGCATCACCACATTTTAGAGCTATAATTTTTGCATATTTTGGCCCACAGAGTCATGTGAGGACTTTTTTTTTGCGGGACGAGGTGAATTTTGTATTGGTACCAATTTCGGGCACATGACATTTTTGATCGCTTTTAATTACGATTTTTGGGAGGCAGAATGAACAAAAACCAGCAATTCATGAATTTCTTTTGGGGAGACATTTATACCGTCCCACGTGTGGTAAAATTTATGAAGCAGTTTTATTCGTCAGGTCAGTCCGATTACAGCGATACCTCATTTATATCATTTTTTTATGTTTTGGCGCTTTTATACAATAAAAACTATTTTATATAAAAAATAATTATTTTTGCATTGCTTTATTCTGCGAGCTATAACTTTTTTATTTTTTAGCTGATGATGCTGTATCGCGGCTCGTTTTTTGCGGAACAAGATGACGTTTTCAGCGGTACCATGTTTATTTATATCCGTTTTTTTGATCGCGTGTTATTCCACTTTGTTCGGCAGTATGAAGATTGAGCATTGTTTTTTTGCCTTGTTTTTTGTTTAAGGGGTTCACTAAAGGGGTTAACTAGTGGGACAGTTTTATAGGGCAGGTCGTTACGGACGCAGCTATACTAAATATGTGTACTTTTATTGTTTTTTTTATTTACATAAGGAAATGAATTTATTAGGGAATATTTTTTTTCTTTATTTAGGAATTTTTTTTTAATTATTTTTTCACATGTTTGTTTATTTATTTTCTTTACATTGCCCCAGGGTGGGACATCACTATATTGTGTCAGATCGCTGATCTGACAGTTTGCACAGCACTCTGTCAGATCATCAATCTGACAGGCAGTGCAGGAGGCTTCTCAGCAGGCACTGACAAGCCACCTCCTGGCAGGATCCGGAAGGACCCCGGGGGCCTACAGGGAGGAGGCCCTCGGAACAGCGTGATCACATCGCGCTGTTCTGAGGGTCTCAGGGAAGCGCGCAGGGAGCCCACCCGATGTTTCCTTGTGCCACCGGAACGCTGCAATCATCTTTGATCGCAGTGTGCCTGGGGTTAATGTGCTGGGAACGGTCCGTGACCGCTCCTGGCACTTAGTACCGGGTGTCAGCTGTGATAATCAGCTGACACCTGGCCGTGATCAGCTGCGCTCCCCCCGTGAGCGCAGCTGATCGCATATGACGTACTATCTCGTCCACGGTCATAAGAGCCCGGTGTAACAGGCCAGATTAACCCCCCGCTCAGAATATACCCGGGGTTAAAATGGCCTAGGCCAGATTATACCGCTCCGGGTCAGAATATACCCCAGCTGATGTAGATCAGATTTTTCACGCTTTTGAGATCAAAAACGGGGCCCCAGGCGGTACACAGGGCCCCAAGCAGCACATGGGGGCCCCAGGCAGCACACAGGGGTTCCAGGCAGCACACGGGGGCCCCAGGCAGCGCACGGGGCCCCAGACAGCGCACAGGAGGGCAGAGACAGCGCACAAGGGGGGGAAAGAGACAGCGCGCAGGGCCCCTGTGCGCTGTCTCTGCCCCCCTGTGTGCTGTCTGGGACCCCCTGTGCGCTGCCTTGGGCCCTTTGCACTGCCTGGGGCCCCCGTGTGCTGCCTGGGGCCCAGTGCGCTGCCTGGGGCCCCATGTGCTGCCTGGGGCTCCTGTACACTGCCTGGGGCTCCTGTGTGCTGCCTGGGGCCCCGTGTGCTGCCTGGGACCCTGTGCACTTCCTGGGACTCCTGTGTGCTGCCTGGGCCCCTATGCGCTTCCAGTTGCCCCTGTGCACTGCCTGGGCCCTGTGCGCTTCCTGGGGCCCCCGTGTGCTGCCTGCCTGAAAAATCTTTAATATTCTTTAATATACGGTACTTTAATCTTTAATATACTCAAGAACGGGGCCCCTGACGTCACAGAGGGGCCCCAGACATCACACAGGGGCCCCAGACATTGCACAGGATTGAGTGATATACTCAAGAATGGGGCCCCAGACATCGCACAGGGGGGCAGAGATAGTCTCTCCCCCCTTGCGCGCTGTCTCTGCCCACTGTGTGCTGTCTGGGGCCCTGTGCGCTGTCTCTGCCCCCTGTGCGCTGCCTGGGGCCTCTGTGCACTGCCAGGGGCCCCTGTATTCTTCCTGGGGCCCCTGTGCTCTGTCTGGGGCCCCCGTGTGCTGCCTGGGACCCTGTTCGCTGTCTCTGCCCCCCTGTGTGTTGCCTGGGGCCCCATTTTTGATGGTTCTCAAAAGCGTGAAAAAGTGAAAAATCTGATCTACAGCAGCTGGGGTGTATTCTGACCCGGAGGGGTATAATCTGGCCTAGGCCACTTTAACCCCGGGTCAGTAGCGTAGCTACTGGGGGGGCAGAGGGGGCCATTGCCCCGGGCCCAGTCACATGCAGGGGCCCACTGGGAGACATGGCCAGTATCAGGGAGAGAGCAGCACAATGCCGGCTCCCTCTGCCACAGGTTGCAGTGCACGGAGCTGCTGTCTCACCAGAGGAGATCCTTCCTGGCCGGCAGCAGCTGTAGTTTCACTTTCTGCCCTGCGGGCTCTGGTTGTCTCAGCCAAACTGGGTCCTAGTGCCCTCTGTGTGCAGACACTTCCTGGTCCTGCCTCAGTTACTGCCTGCAAGCTTCATGGTAAGTGGGATGGAATTTATTAAATTCATTCAGCTTAGGCATGTCATGGTCACTGTGGGGGAATGTGAGAGGATCAGGGTATTGTGGGGGAGGGGGCACAGGGCACTGGGGGTTTACTGTGAGAGGATGGGGGTATTGTGGGGGCTGAAGTGGGGGAGGGGCAACAGGGCACAGAGGGTGAATGTGAGATGATGTGGGTATTGTGGGGTCAGGGGACTAAGCACTGAGGGGTGCATGTGAGAGGATGGGCTGTTGGGTGTGGGGGGGGGAACGGGGGAGGTAGGGGGCTTTTTTTTACTTGTGAGCTCGTAAATACTTTAATAATAGATTAATATTTCAGTATTAATATAACAAGGGCACAGACAGACGGCCGTATAACTCACGCGAGGATCGCACTGCAATCCTCGGACTGGCCGGTACAGCTCCTGACATGAGTGTGATGGACTACTATGCAGCTGTCACACTCAGGTGTGGAGGGCCAACTTTCAGTCTGAGGATTGCGATGTAATCCTCGCACGAGAAATACTTCCATCTGTCTGCCCCCTAACAAGTATAACCATACAATAACCACGAGCTGCATTCTATTTAATTATTTAATTTTAAGCAATTTATTATTATGAAGTTATTAAAGGGAATCTGTCACCCCATTTTAGCCATATCAGATAAAGATATGACTGAATAGTGAGTCCCATAAACAACCTATCGGTATGTAGCTTATATCCAGATACCCCCGTTTTGATAGCAAAATACTTTTGTAAAGTTGGGATTCTTTTCTGTAAATCAGAGCGGTCCGACCCAGAGGGCGGCATTTTCTCTCCTCCCCTCCCCCCCACTCCTCGGCATTTCTTGCGTATGGCCGTCTGTGAATAGCACAGATGGCGTTCTGCTTCCCGTGATTGCGCTGTTCAAATTCCCCACCGCGCATGCACAGTGTGCTTTGCACGGTGGGCAAAGCATAAAATCATTACAGCGCATGCGCAACGCTTTCCTTGCCCCGGAAATGACCGCTTGCCTTGGACGACTTCCGGGGCAAGGAATGTGAAGGACAATAGTTGCGCATGCGCTGTATTGATTTTATGCTTTGCCCATCGTGTATGGCCGGGGGGAATTTGAACAGCACAATTGCGGGAAGCAGAACACCGTCTGTGCTGTTCACAGACGGCGATACGCAAGAGATGCCGAGGAGCGGGGGGGGAGAGGAGAGAAAACGCCGCCCTCTGGACCAGACCGCCCTGATTTACAGAAAAGAATCCCAACTTTACAAAGGTATTTTGCTATCAAAACGGGGGTATCTGGATATAAGCTACATACCGATAGCTTGCTTATGAGACGCACTATTCAGTCATATCTTTAGCTGATATGGCTAAAATGGGGTGACAGATTCCCTTTAAAGGCTCGGGATGATTGTCTGCAGTCACTTTGAGACTACAGACTGCAAAATCATGATGGGATGCGCCTGCCGTCATGAGACCCCATGACCACTGGTGCGATCAGGCGATCATGCGACCACATTTGCTATTTTCACGTGTCGACTAGTAAGTTTGACTTCACTCAATAGAAGATAATTGGGAGAAGCCGAAAGAGTCATCACACGACCCCCTGCTCACATCAGTGATGCTGGGGCCATTACTACTGTACATAGGGGGACTCAGATAAATATTAAGTGGACACTTAAGAAGCATTATTATTTATAGGGGCACCTGTAGGGTAACTACAGATGGTGCTGAGGACGCTGTCAGTCAGTGCCGTGGTGCTGTTACTGCCGCCACTCTCTATACACAGAGTGTAGACTGAAACCGTGCCAGAGAAACCCCTATGACTGGAAGAGCAAGGCTGCCGGGAGGAATAAAGTTAATTTCCTCCCTGCAGAGGAGCTCTCAGTGCAGGCCCAGCACAGTGTCAGAACACTATTAACGATTATACTGTGTATTGGAGTAGCAGTGGGGACATCATTCTATATATAGGGGAACTCTGGGGGACGTTATACTGTATGTACGGGAGCTGCGGGCCCATCATACTGTGTATAGGGGAGCTGTGGGATCATACGGTGTATAGGAGAGCTGTGGGATCATCATACGGTGTATAGGGGGAGCTGTGGGCCCATCATACGGTGTATAGGGGAGCTGTCGGATCATCATATGGTGTATAGGAGAGCTGTGGGATCATCATATGGTGTATAGGAGAGCTGTGGGATCATCATACGGTGTATAGGAGAGCTGTGGGATCATCATACGGTGTATAGGAGAGCTGTGGGATCATCATACTGCGTATAGGGGAGCTGTCGGATCATCATACTGTGTATAGGGGAGCTGTGGCATCATCATACTGTGTATAGAGGAGCTGTGGGATCATCATATGGTGTAGAGGGGATCTGTGGGCCCAGCATACTGTATATAGAGGAATTATACATGGGGAACTCAGTGGACATTATTAAATGTTAAGTGGGCACTTAAACATTATTGTTATAGGGGCTCTCAGTATTGTGACCATCGAAGTTGCACATGGATTATTATTACTTCTAGGGACAAAATGTGGAGGGCACATGTACAGGAAATTAATATTTTCTAGGGGGCAATTTTACCATTTAGAGAGCACACATGAGACATTATTACGATGTAAGGGGCAGTGGTGGTATTACTATGTGAGGCAGTAAGAGGAGCTCTGTTTTTGTACCACACAGCAGGTGCAGTAATAGGGACACGGCAGCAGGGGCTCAGTATTGGGGTATTGGCAGGATGAGGAGTTTGTGCAGGTTGGGAATACATTTTCACATGAAAACAGGAGATGCAATGGGATGAAACTGAAGGGGAGAAGATACACATTAGATATTAGAAAATACTTTTTGACAGTGAGGGTCATCAATGAGTGGAACAGGCTGCCATGAGAGGTGGTGAGTTCTCCTTCAATGGAAGTCTTCACACAGAGGCTGGACAGACATCTGTCTGAGATGGTTAATGACTCCTGCATTGAGCAGGGGGTTGGTCACAATGACCCTGGAGGTCCCTTCCAACTCTATCATTCTAGGATTTCATGATTTTACATGTGAACGGTGCTGGAAATGTGAGAAGACAGATGTGTCTTTGTTGTAATCTTTGCAGATGAGTCCTGGCTGGAGAAGTTGACATGTCGGTCTGGGCCAGATAGAAAACTGAATGACTCCACCAGAAAGAACGTCCTCTGTAAGTCACCATCTATAACTGTGCAGTAATCTCTTTATGACCTGCAGGACTGGTATCTACCACTATATGTCACCATAAGGCGGTAATTTCAATGCTGGTCTTTGTATAGACTTTTATTTTCAATAACAGTGGGGTCATCTCCTGAGGTTCCCCTATACCACCATAGTTATAATCATGATTACCTGGTTAGGGGCCACAGGAGGCCACAGACAAAAAGGGGCCCCCTGTGCAAGAACAATATATGATCCCTTTGCAGCCCAAGAGCCCCTAAAAATGCAAATTTGCACCTTTTTTGGAGGTAGAAATGGACCCCCTTACTTCTTGTGCCCATGTGTGGCCACGCAGGTTGCACCAATGATATGTCCGCATGTTAGGGGCCCACTCAGATGTTTCGCCCCCCCTGAGCTGAACCACTAGCTACGCCTCTGCCCCGGGTATATTCTGGGCGGGGGGTTAATCTGGCCTGTGAGGCTGTGTGCACACATTCAGGATTTTTCGCGTTCTTTTTGTGTTTTCCGCCGCAAAAACGCTTCAAAAACGCATGCGTTAAGCATCCTATTATTAGAATGGATTCTGCAATTCTTGTGCACATGGTGCGTTTTTTTCCCACAAAACTAACGCATCGCAGTAAAAAATGCAGCATGTTCATTAATTTCACAGTAAATCTGCGGATTTCCCGCTATATTATTGACCTAGGACGTTCAGGAAAAAAAAACGCACAAAAACCGCAATAAAAACGAGTCCAGATTTCCTGGGAAAAAGTCCAGTTTTTCTCAAGAAACTTCTGCTAAGAATGCTGAACGTGGGCACACAGCCTTAGGCCCCGTGCACACGTTGTGGATTTACTTGCGGATTTTTCCGCGCGGATTTTGCTAAAACCGCAGGTAAAACGACCTGCATTTTACCTGCGGTTTTAGCGCGGATTTACTGCAGTTTTGCCACAGTTTTTGTGTGGATTTGCCCTGCTGTTATACGTACACCTATAATGGAATAGGTGTAAAACCGCTGCGGAATCCGCACAAAGAATTGACATGCTGCGGTTTTAAAACCGCAGCAAATCCGTGTGGAAAATTCATGTGCACAGCTTTTTTTTTTTACCTTCGCTAACATTGTACTGTACATGGCGTCCGGTTCTGCTGCGGATCCGCAGCGCCAAAACCGCAACGTGTTCACAGGGCCTTACATCAGGTCACCTGGACAGGATAGTACATCAGATGTCAGAAAGGGGCTAATGGAAATTTGTCAGAAGGGTCAATCCTCCTAAGGCTACTTTCACACATCAGGTTTTTTCCGTCAGGCAGGATCTGGCTATTTTTAGAAAAAACGGATCCGTACGTTTTTTTTTTATCCGTTTTACGAAGTATCCGGTTTTTAAAAACGCCCATGGGAGGCTCCCAAATGGTGATCTGTTTCCTGGGGGCTGGCCAATTGGATCTGAGCATGCTCAGAATTAAAAACCAGATCCAGTGACCACATCCGTTTTTTTACGCATCCGGCGTTGTCCGGCTTTTCGCCGCAGACAAAAAACTTTACTAGAGACGTTTTTCCTGACGCCGGAATTAAAGAGAAGAAACGGGAGGCCATGCGGCGCGATCCGGCGCTAATACAAGTCAATGAGAAAAAAAATTATCTGGCGGTAGATTTCGCCGGATCCGATTTTTCAAAAAATAGCCGGATCATGCCTGACAGAAAAAAACTATTGTGTGAAAGTAGCCTTAAGCTGTCTATATCGTTCTGCTTGTAATTATACGGGCAATGAGATATGAAAACATTATAAAGGTTAGTTAATCTTGAGGTAATTTTCAGGGAGGAATGCGTCCTCACATGTATGTTCTATACATATAAGACATGGAGAGAGGCTATATGGAGGGGACATGTCAGGACATAGCCCTCTTCTCAGCACTGCTGAGCCAGTACTACAGCCTGAGAGCACAGACGGCCTTCAAAAGAACACAGAGTCTCTGTGGTGACAGCTGTGCTGGACTTTTCTGGAGGGCAGAGCCTCAGTGTCCACGCTCAGTGTCCTGCCTTGTCCTAATGTCTTCAGCTTCGGCTTGTGCTCAGGTTTCTCCCACCCATTAGGCTACGTGCCCACAATGAGCTTTTGGTGACGCTGTGATGATGCAGGGTTTCCGCAACATTTATTCAGTTATTATTTAAATTAGGTTACTTGTGTGTTTTTTTTTTTTTTATTGTGTTTTTGTGTGCAGTTTTTCACCCTGCGTCTTTATCACGTTTTTTCCATCTCTTGTTCGTTTCTCGTGCTTTATATCTTTGTTTTGAGGCTATGTGCACACGTTGCGGACTCTTAGCTGTTTTGCGGCAAAACCGCTTACACAATACAACTCATTAAGGCCTATGAGATTCCGCAATGCTGTGCACATGTTTTTCCGCGGCGGAATCGCATCGCGGGAGAATCCGCAGCATGCTCATTCTTTTTTGCGGAACCGTGGCGATTCCGCCGCCATAGGAATGCATTGAACCGCTTACTTTCTGCATGTGGCTGTGCCCACCATGCGGAAAGTAAGCGGTTCATGTGCGGATGGTACCCAGGGTCTGGAGGAGAGGAGACTCTCCTCCAGGCCCTGGGTACCATATCCATGTAAAAACAATAATTAAAATAAAAAACAATGATATTCTCACCTTCCGGCGTCCCCGCAGCTTTCCCGCCTCTCAGCGACGCTCCCGCCAATCGCGTTCCCAGTGATGCTTTGCGAGATCACCCAGATGACGTAGCGGTCTCGCGTGATGCTACGTCGTCGGGATGATTGTCGCAAAGGACTCCTGGGAACGGAACTTGCCGGGAGCGTCGCTGAGAGGCAGGAAAGCTGCGGGGACGCCGGAAGGTGAGAATATCATTATTTATTATTTTTTTTATTATTTTTACATTAGATCTTTTTACTATTGATGCGACATAGGCGGCATCAATAGTAAAAAGTTGGTCACACGAGTCAAACACTTGTTTGACTCGTGTGACCAACCTGTCAGATCGCTTGTAACGCTAGCATTCTGCAGCTAATTACGCTTGAAGCTAGTGTTTAGCGGGAATACGCATACCTATAATATGCGGATTTCCCGCGGCAGGGAGGTGCGGAATTGCCGCGGAAATTTCCATGGCAATTCCGCAACGTGTGCACATAGCCTTATACTTTCTGGTATTTGGCTTTGACACACTTGGGTGCAGATTACTTATGTTTTTCATGTATTTCCACTGCAGAAACGCTCTAAAAATGCATGTGTGTTTTTTACCTGCGGATTTTCCCCATCTAATGCAAGTCTATGGGGAAAAGACACACACAAAAAAACTTGAGAGCAAATTGATGTAATGCAGATTTGAAATACGCATCGAAGCTCAGTTTACGGGTATGAGGTTTCTACAAATCCCATCCACTTTGCTGGAACTGTAAGACGCTGCGTTTCTGACACAGCAAAAATCCGTAGCCTCATAAAAAAAGCACCAAAAGCTCATTGTGGGAACGGAGCCTTACAATGTTAAAAACGCACATAGATTGCAGCCACGTGCGGTCAGTGATTTTTCACCAACTCAGACCTGTATGGGAAATTTTGACCTTTGACTGCGCCCTAATAAACACCATGAAGCCAAAAAAAAACTTGTTACTCCAAGTATCAAATCAAAAGGCAAAAAGCGATAGTAAATATAAAATAAATAAAACAAAAAAAAGCAAAGGTAAAAAATAAAACACAAATTCTCCCCAATGTTTCCTTTTACTTAATGTACATGGGCCCTTTGTGTTTTTAGAAAATTATGGCAAAAACCATGATGATAAAAACTCGTACTGAAATTTCATACTGTTGACTTTCTGCTAAAATCAGGTTGGAGCGGTTTTGGCAAAAATAATGCACAATGATGTGCCAGGAAAATAGCAGACTGGCTGAGGGCACAACTCCGGTGAACCCTACGAGTCTGTTATTTTATTTTTTTTCGGAAGCCTCTTTTGAATAGTTTTTTTCTGTTTCGAGTGTCATTTTGACGGCTTTAGCCACCGGTTTTCTGGAGGGCTCTATTAAGGTTTTTGTGAAGTGTGTTTTAGGCCACGTTCCCATGATGAGCTTTTGATGATTCACATTTACTACACCTATTAACTAAATTACGCTACATGCGGTTTTTCATTGCATGTTACATGTGTTTTATCGCAGTTTTGACAATGTTTTTTGTATCGTCCTGGGCGGATTACATGCATTTCTGCTGTGGAAATGCATGTGCGCTTTTACCTGCTGATTTTCTGCATCTAAGGGTATGTGTACACGTTGCGGATTCGTGTGCAGATTTTTCCGCGCGGAATCTGCAAAATCCACAGGTAAAATGACCTGCATTTTACCTGTGGATTTATTGCGGATTTTCTGTGGTTTTTGTGCGGATTTTCCCTGCATTTTTACACCTGCAGATTCCTATAATGTAATAGGTGTAAAAATGATACGGAAACCGCACAAAGAATTGACATGCTGCGGAAACTAAACCGCTGAATTTTCCGCAGCATGTGCACAGCGTTTTTTGCTTTCCATAGGATAACATGGTACTGTACATCCCTTGGAAAACTGCTGCGGATCCGCAGACGAATCCGCAACGTGTGCACAGACCCTAATACAAGTCTAAGGCCGGGGTCACACTTGCGAGTGTGATGCGAGAAACTTGAATCAATACCCGGCACTCGGGACGCCTGCATAGAAATACATGTAGCCGCACACTTCGGTCCAAGTGCCAGTGGCAGTGCTGGGTATTGATTCAAGTTTCTCGCATCACGCTCGCAAGTGTGACCCCAGCCCAGTCTAAGGCCGGCGTCACACTTGCGAGTTTGATGCGAGTAAGTCGCACGACTTTCTCGCATCAACACCCGGCACGGCCGCCCGTTCTCGGACCCAAGTTTGCGGCTGCATAGAAATACATGCAGCCGTACACTCGGCTCCGATAGCGGGCGGCCGTGCCGGGTGTTGATGCGAGAAAGTCGTGCGACTTACTCGCATCAAACTCGCCAGTGTGATGCCGGCCTAAGGGGAAAATCTGCACAGAAAACTCAGCGTACTCGCAGGAAAAACTGACACGTTAATGATGTGAAATGCTCACCGCAGTCAGTTTATGCTGAGTAATAAAACTGCACAGAGGGCAGGAGGGTTCTATAAATCCCAACCACTTTCCTGGAACTGTAAGACGCTGCGTCTCTGCACGATCACCAAACACTCCCCGTGGGCACGTAGCCTCAGGCTGGGGTCACACACAACGTCTAAAAAATCGGACCATTTTAGTCGGTCGATTATCGCACAAAAATTCTATGAAGATTCATCCGTCTGTCATCCGATTTTCCGGGGATGATGCGATTTAGTCGCATCTGAGCGTACGTGTAACATCCGACTGACATCCAACTTGAGATATTTTGTTGGTGGCTTCTCCCAGCTGACAGGAGAGGAAGTGATTAGTGTGGGAAGCTTAATTGATTGCTTCCCAGGCTATTCAGTTCACTTCAGGTCAGCCGGGGACACCGCACACCATCAGTGACGTCAGAGGGTGTCCCGGCTAACCTGAAGTGAACTGGTTAGCCTGGGAAGCAATCAATTAAGCTTCCCAGCTAATCACTTCCTCTCCTGCCAGCCGGGAGATTAGCTCATTCCTTCGGGGGTTTACACCTGAGCTGCCAGTATTAGCTGTGCTGCTAGCTGTAAACCTGTTAACCCTTTCCGATGGATTACAGCATGGGACCTGACATAGCACCGGATAGGTAAGAATAATGTTGCTTTATTATTTTATTTTTATTACAGGAGAACAAGGGAATCGAGGATTACCTGTACAATAAAAGATGGTCAAAAACTGTGTATTTATTTAATTAAAATGATTTTTCATTAATGTGTGTGTGTATTTTTTAACCATTTCATACAATAGGATTAATAATTGAGAGTTGTCTAATTGACAACTCTCAATTATTAACCAGGCTTAAAGTCACCTTCCAATAGCAAGGTGGCTTTAACCCATTATTAACCCATTCGCCACCGCTACAGGGCAATGGGAATAGACGGGCTAAGTGCCAGAAAGGGCGCATCTAATTATAGATTTGCTTTTTCTAGGGTGGCTGGGGGCAGATGTTAGTAGCCAGGGGGGGCACAAAATAAATGCACCCTCTGTAACGAATGGAAGCGGAGGCAGAGGTGGTGAAGTTCACATTCGTTTTTATTTTTTAATGTGGAACCTCGAGACCGCGGTCCGGGGGGCTCCGAAGGGGGCGTAACTAGTGAGCCCCGGGTACCCGTAGTAAGGCCCCTCGAACAGGACCAGAATGGAATACCCGGAGGACACAGGTGCTACCTCCAGTTAGACCCCGGACACGTGGCAGCTGTCCCAGAGGGACCAAAAGGGTAACAGGTATTTACAGAGTCCGTGGAGGGTTCTTGACGGAGAAGGGTAAGGTCCTGGTCCAGAACGGATGGTAGTAGGCTGGCTCCAGTAACCTTGTCACGGTCCACGGGTACGGATGGCTGATGGCGGAACGGGATGACACTTGCGCCAGTAATAGCCGAGATTGTCCAGGTTAGCCAGATACGGGTTAGCAATGATCTGAGGAGACAAACAGTATCAGCGAAGCACAGAGACTGCAGACGCAGCGCAGACAGATCAGGAACAGAACCGGATGAAGCAATGATAGAACACGTTGCTCCGGCACTCCCCTAATGGTGGAGTGACCAGATATAGTACTGAGTGTGCAGCCATTGGTTAATTAGCTATTTCAAAAAATGCACGCTGCCCCTTTAAGAGAGACGGTGGGCGCGGCCTCGCATCCTAAGCAGACCATCCGGAGGCCTGCCAGCAGCGTGCCAGGAAGTGGAGGAGGACACAGGACGCCGAGGAGCAGATGGGACAGGTGAGTGAGCAGAACGGAGTGCAGAGCCAGCGCTGGGACCGAGTGTAACACCCTCCCTAGGCTATTATTATCTGCCCCCACTCCTGGCTTTGTCTGTCTGGTTGAGAAAATAGCGCGGGAGCCCACGCATTTTTTTTCAACGAATTTACACCTTTAATTAACCCCTACATGTATGAAATTTTGCACACATACACTCATGTAATTGTTAGTGAAAACCATATATCAAACTACATGAAATGACATGGTTAACTGTATGTAAACCATGTGTCATTTCATGTTGGGTTTGTAATTTCACAAAAGCCGGCAATTGAATTAGCGGCTATTACACTATGTAGACGTGTATGAACTATAAATATATGTATACGTATGTATATATATATATGTCTCAATGACATGTATATATATATATATATATATATATATATATATATATACACATATATACAGTACAGACCAAAAGTTTGGACACACCTTCTCATTCAAAGATTCTTCTGTATTTTCATGACTATGAAAATTGTAGAATCACACTGAAGGCATCAAAACTATGAATTAACACATGTGGAATTATACATTACACTTTACAAAATAGTGTGAAACAACTGAAAATATGTCTTATATTCTAGGTTCTTCAAAGTAGCCACCTTTTGCTTTGATTACTGCTTTGCATGCAGAAAAGGTGAACGGATGGACTCTACATGCCTGGTTCCCACCGTGAAGCATGGAGGAGGAGGTGTGATGGTGTGGGGGTGCTTTGCTGGTGACACTGTTGGGGATTTATTAAAAATTGAAGCAGTGAGCGGTCCAGCTCATCCCAAACCATCTCGATTGGGTTCAGGTCTGGTGACTGTGGAGGCCAGGTCATCTGGCGTGGCACCCCAACACTCTCCTTCTTGGTCAAATAGCCCTTACACAGTCTGGAGGTGTGTTTGGGGTCAATGTCCTGTTGAAAAATAAATGATGGTCCAACTAAACGCAAACCGGATGGAATAGCATGCTGCTGCAAGATGCTGTGGTAGCCATGCTGGTTCACTATGCCTTCAATTTTGAATAAATCCCCAACAGCGTCACCAGCAAAGCACCCCCACACCATCACCCCACCTCCTCCATGCTTCACGGTGGGAACCAGGCCTGTAGAGTCCATCCGTTCACCTTTTCTGCGTGCAATGCAGTAATCAAAGCAAAAGGTGGCTACTTTGAAGAACCTAGAATATAAGACATATTTTCAGCTGTTTCACACTTTTTTGTAAAGTGTAATGTATAATTCCACATGTGTTACTTCATAGTTTTGATGCCTTCAGTGTGATTCTACAATTTTCACAGTCATGAAAATACAGAAAAATCTTTGAATGAGAAGGTGTGTCCAAACTTTTGGTCTGTACTGTATATATACGGTATATGTATTCTATGTGTATATATCCTTTCTTTTCTTTATTAAAGCTGTCAGTGTGATTTTACAGTATAGCCGGGGATGAATTGCCGGCTTTTCTAAAGGACACCGATGTGATTTAATCGCAAGTCACACATGCGGTCCGTTTGTAATCAGATTTTTCATCGCACCCATAGACTTGCATTGGCGATACTCGACCCACAATCGGTGACAATCGCAGCATGCTGCGATTGCACTCGCACATATAAAACGGACCACAAAAAATCTGATACTGGGAGCTGCTCCATAGATTAACATTGGTCCGACTGCAATGCGATATTTCATCGTTTTGCAGTCGTACGATTTTGTCGCCAGTGTGACCCCAGCCTTACAATCATTTCTGGTCATTTCTTTTTTTTTTCACTCCACTGCAACCAATCACTGGGCTCAGCAGTGAGGCTGACTGCGGCAACCAATCACAGGGCTCGGCAGTGAGGCTGACTGTGGCAACCAATCACAGGGCTCGCAGTGAGGCTGACTGTGGCAACCAATCACTGGGCTCGGCAGTGACGCTGACTGCAGTGAAGCTGACTTGCAGCAACCAATCACTGGGCACTGGGCTCGGTAGTGATTTTGACTGTGCAACCAATCACTGGGCTCGCAGTGACACTGACTGCGGCAACCAATCACTGGTCTCGGCAGTGAGGCTGACTGCGGCAACCAATCACTGGGCTCGGCAGTGAGGCTGACTGCGGCAACCAATCACTGGGCTCGGCAGTGAGGCTGACTGTGGCAACCAATCACTGGGCACTGGGCTCGGTAGTGATGTTGACTGTGGCAACCAATCACTGGGCTCAGCAGTGACACTGACTGCGGCAACCAATCACTGGGCTCGGCAGTGAGGCTGACTGCGGCAACCAATCACTGGGCTCAGCAGTGACACTGACTGCGGCAACCAATCACTGGGCTCGGCAGTGAGGCTGACTGCGGCAACCAATCACTGGGCTCGGCAGTGACACTGGCTACTTGGCATACGTCACCACTGCATCCTCTACCAAAGAAATGGGCAGTAATGAGGGGCAGGCAAGGTGGGCTATTAAAGCTGGTTTTGTTATTTTTTTCATAGGGCAAGTGTAAAGAAAAAAAATGTAATTCTGTAAAACCCATTAAAATTTTACCTGGGTATTCAACAGTGTGTCAGGTCCCGTGCACATGGTCAGTATTTTACATCAGTATGTGTAAGCCTAAACCAGGAGTGGGTGATAAATTCAGAAGTGGTGACTAGTGTTGAGCGATACGATACTGCAAGTATCGGGTATCGGCCGATATTAGCTCTATCGGACTTTCGATACTTAGTTCCGATATTTTCGTCTTATCGGATACCGGAATCGGACTTGTCACTGTCACTGTCAGTGTCCGTCAGTCGGGTCTGTCAGGAGTCAGCGGCACTTACCTGGCAGAAGATCTCCGGCGGTTACGGGCTGCACTGCTTGATGGCCGCCATCATCTTTCCCCGGCGGTCACATGCAGTTTCTCGCGATAACTGCAGTGACTGCTGGGTAATCCCGGCCGTAAAGCAGTCAGTCCGATGACGTCACCGCCAGGGAAGCAGGTAATCAGCTGTGCTGCGCCGGATGACAGGCTCTGCCTGTCATTGCGATGTAGCAGAGCTGGATCGTCGTGGGACTGTCGTTACTATGGACTGCGTCGGACAGGTGGTATACTGTTGTTTTTTTTTTTTTCTTTTTTTACAGGAGATCGATGGCGTCGCAGGAATGAGAGTATAATAAAATTAATGAAAACTGTTGTCTCTTTTATTTCATTAAAATACTTTTTTCTTGCTGTGTCTTTTTTTTTATACATTTAAAAACTTTGGGATTAATAATGGATCGGTGTCTTATTGACACCTCTCCATTATTAACCGGGCTTATTCTCACCGTGCAATGAACGGTGACATTAACCCCTTATTACCCCACTTGCCACCGCTACAGGGCAGTGGGAAGAGTCGGGTAAAGTGCCACAATTGGCACATCTTTTGATGCGCCAAATGTGGGGCTGCTGTAGCCTGGTATTATCAGGCTGTTGAGGGCCAAAATCCATGGGCCTTGACAGTCTTTTAATACCAGGCCGCAGCAGTCTGCATTTTACTTGGCTGGTTAACAAAAATAGGGGGACCCCTACGCCGTTTTTTTTTCGAGGGGATTCCCTATTTTTGTTAACCAGCCAAGCTAAGCAGACTGCTGTGGCCTGGTATTATCAGGCTTACAAGGTCCATGGATATTGGATCCTTACCAGCCTGAAAAACCAGGCCTTAGCAGTCTGCTTCATCTGGCTGGTTAACAAAAATAGGGGGGACCCCACGCCAAATTTTTTTCGAGGGGATCCCCTATTTTTGTTAACCAGCCAAGATATGCAGACTGCTGTGGCCTGGTATTATCAGGCTGGCAAGCAGGGTCGGACTGAGGCACCGGGACACCGGAGAAACCTACGGTGGGCCCCAGCTCCTGCGTGGTGGGCCCTGATTTGAAAGGATAGGTCGCGGGGCAGAGGGGGCGGTGGCCCCGGGGCCCGCGCTCTGAGGGGGCCCACCCGGAGCTACGATACAGTTACATTCTGCGGCAGAGCAGGGAGAATCGCTCTCCCTGCTCTGCCGCCCGGAAGCTATGGGGCCTGAACAGGCGTTGGGGGGGCCCGGTGCCAGCAGTGGGCCCCCCACCCGTCATCGGAGGGTCAGCTGTATCGGCATCCAGCCGATAAAGCTGACCGCATGGAGAGAGAAGGAGCGAGCGCTCCTTCTCTCCCATAATCCCCCTCTCAGCGTATGACAGCGGGCGCAATAACATCACCTGCCGGCGCCCACTGTCAGACGCTGAGAGGGAGAACAGTGAGCAGCACAGGAGCCGGGAGGTGAGTTTTTTTTTTGATTTTTTTTTTAATGGGGGTGCAGTCGAGTCCTGGCTGGAGAAGTCGTCATGTCGGTGTGGGCCAGATGGAAAAGACATGAAAAGTGAACAATTCCATTAGAAAGAACATCAGCGGTAAGTCATTATCTGTACCTGTGCTGTAATCTATTATATGTTCTGTAGGACTGGTATTATTTAACACAGACCATATGGCGGTAATATCAATATTGGTCTTTTTATATATAGATTATTTTGGCCAACAGCGCGGTCATTTGCTGAGGTTCTCTGATGATGGGCCCACTCAGAAGTTTTGCCCCCACTAAACCAAAACCCTAGCTACGCCTATGGCTCTCTCTCTAGTCTTTCTTTCTCGCTCTCTGTTCTTTCCTTCTCGCTCTCTGTTCTTTTTTCTCTGTTCTTTCTTTCTCTCTTTTCTTCTTTCTTTCTCTGTTTGTTCTTTCTCTCTTGCTGCTCTTTCTTTCTTTTCCTCAGTACCAGCCACTGTGCCCTCATTACCAGTCAGTGTGATCAGCAGTGCTAAATGGTTACGCTTGGGGCGAGGATATGGGTGTGATTAGCTGTGAAATGGGTGTTGTCGGGGCGTGGCCTAAAATTATCAGCGGCGCGCAACACGCGCCGCAGCCTTTAATCCTCTTTCCTGTCTTCCAAATTTGGGAGGTATGCTGTATGACCTCCCTACAACTTCTGGCCATGCTCCTGATGAGAGCGACAGATGGTCTCGTGAGGGATCTCCTCCCACACCTGGACTAAAGCATCCACCAACTCCTGGACAGTCTGTGGTGCAACGTGGCATGGCCTAAAATTTGCTGCAGCAGGCACAGCGTGCCACAGCCTTTGTCCCTCTTTCCCTTCTTCAAAGGTTGGGAAGTATGATGGTGGGCCCAAGAATAATTTTTCTCTGGTGGACCCAAGGTACTCCAGTCCGACGCTGCTGGCAAGGTCCATGGATATTGGCTCCTTAACAGCCTTAAATACCATGCCTCAGCAGCAGGGGCGTACATATAAATCATGGGGCCCCATAGCAAAAGTCTGAATGTTCCCCACCCCCCCAAAAAAAAAACCCAGAGGCATTGTAAATGTAAAGTGCCAGCACAGTGAGGGAAGTTGAGTCGCACAGAGACAGGGGTTTTGGGGGTACTCGGCACCGATCACGTCGACTTCTATGGGGATGTCACGAGTAGCACAGCTCGGTCCGTGACCTGGGCGATCACTGGAATGTGGGATATTTCCAGGGGATGATAGAATGTTCGTGTAGTTTGTCGTGATGCCACCTGTAGTACCTGGTCAGGGTGTCCAGCGCTGCTGTGCAGGTCCTCTGGAAGGGATGGTGTAGTGCAGGTAGGTGAAAAGTCTTCTACAGGTAACACGCTATCCTTCCAGGGCAGATAGATGTGAGATAGAGCAATGGTGCAAAGTGATGTAGCAGAGTGGACTATGCGACGTAGTAAGAAAGCAGGAAACACTTCAAGTTAAACGTTGCATAATAAAATTTTTAATAATAACATTACAAAAGTGCAAATGGCTTATATTATGTGACATGTTTTGTTACTGTTCATACCCTTGATATGTGTTATACATGTGTGTTAATAAATACATATTCAACAAAAGTGCAAATAGCATTAGTGCCGAAGTTCGTGGAGACTTCTTAGGACTACCCCCACCGGGGTAACTTCACAGTGTCCTTTACTTGTGCTTGTGGAGGACCCGCTCCAAACCTCCAACTGTGGTCTTGGGTGGGCTGCAAGACTTTCCTTGAGCAGACCTCACTTTCAGCCACACCAAACGGGTTTTTAGTTTCTGAGGTAGTTGAAAATAGTGCACAGTAAAGTTTTTTGTAAAACCAAGATGGAGCACCAAAGTGCCAACTATTTACAGAAAAGTTTGTGAGCCAGTACAGTTCATGGCTTCAAAGTTGAACATTTTCATTACAGTGAAACACCATTACCCAACCTGGGTATATTAAGGCAACAATAAACTTGTTCTTCTGAACATTCACCCGTCCGGGTACATCAAACCATTACCCAACCTGGGTATATTAAGGCAACAATAAACTTCTTTTTATGAACATTCACCCGTCCGGGTACATCAATAATTTAACTATTTACATACAGAGACCCTGTCCGGGTTATTTAGACTTCTTTGGCTGGCCTCTTACAGGTACCACCTGGTACTCTTCTGGAGCTTGCCAAACATCCGTGACAGGAGGGTCCACCCAGACCTGATGACGTCGTGTGGCCTGTACAGTGACGTCGTGACCCGCTATCTGGGTCTATGTGGCCACCTCTTTCATCTCCCTCCGGGTCTGGACCCCTATGTCCCGGACTGAACGAACCCCAGGGGGCCTAACAGGCGCCGGGTACGGGCCAGCTATCATTATCATGTCCATAGCTGGGGCTGCTGAGGAGACCACTGAGGGAGGCTGGGGAGATTAACGGCGTGGGGTGGGCACTTGTGCAGAGGCCTGGTTGGGGGAGGCTGAAGGCTCGTAGGGTCTGTCAGTTTCCTGACACTCTGGGGAGTAGGGGTCGCACCTGGTAACATTTAGGGCGTACCATCCATTGTAACCCCAGTGTCGGGTGTAAGTCACCAAGTCTCCTGGCAACAGGTCCCTCCCCGGGTGTCCTTCTGGGAGGTGAGCCTCCACGTCCCGCCGGGTTACAAAAACTTCTAAATAAAGTCCAGGCTCCTGGATGAAGCCCCAACCACCTTTTAACTTAAAGTTCCGTACTGCACCCTTACGCCGCGGCTCCCTCACCATACTTTTATCCTTTCTCATACGTGCCTTCTCTGCCAGGTCCTTCTCCAGGTGACGTTGCAGAAGCTTTTGGGATTCTCGCTGCTTCCTTTGTCGCTCTGCTTCCCGCTCCCGACGTCTCCACTCTTCCTCCTGACGCCGGTTGTAATTCTCCTCCACCAGCATCTCCATGTCTCCACCATCAAACGCCAGCTTACGATGTACGGTTTGCGGCAGCTCTCCTGGCGCCCGCCAGTTCTGGCGGCGCTCACTGTGGCGGAAGCAGCCGGCTCTGGAACAGATGACGGTCGGGGCTCCGGTACAGGCAGGTAGAGCTCTGGTGCCTGCGTGGCCTCCTCCATGAGGACAGGTGTCGCTTCTTCTGCCTCAGCGACGGGGGCAGACAGCGGGATCTGGGGTGCTGGTGCGGCGTTTTCAGCAGGAACGGGTGCGTCCACTGTGATACTGGCAACCGGTTCAGATTGCAAGGGCTGGGATGCCCGCACAGCCTCCTCTACTGGAACGGGTGCCTCCACTGAGATACTGGCAACCGGTTCAGATTGCAAGGGCTGGGATGCCCACACGGCCTCCTCTACTGGAACGGGTGCCTCACCTTCCGGTACAGACACTTCAGGGGGTAAGAGGGATTGGCGCCGCTCCAATTGTAGTTTTAGGGCCCGCCAGCTCGCTTCCATCCTGGCGACCTCCTCCCGGTGCCAGGCCAGGTCTCTCAGGGTATACTCCGCTTCTTCCAGCGTAGGAGGGTTTTCAGGCCGGGTGCCAAACGGTGGCTCCGTGGCGATCGGGTCGCTTCCGTGGGGGGAGAGTTCTGACTCCTCCATCCCTTCCCACTTCTGCTCACGTCCATTCGCCATCTCTGCCAAGTCACATGTGTCATTAGCATCAGGAGAGGCGACATCTTTTGTAGGGAGGCGGGACCTTCGCGTTCGTTTCCGCCCACTGAGGAGGATGAGGAGGCGGAACTGAAGAGCTGTGGGGCACGATCTTACATTGCAGTAACATTTAGAGTGTGCGGACATCGTTTTCGCGCCACGGAGTGAGTGTACGCCCACGAGAGCACGCTCTTATTCTTCACCTGTGCCTCGTGGCGCAGATATGACGGAAAAATGGCAAATACAGTCTATGATGATTTTTGCAATTCTCAAGCAAAAAAACAGTTCAATTAAGGCACACAGGACTCGCTTATAGCGAGCTTCTGAATCCTGTTCGCTGGGTGCGATGCAACATCTCTGTGGCGACTGGACCCTCGGGTGCTTCTGTCTTTTCACAAATGCCGGCTTTACCCGGCAATTGAATCAGAGGCTATTTTACTATGTAGAAGTGAATAAACTATAAATTATTATGTATATATATATGTCACAATGACATGTATATATATATATATATGTATTCTATGTGTGTATATTTAGTGTTTACAAGGAAATAAAGGTTTTTTTAGATGCGATATTTTGTTCCCATAGACTTACATGGGACTTCCGGTATCGGAATCAGATATCGACGATATTTAGTGATATCGGCGATACCATTCCGATCCGATATTTTTAGATATCGAGCAGTATCGCTCAACACTAGTGGTGACGTGTTTCTACTATACTTCTCTGATTGTTCCTCTCCTGGTTTTGGGTTACATATACTGAGGTAAAATAGTGATAGTGTGAACTATCAGATTCCTAATAGGACAGACTAACCCTTTAGTGACAATGACCCCTTAGTGCATGCGGATCTAACTGTACATCTGCACCAGCGTCATCATTGAAATCCCTCTGAGTACTTGTCTCAAGTTGTTGTGAGTGGGCCACAGTTTTCAATAATTCTTGGATGACAACGCGATCGCTATTGCAGGCATCTACTTGTGACCGCCACAATCTGAGGGGGAGGATGAATTTTACACAACATCAAAGTCTTTTTATTCCTCTTACTTTAAAAAAAAAACCTCTTGACAGGGAAAATCACAGCCATATTGTGGATTAAAACAGAAAAACATGAAAGGAAGTAAAGTTAAAGGGGCCGTCTGGTGAAAGCAGGTTACTGCCGACTCACAGGACAGCTGGTGCAGATCGGTGGGGGTCCGACCGCTGGGACCCGCACTAATGGCAGATGGAGCAGCAGTTGCACGTTCCGCCCCCTGTAGGACTGCGGAGTGCTGTGCGGTGTTTTCCAGAAACTTCCTGCAGGATGAATGAGGGGCCGGTTTGGGCATCTATATAGTCCCAGTGATAAAAGTTCCCCGTTACACTGATCCCACCAATCAGCGAGTTATCACCAATCCGCAAGATAATATAAAAAAAGGAAACGGAATGGTCACTATTGGGCCATGTTCACACGTTGCATTTTTGTCAAAGAACTTCCTTTTTGCAATATGCAGCAGGTCACTTCTTTTTTCAGTATTTTTCACCCATTGCTGGTGGTGCAAAAAACGCAGGTATCAGGTTTTCCCGTGTTTTTGGTGCCAAATCCAGATTAAGTTTAATCAGAATATTTTTTATGCACTAACCTATATCAGCATGCACGACAGACAAATGTTCCCTGACAAAAACGCAGCCAAGACTAAGCAATTTGCAAGCATTGCATAAAACCTCAACGTGTGAACATGGCTTTATGGGCGCTAACATTGAATCCCTGAGAACACTGCAGTTACACAGTATCACCAGCAGGTGGCGAGCTGGATCCTGAGGAGCGGCTGCAGCACTGCGGGCCAATAGGAGGGGAGGGGCGGGCTCCGGGCTGGGTATATAAGCGGCTGTCAGGGAGACGAGCCCTTTAGTCGGCTGCTGAGTACGGATTACGGAAGAGCTAGGGAGGGCGGCTGTTTGGGGTGGGGGACGCTGATGACAGTCTTCTAGGAGACATCCGGGAAGGAGAAGCAACAATATTCCAAGATCAAGTAACTTCGTAAGACGTGGACCTCCCGCACCCCAGACACGGTAAGGCGCAGGGTTACCGCACTGTGCGCACTGGTGTGAGGTGGGGGCGGCGGCTTCTCGAGGTCAGCTCTTGGACGCGCGCGTTCCTGGAGTCCGTGCGTTATAGGCGGTAAGCTCCGGTCCCGTAGTGGTGCCCGTACGGCCGGGCCTACCGTTACCATGGAGAGGACATGTCCAGGCTTGTCCTGTCTGTGGGCGGGGCAGTGGGGGGAGGGGCTGGGCACGTGACACTGGTGTCAGCAGCTGTTCGGGGGGTTATACTAGGCCTGACTGACAGTCGGGTACATAGAGCCCTTGGGGTCGGAAGTGTGGAGACTGCGGCTGCGCGCCCCAGCTCTGCTCTGGGCAGTCAGACGGCTGTGTAATGTGTACAGAGGCCTAGCTGGGTGTCCCGCACTGTCTATGGCTGTCCGGTGACCGCCATGTCCTGTGAGCAGAGGGAATGTGGAGGCCTCCTCAGATTACTGTACATGTTCTGTCTGAGGCTTTCATGGATAAAGGGCAATGATGGTGTTAAATTGCGTGGGGCTTTTTTTCTCTCTTTGGGGGTAAAGGTGATGGGCTCTACTGTAGTGAGGCAGCATGTGGGAATGATGGGGGTTGGAGAGGGGCGTTATGTTTCTGTCACATCGATTCTTTTTTTTTTTTTGGTGAATCTAAAACACCATCCGGCCCATACAGCTTTCTGCACAAACAGGTGTATAGCTATGTAGGTTTTAGAAAAGGGTGACAATGTCACAATGCCCCTTTAACCCCTTCATGACCCAGCCTATTTTGACCTTAAAGACCTTGCCATTTTTTGCAATTCTGACCAGTGTCCCTTTATGAGGTAATAACTCAGGAACGCTTCAATGGATCCTAGAGATTCTGAGATTGTTTTTTTCGTGACATATTGGGCTTCATGTTAGTGGTAAATTTAAGTCGATAATTTTTGCGTTTATTTGTGAAAAAAATGGAACTTTGGCCAAAATTTTGAAAATTTCGCAATTTTCAAATTTTGAATTTTTATTTGTTAAACCAGAGAGTTATGTGACACAAATAGTTAATAAATAACATTTCCCACATGTCTACTTTACATCAGCACAATTTTGGGAACAACATTTTTTTTTGTTAGGAAGTTATAAGGGTTAAAAGTTGACCAGCGATTTCTCATTTTTACAGCAAAATTTACAAAACCATTTTTTTTAGGGACCACCTCACATTTGAAGTCACTTTGAGGGGTCTATATGGCAGAAAATACCCAAAAGTGACACCATTATAAAAACTGCACCCCTCAAGCTACTCAAAACTACACTCAAGAAGATTATTAACCCTTCAGGTGCTTCACAGGAACTAAAGCAACGTGGAAGGAAAAAATGGACATTTTAATTTTTCCAACAAAATTTTTCTTTTAGCATCAATTTTTTCATTTTTGCATGGGCAACAGGATAAAATGGACCCTAAAATTTGTTGGGCAATTTCTCCTGAGTACACAGATACCTCATATGTGGTCATAAACCACTGTTTGGGCGCACGGCAGGGCTCAGAAGGGAAGGAGCGCCATTTGACTTTTTGAATAGAAAATATGCTGGAATATTTAGCGGTTGCCATGTCGCATTTGGAGAGTCCCTGTGTGCCTAAACATTGGAGCCCCCACAAATGACCCCATTTTGGAAACTAGACCCCCAAGGAACTTATCTAGATGCATAGTGAGCACTTTGAACCCCCAAGTGCTTCACAAATTGATCCGTAAAAAAAAGAAAGTACTTTTTTTTTCACAAAATTTCTTTTAGCCTCAGTTTTTTCATTTTCACATGGGCAACAGTATAAATTGGATCCTAAAATTTGTTGGGCAATTTCTCCTGAGTACACAGATACCTCATATGTGGTCATAAACCACTGTTTGGGCGCACGGCAGGGCTCAGAAGGGAAGGAGCGCCATTTGACTTTTTGAATGGAAAATTAGCGCCAGTCGTTAGCGGACACCATGTCATGTTTGGAGAGCCCCTGTATGCCTAAACTTTGGAGCTCCCCACAAATGACCCCATTTTGGAAACTAGACCCCCTAAGAAACTTATGCAGATGCACAGTGAGCACTTTGAACCCCCAGGTGCTTCACAAAAGTTTATAACGCAGAGCCGTGAAAATAAAAAATCTTTTTTTTTTTTCTCAAAAAATGATTATTTAGCCCCATATTTTTTATTTTCACAATGGTTACAGGAGAAATTGGACCCCAAAAGTTGTTGTCTAATTTGTCCTAAGTACGCTAGTACCTCACATGTGGGGGAGAACCACTGTTTGGGCACACGTCAGGGCTTGGAAGGGATGTAGTGACGCTTTGAAGTGTCGATTGATGGAATGGTCTGCAGGCGGGCAGAGCCCCTGATGTGCCTAAACAGTAGAAACCCCCCACAAGTGACCACATTTTGTAAACTAGACCCCTCAAGGAACTTAACTAGATGTGTGGTGAGCACCTTGAACCCCCACGTGCTTCACAGAAGTTTGTAATGCAGAGCCGTAAAAATAAAAAATCATTTTTTTCCTCAAACTGATTTTTTTTTAACCCGCAATTTTTTATTTTCACAAGGGTAACAGGAGAAATTGGACCACAAAAGTTGTTGTACAGTTTGTCCTGAGTACACTGGTACCCCATATGTGGGGGGAACCACTGTTTTGGCGCATGGGAGAGCACAGAAGAGAAGGAGCGCCATTTTGGAATGCAGACTTGATGGAATGTTCTGTGGGCGTCATGTTGCGTTTGCAGAGCCCCTGATGTGCCTAAACAGTAGAAACCCCCACAAGTGACACCATTTTGGAAACTAGACCCCCCAAGGAGCTTATCTAGATGTGTAGTGAGCACTTTGAACCCCCAAGGGCTACACAGAAGTTTATAACGCTGGGCCATGAAAATAAAAAAATCATATTTTTTCCACAAACATGATCTTTTAGTCCCCAATTTTTTTATTTTCCCAAGGGTAACAGGAGAAATTAGACCTCAAAAGTTGTTGTCCAATTTGTCCTGAGTACGCTGATATCCCATATGTGGGAGAAAACTACTGTATGGGCACACTTCGGGGCTCGGAAGGGAAGTAGTGACGTTTTGAAATGCCGACTGATGGAATGGTCTGCGGGCGTCATGTTACGTTTGCAGAGTCCCTGATGTGCCTAAACAGTATAAACCCCCCACAAGTGACCCCATTTTGGAAACTAGTCCCCGCAAGGAACTTATCTAGATGTGTAGTGAGCACTTTGAACCCCCAAGTTCTTCACAGAAGTTTATAACGCAGAGCCGTGAAAATAAAAAATCATTTTTTTTCCACAAAAATAACTTTTTTAGTCCCCAATTTTTTTTTCCCAACAGTAACAGGAGAAATTAGACCCCCAAAGTTGTTGTGCAATTTTTCCCGAGTACGCTGATACCTCATATGTGGGGATAAACCACTGTTTGGGCATACGTCGGGGCTTGGAATAAAGGGAGCACTGTTTGACTTTTTGAAAGCAAAATTTGCAGGAATCAATGTTGGCGCCATGTCGCGTATGGAGACCCCTGATGTACCTAAATAGTGGAAACCCCTCAATTCTAACTCCAACCCTAACCCCAACACACCCCCCAACCCTAACCCCTACACACCCCTAACCCTAATACAAACCATAACCCTAACCCCAACACACCCCTAACCCTAATCCCAACTCTAACCATAAACCTAACCACAAGCCTAACCCAACACCTAACCCCAAAACATCATCTGTGCTAGCGGTGATGGAGCCCAGACGCTGCAGCCTGCGTCCAAGGCTCCGTCACTGAATGACGACACGTCGTGAACGCATGCCGCTTCATGGCATGCGTTGCGATGCGCACACAAATGGGGTGAATGGCAGCGTTAACGGACTGCGTTATACCGCGGTGAAACGCAGTCCATCTAACGGACTGCCATAATGCAATATGAACCCAGCCGTGCACACGTTGCGGATTCACTTGCGGATTTTTCCTAAAATCCGCAGGTAAAACGACCTGCCTTTTACCTGCGTATTTAGCGCGGATTTGCTGCGGTTTTTCTCTGCGGTTTTACGCCTATAATGGAATAGGTGTAAAATCGCTGCGGAATCCGCACAAAGAATTGACATGCTGCGGATTTAAAACCGCAGCAAATCTGCGCTGAAAAATCTGCAGCATGTGCACAGCGTTTTTTTTTTTACCATTTATTTGCATTGTACTGTACATGGTTTCTGGATCTGCTGTGAATCCGCAGCGCCATATCCGCTGCGGATCAGCAGCGAAATCAGCTGCGGATCAGCAGCGAAATCAGCTGCGGATCCGCAGCAAAATCCGCAACGTGTGCACAGGGCCTAATAGGAAAAGAAAAAAATTCTTTATTATTTGTCCCTACCTATGACAGGGGGTGTTCACTTACTTTTTTTATTTTGATCACTGTGACAGTTTATCACAGTGATCAAAATAAATTTTTTGACTATGTAGGGCGCATGCGCCGGCCGGCGGGCGCACTGCGCATGCGCCCGCCATTTTCCAAGATGGCGGCGCCCATGAAGAATCCCGGGCAGCCGCCGGGAAGGATCCAGGGACATCGGTGGACCGGGAGAGGTGAGTATGGGGGTCGGAAGTCGGGGGGGGGGGGGGGTGGGGGGGATCGGAAGGTGGGGGCAGCGGAGGCCAGGACGAGGGGTGCTTTTAGTGACGGCGGTGACCGACCGCTGCCATCTTTCGGTGGCGGCGGCCGATCGCCGCCGTGAATCCGTGTGGGGGGGTCGGGGCTCGGTGTCCAGCCATGGCAGATGCTAGCAGCATCGGCCATGGCTGGATTGTAATATTTCACCAGTTATATTGGTGAAATATTACAGATTGCTCTGATTGGCTGTTTCACTTTTAACAGCCAATCAGAGCGATCGTGGCCACGGGGGAGTTAAGCCAACCCCCCTGTGGTGAAGCACAAAGGGTCCTGTGCCGGCGGGTCGGGTGACCTTTCAGTGACCCCGGTCACCCGACCCGCAGGGACGCGATCCTTTCATGACGCCACATAGGCGTCATGGGTCGGATTGGCACAGGTTTTCATGACGCCTACGTGGCGTCATGGGTCGGGAAGGGGTTAATAGATCAGGGGAGAGGCGGATAGATTATGTTCTTGTTTTCTGGAGAAGGCAGCTGCAGTGTATAAAGTGGTCATACATTGGGGTATGGGGGTAATGGAGAGCAGCTGCAGTGTATAAAGTGGTCATACATTGGGGTATGGGGGTAATGGAGAGCAGCTGCAGTGTATAAAGTGGTCATACATTTGGGTATGGGGGTAATGGAGAGCAGCTGCACTGTATGAAGTGGTCTTACATTGGGGGTATGGGGTTAACGGAGAGCAGCTGCACTGTATGAAGTGGTCTTACATTGGGGGTATGGGGGTAACGGAGAGCAGCTGCACTGTATGAAGTGGTCTTACATTGGGGGTATGGGGGTAACGGAGAGCAGCTGCACTGTATGAAGTGGTCTTACATTGGGTGTATGGGGGTAATGGATGGCAGCTGCACTGTATGGAGTGGTCTTACATTGGGGGTATGGGGTTAACGGAGAGCAGCTGCACTGTATGAAGTGGTCTTACATTGGGTGTATGGGGGTAATGGATGGCAGCTGCACTGTATGGAGTGGTCTTACATTGGGGGTATGGGGTTAACGGAGAGCAGCTGCACTGTATGAAGTGGTCATACATTGGGTGTATGGGGGTAATGGATGGCAGCTGCAGTGTATGAAGTGGGTACGAGGGGCCACCTGTGGCTCGTGGGTGAGTGAGCGACTCTTCTACACTAATATCTTCACAAGGTTGAAGTTGGGATAAATAATCATCACAATAATAATATACAACACAGCAAGGTTCCCTGATGTGCATACCGTTAAACACCTATAAAAAATATAATACTGGCATGAAAATGGGTATCAACGTGGGCACTGAAGGGTGTTAATAAAAGGGTTAAATGACTTTGGCCCACTGATATCACACTGCAGACATATAGAACAGGGAGTTCCACATCAAAACCAGGACCCTCCAGCCTGGCCCAAATGGGTTCTGGGCATCAGAATTGGCATCAAATTGGGCAAACAGCCAACTTTCACAGATTTGAATAAGTGATGTTTTTAAGGGGGTTAAATCACTTTGGGCCACTTATCTCACACAGAATACACAGATACCGTGTTTCCCCGAAAGTAAGACAGTGTCTTACTTTCTTTTTATCCCCAAAAACCCCACTATGTCTTACTTTCGGGGTATGTCTTATATTGGAAAAAAATTGTCGAATTTTTGTTTTAACCATAAAATTAACATTTATTAACAACCTGAACAGTATTGTATTCACCACAAAACAGTTTTATAAAAGGAAGTGCCAAGAATGTCTTGTTACAACATTGCATAACATGTAAAACAATGAAAAATGGTAAGAACGAACAGTGGAATACTGGAAGATAAAACAGATTTATTCCATGACAACCATGTCATCATCCTCAGGAATATCATCATAAACATCCACACTCTTAGGTTCCTGTGGATTTTCTTGGGACTCTCGTGACGACATTTCTTGCCGAATCATTGGCCCATATTTCTCATGAGTAGCAACGGCACTGTCCTGAAATGAGAAGGCTTTGTCCAGGTAGCCAGCTCGCAGTGCATTTGCAACGCAAGTGTTAGTGATCTTATTCCAAGAATTCTTCACCCAGTTAATAATCTCTGGCAGTCTGGGCTTCACAAAGTTCCCACGTACATTTCTCTCCATTCGGTTTTCAATGTAGTCATTGATTTCCACACGCAGATAGTCCTTGAACGGCTTGTTAATGGCGATATCGAGAGTCTGAAGATAAGCCGTCATCCCTGCAGGAATCATGATTTGGTCGATTCTCTGCCCATGAAGGAAGTTTTTCATGGTTTTGGCGCGGTGTGTGCTGGCTGCATCCCAGATCAGCATCCCTCTTTTGTTCCCTCGCATTACAAGCGGCAGCATTAAATCAAGCCACTTTCTTATAACATCTTGTGTGGCCCAGGCTTTTTCAGTTTCCAGCACATAAATGCCAGAAACCCGCTCAATCTTCTCCTTCTTGCCCTTTGCAATGAGTAGCGGTGTTGCTTTAGTGCCATCCAGACGAATCGTCAAAATGCAGGTGACACGTGCACTTTCATAAGCGGTGGAGGGAACGTACACTGAGGAGGCACCTCGTTGATCAATGGTGGTTTGAGCTGCTTGGCCCATGAAGACGGCAGTTTCATCCATGGCGATCATGTTGCAAAGACTGTATTTAGAGAAGTCAATGTCATCCACAAACTTCTTGTAGGCTAATGCACGATTAACAATCTCAGCATCTTCCAACCTAAAGAGGGTTGTTGATCTTCTCAAAGACAGGTCATTGCGTTCAAGAAAGTTATCCACCCAGTGCTGTGATGCCTTGAATTGTTCAGGGGAAATGTCAAACTGTGGTGACACTGCAAGGGCATATTCCTGAATCTGAGCCCTGGTCACCACCAATGTCTTTGCTCTCCTGTCTGCAACCCACTCAGAGACCAGGCTTTCCAGCTCTGTATACATTGGTTGCCGACCACATCCAATCTTGCGCTTTTTAGCCATTCCGCTCTCCACTTTTTCACTCAGGCTAGTGTATTCTGCACGCCATTTTTGGACCAGTCGGTGATCCAACATTTTCTCCTTGCAGAACTGCACTACATTTTTGCCCCAAGATTCTTCGACAATCGCTTTTTTATACTCCACGGTGTAACTCTTCCTTTTACCACTGGAACCGTAAGCGCTCATGTCTAGGGGCTAAAATATAGCATACGGTATAAGCACTGCTTGTGGTTCCATATCACAGTCTCCCATAGGGTTACAGCCCCATACAGTATCCCACACAGCCTTCCATAGGGTTACAGCCACATACAGTATCCCACACAGCGTGTTTTTGTATGTTGTCCATGGTCCTAATGGACCACGGAAAACATTAATGCTGCTCCCGCGGCCTCCACATCCCTCCGCTCATCCCGCCCTAACCGTCCGCATCCCGCAGTTAAAGGAGCACTGACAGCTAAAAAAACTGTGTAAAATGTGTTTTTTTAGTTTATATGCATTTTACCTTCTGTGACGGGTGGGGGGGAGGGAGGTTTCTTTGGAGTAGGGACGTGCCCGAGTAAATTAAATGAACACATTTATTTTTTAACCAAAAAAAAGAAATGTATTACCTGTATACTGTGGTACGGGGGGATTGAAATGAATGTGTCATTTTCAGTGAGTCCCCCTCACCCAACCCTGTGGACAGTGGGTTACCGTATTTATTCCCCCACCATCCCCTGAGCATCATCACCCCCACCCCCTGAGCATCATCACCCCTATCCCCTGAGCATCATCACCCCCATCCCCTGAGCATCATCACCCCATCCCCTGAGCATCATCACCCCCATCCCCTGAGCATCATCACCCCCACCCCCTGAGCATCATCACCCCTATCCCCTGAGCATCATCACCCCCATCCCCTGAGCATCATCACCCCCATCCCTTGAGCATCATCACCCATCCCCTGAGCATCATCACCCCATTCCCTCAGTATCATCACTCCCACCATCACCTCAGTATCATCACCCCCATCCCCTGAGCATCATCACCCCCATCCCCTGAGCATCATCACCCCCATTCCCTCAGTATCATCACTCCCACCATCACCTCAGTATCATCACCCCCATCCCCTGAGCATCATCACCCCCACCCCCTGAGCATCATCACCCCTATCCCCTGAGCATCATCACCCCCATCCCCTGAGCATCATCACCCCCATCCCTTGAGCATCATCACCCCATCCCCTGAGCATCATCACCCCCATTCCCTCAGTATCATCACTCCCACCATCACCTCAGTATCATCACCCCCATCATCCCCTCAGTATCATCACCCCCATCATCCCCTCAGTATCATCACCCCCATCATCCCCTCAGTATCATCACCTCCACCATCCCCTCAGCATCACTTACTGGTATTATACCGGTCCAAGTCTCGCTGAGGCAAAAGGAGGAGGCGCGGTCACAGGGAGCAGGAGACACGGTCACAGGGAGCAGGCGGCGGCAGCTTTTCGTCACGTCGGCGCGGCTCTCTGATAACTTCCCCCCGCGCAAGTAGATCCGGCCGCAACAGGGAAGTCTCGCGTCCACAGGCAGTACCAGTGGTAAGTCCCCCGTGTTTCCCCGAAAGTAAGACATATGTCTTACTTTCGGGGTACGGCTTATATTAGCCGACCCCTCTGAAAATCCCGATACGTCTTACAATCGGGGTGTCTTACTATCGGGGAAACACGGTAGTGATGCCCAGTCATTTAACCCCTTAAAAACATCACTTATTCAAATCTGTGAAAATCAGCTGTTTGCCCACTTTGATGCCAACTCTGATGCTCAGAACCCATTTGGGCCAGGTTGGAGGGTCCTGTGTTTAATGCAAGGCATCACTATCTGTGTATTCATAGTGTGAGATCAGTGGCCCAAAGTCATTTAACCCCTCAAAAACATGCTTATTTTTTGTTAACCCCTTCACCCCCAAGGGTGGTTTGCACGTTAATGACCGGGCCAATTTTTACAATTCTGACCACTGTCTCTTTATGAGGTTATACCTCTGGAACGCTTCAACGGATCTTCGCGATTCTGAGATTGTTTTCTCGTGACATATTGTACTTCACGTTAGAAGTAAAATTTCTTCGATATACCTTGCGTTTATTTTTGAAAAAAACCGCAAATATGGTGAAAATTTAGAAAATTTTGCAATTTTCAAACTTTGAATTTTTTTTCCCTTAAAACAGAGAGATATGTCACACAAAATAGTTAATAAATAACATTTCCCACATGTCTACTTTACATCAGCACAATTTTGGAACCAAAATTTTTTTTTGTTAGGAAATTATAAGGGTTAAAAGTTGACCAGTGATTTCTCATTTTTACAACAAAATTTACAAAGCCATTTTTTTAGGGACCACCTCACATTTGAAGTCACTTTAAGGGGTCTATATGGCAGAAAATACCCAAAAGTGACACCATTCTAAAAACTGCACCCCTCAATGTACTCAAAACCACATTCAAGAAGTTTATTAACCCTTCAGGTGCTTCACAGGAGCTGAAGCAACGTGGAAGGAAAAAATTAATATTTAACTTTTTAGCCACAAAAATGATCTTTTACAAACGTTTTTTTTATTTTCACAAGGGTAAAAGGAGAAAATGGGCAGATAAAGTTGTTGTGCAATTTCTCCTGAGTACGCCAATACCCCATATGTGGGGGAAAACCACTGTTTGGGCACACGGCAGAGCTCGAAAGGGAAGGAGCGCCGTTTGACTTTTTCAAACTAAAATTGGCTGGAGTTGAGATTGGACGCCATGTCGCGTTTGGAGAGCCCCTGATATGCCTAAACAGTGGAAACCCCCTACAAGTGACACCATTTTGGAAACTAGACCCCCTAAGGAACTTATCTAGATCTGTTGTGAGCACTTTGAACCCCAAAGTGTTTCACAAAAGTTTATAATGCCTGGGTGTGAAAAAAAAAAAAAAAAACAATTTTCCACAAAAATGATTTTTTAGTCCCAAATTTTTGATTTTTCCCAAGGAAATTGGACCCCAAAAGTTGTTGTCCAATTTGTCCTGAGTACGCTGATACCCCATGTGTGGGGGGGGGGAACTGTTTGGGCGCACGGCAGGGCTTGGAAAGGAAGCAGTAACGTTTTGGAATGCAGACGTTGATGGGGGTCATGTTCCATTTGTAGTGCCCCAGATGAGCCTAAACAGTGGAAACCCCCCACAAGTGACCCCATTTTGGAAGCTAGACCCGAGCATGCCCGAGCATGAAAATAAAAAATCCTATTTTTTTCCCACAAAAATTATCTTAGTCACTAATTTTTTATTTTCCCAAGGGTAACAGGAGAAATTGGACCACAAAATTTGTTGTCCAATTTGTCCTGAGTACGCTGATACCCCATATGTGTGGGGGAACCACTGTTTGGGCGCATGGCAGAGCTCGGAATGGAAGGAGCACCATTTGACTTTTTCCAACCAAAATTGGCTGGAATTGAGATTGGACGCCATGTTGCATTTGGAGAGCCCCTGCTGTGCCTAAACAGTGGAAACCCCCCACAAGTGCCCCCATTTGGGAAACTAGACCCCCTAAGGAACTTATCTAGATCTTTGGTGAGCAATTTGAACCCCCAAGTGCTTCACACAAGTTTATAACGTAGAGCCGTAAAATTAAAAAATCATATTTTTTCCACAAAATTGATTTTTTTCACCCCAATTTTTATTTTCCCAAGGGTAACAAGACTCCAAAAGTTATTGTGCAATTTGTCCTGAGTGCGCTGATACCCCATATGTGGGAGTAAACCACTGTTTGGGTGCATGGCAGAGTTTGGAAGGGAAGGAGCGCCGTTTGACTTTTTCAACGCAGAATTGGCTGGATGCCATGTCGTGTTTGGAGAGCTCTAAACAGTGGAAACCCCCAAAAATGACACCATTTTGGAAACTAGACCCCTCAAGGAACTTGTCTAGATGTGTGGTGAGCACTTTGAACCCCAAAGTGCTTCACAGAAGTTTGTAACGTACAGTCGTAAAATAAAAAATCCTTTTTTTTTTTTTACAAAAATGATTTTTTTCGCCCCCAATATTTTATTTTCCCAAGGGTAGCAGGAGAAAATGGACCCCAAAAGTTGTTGTCCAATTTGTCCTGAGTACGCTGATACCCAATATGTGGGAGTAAACTACTGTATGGGCGCACGTCGGGGCTCGGAAGGGAAGTAGTGACGTTTTGGATTGCAGACTTTGATGGAATGGTCTGGGGCGTCATGTCGCATTTGGAGAGCCCCTGATGCGCCTAAACAGTGGAAACCCCCACAAGTGACCCCATTTTGGAAAATAGACCCCACAAGGAACTTATCTAGAAGTGTGGTGAGCGCTATGAAGCTCCAAGTGCTTCACAGAAGTTTTATAACATACAGCCGTAAAAACAAAAAAAATCATTTTTTTTTTTTACAAAAATGATATTTTCGCCCCCAGTTTTTTATTTTCCCAAGGGTAACAGAAGAAATAGGACAAATTGCACAATAACTCTTGTGGTCCAGAGTACGCTGATACCCCATATGCGGGAGTAAACTACTGTTTGGGCGCATGGCAGAGCTCAGAAGTGAAGGAGCACCGTTTGACTTTTTCAACGCAGAATTAGCTGGAATTGAGATCAGACGCCATGTCACATTTGGAGAGCCCCTGATGTGCCTAAACAGCGGAAACCCCCCAATTCTAACTCCAACCCTAGTCCCAACCCTAACCACAAACCTAACCCTAACACACCCCTAACCGTAATCCCAATCCTAATCCTAACGTTAGCGCTAACCCTAACTTTAGCCGCAACCCTAACCCTAACGGGAAAATGGAAATAAATACATTTTTTTAATTTTATTATTTTTCCCTAACTAAGGGGGTGATAAAGGGGGTCTGATTTACTATTTATAGCGGGTTTTTGTGATTGTCAGCTGTCACGCTAAAAGACGCTTTTTATTGCAAAAAATAGTTTTTTGCATCACCACATTTTGAGAGCTGTAATTTTTGCATATTTTGGCCCACAGTCATGTGAGGTCTTATTTTTTGCGGGACGAGGTGACGTTTTTATTGGTACCATTTTTTGAGCACGTGACATTTTTTGATCGCTTTTTATTTCGATTTTTGGGAGGTTAGAATGAACAAAAATCAGCAATTCATGAATTTCTTTTGGGGGAGGTGTTTGTACCGTTCCGCGTGTGGTAAAATTGATAAAGCCGTTTTATTTTTCGGGTCAGTACGATTACGGCGATACCTTATTTATATCATTTTTTATGTTTTGGTGCTTTTATAGCATGAAAACAATTTTATATAAAAAATTATTATTTTTGCATCGCTTTATTCTGCGAGCTATAACTTTTTTTATTTTTTTCTCTGATGCTGTATGACGGCTCGTTTTTTGCGGGACAAGATGACGTTTTCAGCGGTACCATGGTTAGTTATCTCGGTCTTTTTGATCGCGTGTTATTCCACTTTTTGTTCAGCGGTATGATAAAGCATTGATTTTTTTGCTTCGTTTTCTTTTTTTTTTTTTTTTAAGGGGTTCATTAAAGGGGTTAACTAGTGGGACAGTTTTATAGGGGGGGTCGTTACGGACGCGGCGATACCAAATATGTGTACTTTTATTGTTTTGGTTTTTTTATTTACAGGAAAGAATAAATTTATTGGGGAATATTTTTTTTTTTTTTATGATTTTTTTTTTACCACTTTTTTATTTTATTTTTTTTACTTTTATACTTTGTCCCAGGGTGGGACATCACTGTATTTTAGCAGATCGCTGGTGTGACAGTGTGCACAGCACTCTGTCACACCAGCGATCGCTCTGGCATCGCTGCAGGCTTCTCAGTGCCTGCTCTCAGCAGGCACTGAGGAAGCCGCCTCCCTGCAGGACCCCGGCGCCATCTTGGATCCGGGGACCTGGAGGGAGGACGGACCCTCAGAACAGCGTGACACATCGCGCTGCTCTGAGGGTCTCAGGGGGGCGCGCAGGGAGCCCCCTGCCTGCGCGATCCTCCCCTGTGCCCCAGGTACACCGCGATCATGTTTGATCGCGGTGTGCCAGGGGTTAATGTGCTGGGAGCGGTCCGTGACCGCTCCTGACTATCACAGCTGGACACCCGTGACTATCAGCTGACACCCGGCGGCGATCAGCTGCGCTCCCCCCGGGAGCGCAGCTGATCGCCCATGACTTACTATTCCGTCCATGGGAATAAGGTCCAGGGTCACATGGACGGAATA
Organism: Oophaga sylvatica; assembly: GCA_033576555.1. NCBI lineage: Eukaryota > Metazoa > Chordata > Amphibia > Anura > Dendrobatidae > Oophaga > Oophaga sylvatica. The sequence continues at coordinate 48,511,735 of JARQOD010000004.1, read as the reverse complement.
GTACGTCTGATGGCAGAGAGGGTTAAACCTATAAAGAAAAGAAAAAATTGCTGAATAAGAAACCAGTTTCAGCCTTGTGAGATCTTCCACCAGATACAGAGCGCTATGTGACTACATACAGAACATTTGCTGAGTCTGGTCTCTCGTCTTGTCTTGCAGATGATTGACACGCTTGTAACATCAGAAGCTCAGCGCCTTCTTTACCAGCTGAACTCGCTCTTGGAGCAGGAGCTGAAATGCCAGCCAAAAGCTTGTGGTTTGCGTTTGATAGAAGCTTCTCACGACAATGGCCTCCGGATGACATCCAGACTTCGTGACTTTGAAGTGAAGGATCTGCTTAGTCTAACTCAGTTCTTTGGTTTCAGTACAGAAACCTTCTCGTTGGCTGTGAACATTTTAGACCGTTTCTTGGCCAAAATGAAGGTAAGAGACCCATACTTGTAAACCTGCTACTACGGTTAGGTCCACACTACGTTTGTGCTTACTTGGGAGGTGTATGCCTATTGGTCACTGTTAGTTTATTCTGAGGTATCTGTCCCATTATATAGAAAGATCTACCGCATGATGTGTTCTGCTGTATAGGAATGCAGAGGCTGCTC
>JARQOD010000004.1:48434594-48511036 GCA_033576555.1 Oophaga sylvatica | reverse complement strand
TCCGTCTGTTGCTGGTGCGGGAGAGCGGTGCCCTTAAGGGACCTGTCACCCCTAAAAGAAAGCTCAGGCATGGCTTGCACGTTGCAGGAGAGGATATGTGGAGGCGACACTCCACGTGCTCGGCTGTTGTTGGTTTTGGGAGATCAGACCTTTGAAAGGATCCGTCGCCTCTGTAATCCATGGAAAAATAGTTAAAATAAAAAATGGTTTGAAGACCAGACCCATGTGCCTCCTACGGACACTAAGCATGAACTGGTTCGGGCTGGAGCCAGTGGTAGGTGAATACTGCAGAGGATGAGCTAACTTATTTTGTATTCACTTAGTGCCAGCCTCCTAGTGGCAACAGCACAACACCCATGGTCATGTGTCCCCCAATGAGGCGAAGGAGAAATGTGATTTTATTTTCACGGCTCTACATTATACATTTTCTGTGAAGCACTTGGGGGTTCAAAGTGCTCACCACACATCTAGATAAGTTACCTGAGGGGTCTAGTTTCCAAATGGGGTCACTTGTGGGTGGTTTCCACTGTTTAGGCACATCAGGGGCTCTCCTATCCAAACGCGACATGGCGTTCGCTAATTATTCCAGCTAATTTTACATTTAAAGTTAAATGGCGCACCTTTTAGCACTATTATGAAGTGCAATATGTCACGAAAAAAAACAATTCTCAGAATCAGTGGGATCCATTAAAGTGTTCCAGAGTTATTACCTCATAAAGTGACAGTGGTCAGATTTGTAAAAATTGGTCATTAACACGCAAACCACCTTGGGGGTAAAGGTGTTAAGCGTTATATACTTGCTATTATATATATATATATATATACTTGTACATTAAAGCACTTCATTTGGTCGGAAATAACACTTGGGGAATTTGCATGGTGGTTCATCTTTTGTTTAGTATATGTAATAAGGTTATCCCAATTTCACGACTTTTCTTTTACACAATAAGTAGAAAAATGTATTGTTTTTCATTTTATTTCTATCCTGCAATTGTAAAAAATATAAATAGTTCCTTAAGAACTGAGTTTATTTTTGTAAATTGGAGAAGTTCGGCCCCCCTTTGCTGTAGTTTCCTGAAATTTCTGCTCCACTGAAGTCAAATCCAGGATTCTGAAAAAGAAACACAAGAACAATGGGTTACTGATTTAATAACCTATTATGAGTAGGTACGAGTAGACTACTCCTGTGAGTGGATTTTAAGTAGAATCTGTTGCAATAATCGGAGGCTGACCCCCAGATTTCTTGAGAAAGTACAGGGGGTCATGCCCGTGTCCCATCATAGTTATAGACAGGTGTGGTGTCCGTGTCCCATCATAATGATAACTAAAGAGATAAATGACGCGCACTCTGTTTATATAGTTAGGTGAAGGCTGAACTTGGACCAAGTCCAGAAATGATCACCAAGAGAAAACAGCAGCACTCAAAAATTTTTTGCTTTAATTGCAGATAGAAAACACTAGAGTTTATTTTGTGTACAATATAATTTCACCACAGGAAAATTAACAAGGTAGCGAGGGAAACTAGATAACGTTTCGACCCAGTTCTGGGTCTTTATCAAACCTCACTTAAGAAAAAGACAAAAATCACCAATAAGTTTTACTAGACAAATAGAAAACAGAAATCCCAGCTGGGACTTGGTACTGTGTGGGGTCTGGCGCCGTTTGTGGTGGAGTATACCACACCTGTCTATCACTATGATGGGACATGGGCACCACACCTGTCTATCACTATGATGGGACACGGGTACCACACCTGTCTATCACTATGATGGGACACTGGCACCACACCTGTCTATCACTATGATGGGACACTGGCACCACACCTGTCTATCACTATGATGGGACACTGACACCACACCTGTCTATCACTATGATGGGACACTGACACCACACCTGTCTATCACTATGATGGGACACTGGCACCACACCTGTCTATCACTATGATGGGACACGGGTACCACACCTGTCTATCACTATGATGGGACACTGGCACCACACCTGTCTATCACTATGATGGGACACTGGCACCACACCTGTCTATCACTATGATGGGACACTGACACCACACCTGTCTATCACTATGATGGGACACTGGCACCACACCTGTCTATCACTATCATGGGACACTGACACCACACCTGTCTATCACTATGATGGGACACGGGCACCACACCTGTCTATCACTATGATGGGACACTGACACCACACCTGTCTATCACTATGATGGGACACTGGCACCACACCTGTCTATCACTATGATGGGACATGGGCACCACACCTGTCTATCACTATGATGGGACACGGGTACCACACCTGTCTATCACTATGATGGGACACGGGTACCACACCTGTCTATCACTATGATGGGACACTGGCACCACACCTGTCTATCACTATGATGGGACACTGGCACCACACCTGTCTATCACTATGATGGGACACTGACACCACACCTGTCTATCACTATGATGGGACACTGACACCACACCTGTCTATCACTATGATGGGACACTGGCACCACACCTGTCTATCACTATGATGGGACACGGGTACCACACCTGTCTATCACTATGATGGGACACTGGCACCACACCTGTCTATCACTATGATGGGACACTGGCACCACACCTGTCTATCACTATGATGGGACACTGACACCACACCTGTCTATCACTATGATGGGACACTGGCACCACACCTGTCTATCACTATCATGGGACACTGACACCACACCTGTCTATCACTATGATGGGACACGGGCACCACACCTGTCTATCACTATGATGGGACACTGACACCACACCTGTCTATCACTATGATGGGACACTGGCACCACACCTGTCTATCACTATGATGGGACATGGGCACCACACCTGTCTATCACTATGATGGGACACGGGTACCACACCTGTCTATCACTATGATGGGACACGGGTACCACACCTGTCTATCACTATGATGGGACACTGACACCACACCTGTCTATCACTATGATGGGACACGGGCACCACACCTGTCTATCACTATGATGGGACACGGGTACCACACCTGTCTATCACTATGATGGGACACTGGCACCACACCTGTCTATCACTATGATGGGACATGGGCAACACACCTGTCTATCACTATGATGGGACACGAGTACCACACCTGTCTATCACTATGATGGGACACGGGTACCACACCTGTCTATCACTATGATGGGACACTGGCACCACACCTGTCTATCACTATGATGGGACACTGACACCACACCTGTCTATCACTATGATGGGACACTGGCACCACACCTGTCTATCACTATGATGGGACACGGGCACCACACCTGTCTATCACTATGATGGGACACTGACACCACACCTGTCTATCATTATGATGGGACACTGACACCACACCTGTCTGTCACTATGATGGGACACTGACACCACACCTGTCTATCACTATGATGGGACACTGGCACCACACCTGTCTATCACTATGATGGGACACTGGCACCACACCTGTCTATCACTATGATGGGACACGGGTACCACACCTGTCTATCACTATGATGGGACACTGACACCACACCTGTCTATCACTATGATGGCACACGGGCACCACACCTGTCTATCACTATGATGGGACACTGACACCACACCTGTCTGTCACTATGATGGGACACTGACACCACACCTGTCTGTCACTATGATGGGACACTGACACCACACCTGTCTATCACTATGATGGGACACTGACACCACACTGTCTATCATTATGATGGGACACTGACACCACACCTGTCTGTCACTATGATGGGACACTGACACCACACCTGTCTATCACTATGATGGGACACTGGCACCACACCTGTCTATCACTATGATGGGACACTGGCACCACACCTGTCTATCACTATGATGGGACACGGGTACCACACCTGTCTATCACTATGATGGGACACTCCCACCACACCTGTCTATCACTATGATGGGACACTGGCACCACACCTGTCTATCACTATGATGGGACACGGGTACCACACCTGTCTATCACTATGATGGGACACTGACACCACACCTAAACGAAGTAGAGTAGACTGACAGCACTAACTGTATTGGGGCGCTCGTCTCACAGCCAAGGAACCAACTTGGACACGTTAATCGAACACAACAGAAGAAACAGCGCTCCATCCAGGGGAATCCATTTTCAAACAGCTTTATTTCGCCATGTAAATGCGACGTTTCGACCCATAACAGGTCTTTTTCAACTCAAGCATCTTGAAAAAGACCTGTTATGGGTCGAAACGTCGCATTTACATGGCGAAATAAAGCTGTTTGAAAATGGATTCACCTGGATGGAGCGCTGTTTCTTCTGTTGTGTTCGACTGACACCACACCTGTCTATCACTATGATGGGACACTGGCACCACACCTGTCTATCACTATGATGGGACACGGGCACCACACCTGTCTATCACTATGATGGGACACTGACACCACACCTGTCTATCACTATGATGGGACACTGACACCACACCTGTCTATCACTATGATGGGACACGGGCACCACACCTGTCTATCACTATGATGGGACACTGACACCACACCTGTCTATCACTATGATGGGACACTGGCACCACACCTGTCTATCACTATGATGGGACACGGGCACCACACCTGTCTATCACTATGATGGGACACTGACACCACACCTGTCTATCACTATGATGGGACACTGACACCACACCTGTCTATCACTATGATGGGACACTGGCACCACACCTGTCTATCACTATGATGGGACACGGGCACCACACCTGTCTATCACTATGATGGGACACTGACACCACACCTGTCTATCATTATGATAGGACACTGACACCACACCTGTCTGTCACTATGATGGGACACTGACACCACACCTGTCTATCACTATGATGGGACACTGGCACCACACCTGTCTATCACTATGATGGGACACTGGCACCACACCTCACAAGTATTCAAGCAGCTGACAGCACTCGGGAGTTAGCACGGATGCACGTTCAGGCGTCCAAGGATCCAAATGAACAACAGTCCAACGAAAAAATAGGAACAGCATCCAATCCAGGTGAAGTATAACAAGTCTTTATTCAGCCACCATAAAATACGACGTTTCGGCCATTTTCAGGCCTTTATCAAGTATGATACTAGTACTTGATAAAGGCCTGAAAATGGCCGAAACGTCGTATTTTATGGTGGCTGAATAAAGACTTGTTATACTTCACCTGGATTGGATGCTGTTCCTATTTTTTCACTGGCACCACACCTGTCTATCACTATGATGGGACACGGGTACCACACCTGTCTATCACTATGATGGGACACTGACACCACACCTAAACGAAGTAGAGTAGACTGACAGCACTAACTGTATTGGGGCGCTCGTCTCACAGCCAAGGAACCAACTTGGACACGTTAATCGAACACAACAGAAGAAACAGCGCTCCATCCAGGTGAATCCATTTTCAAACAGCTTTATTTCGCCATGTAAATGCGACGTTTCGACCCATAACAGGTCTTTTTCAACTCAAGCATCTGAAAAAGACCTGTTATGGGTCGAAACGTCGCATTTACATGGCGAAATAAAGCTGTTTGAAAATGGATTCACCTGGATGGAGCACTGTTTCTTCTGTTGTGTTCGACTGACACCACACCTGTCTATCACTATGATGGGACACTGGCACCACACCTGTCTATCACTATGATGGGACACGGGCACCACACTGTCTATCACTATGATGGGACACTGACACCACACTTGTCTATCACTATGATGGGACACTGACACCACACCTGTCTATCACTATGATGGGACACTGACACCACACCTGTCTATCACTATGATGGGACTCGGGCACCACACCTGTCTATCACTATGATGGGACACTGACACCACACCTGTCTGTCACTATGATGGGACACTGACACCACACCTGTCTATCACTATGATGGGACATGGGCACCACACCTGTCTATCACTATGATGGGACACTGACACCACACCTGTCTATCACTATGATGGGACACGGGTACCACACCTGTCTATCACTATGATGGGACACGGGTACCACACCTGTCTATCACTATGATGGGACACGGGTACCACACCTGTCTATCACTATGATGGGACACTGGCACCACACCTGTCTATCACTATGATGGGACACGGGCACCACACCTGTCTATCACTATGATGGGACACTGACACCACACCTGTGTATCACTATGATGGGACACGGGCATCACACCTGTCTATCACTATGATGGGACACTGACACCACACCTGTCTATCACTATGATGGGACACGGGCACCACACCTGTCTATCACTATGATGGGACACTGACACCACACCTGTCTATCACTATGATGGGACACTGACACCACACCTGTCTATCACTATGATGGGACACTGGCACCACACCTGTCTATCACTATGATGGGACACAGGCACCACACCTGTCTATCACTATGATGGGACACTGACACCACACCTGTCTATCATTATGATGGGACACTGACACCACACCTGTCTGTCACTATGATGGGACACTGACACCACACCTGTCTATCACTATGATGGGACACTGACACCACACCTGTCTATCATTATGATGGGACACTGACACCACACCTGTCTGTCACTATGATGGGACACTGACACCACACCTGTCTATCACTATGATGGGACACTGGCACCACACCTGTCTATCACTATGATGGGACACTGGCACCACACCTGTCTATCACTATGATGGGACACTGACACCACACCTGTCTATCATTATGATGGGACACTGACACCACACCTGTCTGTCACTATGATGGGACACTGACACCACACCTGTCTATCACTATGATGGGACACTGGCACCACACCTGTCTATCACTATGATGGGACACTGACACCACACCTGTCTATCACTATGATGGGACACGGGTACCACACCTGTCTATCACTATGATGGGACACTCCCACCACACCTGTCTATCACTATGATGGGACACTGGCACCACACCTGTCTATCACTATGATGGGACACGGGTACCACACCTGTCTATCACTATGATGGGACACTGACACCACACCTAAACGAAGTAGAGTAGACTGACAGCACTAACTGTATTGGGGCGCTCGTCTCACAGCCAAGGAACCAACTTGGACACGTTAATCGAACACAACAGAAGAAACAGCGCTCCATCCAGGTGAATCCATTTTCAAACAGCTTTATTTCGCCATGTAAATGCGACGTTTCGACCCATAACAGGTCTTTTTCAACTCAAGCATCTTGAAAAAGACCTGTTATGGGTCGAAACGTCGCATTTACATGGCGAAATAAAGCTGTTTGAAAATGGATTCACCTGGATGGAGCGCTGTTTCTTCTGTTGTGTTCGACTGACACCACACCTGTCTATCACTATGATGGGACACTGGCACCACACCTGTCTATCACTATGATGGGACACGGGCACCACACCTGTCTATCACTATGATGGGACACTGACACCACACCTGTCTATCACTATGATGGGACACTGACACCAACACCTGTCTATCACTATGATGGGACACGGGCACCACACCTGTCTATCACTATGATGGGACACTGACACCACACCTGTCTATCACTATGATGGGACACTGGCACCACCCCTGTCTATCACTATGATGGGACACGGGCACCACACCTGTCTATCACTATGATGGGACACTGACACCACACCTGTCTATCACTATGATGGGACACTGACACCACACCTGTCTATCACTATGATGGGACACTGGCACCACACCTGTCTATCACTATGATGGGACACGGGCACCACACCTGTCTATCACTATGATGGGACACTGACACCACACCTGTCTATCATTATGATAGGACACTGACACCACACCTGTCTGTCACTATGATGGGACACTGACACCACACCTGTCTATCACTATGATGGGACACTGGCACCACACCTGTCTATCACTATGATGGGACACTGGCACCACACCTCACAAGTATTCAAGCAGCTGACAGCACTCGGGAGTTAGCACGGATGCACGTTCAGGCGTCCAAGGATCCAAATGAACAACAGTCCAACGAAAAAATAGGAACAGCATCCAATCCAGGTGAAGTATAACAAGTCTTTATTCAGCCACCATAAAACACGGATTTTGGTAAAGACTTACCTGTAAAATCCTTTTCAGCGAAGGAAGGAAGAGAGACACAGTATTCATTACTGATGGGTAGGCGGAGCCCCAGATCAGGATGTTACCTCAGATCAAAAGAGTGATGACTGGCTGGCCCCTCCAGCTCGGGCTCCTCCTACTCAGCTCCAGTCGTACCAAAGCTTTTAGGAAAAGAGCCAAGATCACCAGCGGAGCAACATAACCCCTTCTGAAGGAACTTCAGAGAAAAAACACAAGGATACAGGTTATGCATGCAAAGAAAGCCAAAAACCACAGAGTTCCAGGTACTACTCACGGAACCTGACTACTGCGATGAGCTGGCGATGCTGGAACAGAGCCTTAGCGCGCTGACCTCAGCCCAGATAATCGCTATCAGATAAGGGTCGCGCTGCATCTGAAAACATCAACACACTTCTGCCGTGGGAGGGTGCTGTGTCTCTCTTCCTTCCTTCGCTGAAAAGGATTTTACAGGTAAGTCTTTACCAAAATCCGTGTTTCAGCTGCAGATGAAGGAAGAGAGCCACAGTATTCATTACTGATGGGACGTCCCAAAGCAGTTCAAAAATAAGGGTGGGAAAAAACCAACAAAAGGCAGAAACCCAACAACCTTAACAACAAAGCGCAACCAGCGCTAAACACAAGTTCATCCAGAACTTTAAACTACAGCTGCCTGCAGGACCCTACGTCCGAGGGCTGCATCAGCGGAAGCACTGACGTCCACTTTATAAAACCTTGTAAACGTGTGGACAGAGCGCCAAGTCGCCGCTCGGCAAAGCTGCACTGCCGAAGCACCTTGATGAAAAGCCCACGATGAAGCCACAGCTCTCGTGGAATGGGCTCGAATCTTAATCGGGCAAGATTCACCCCGAAGACGGTAAGCTTCCAAAATAGCTGACCGGATCCAACGAGCTATAGAACCCTTGGAAGCTCGTTGACCACGCCGACGACCTGCCGGAACCACAAACAGGGAGTCCGTCTTACGAAAACCTTGAGTAATAGATAGATAAAACTTCAAGGCCCGCACTAAATCCAATGTGTGTAAATCTCGCTCTTTCGTATTCTTCGGATCCGGACAGAGTGAAGGCAACACAATATCCTGGTTAACATGAAATTGTGACACCACTTTAGGCAAAAAATCACCCCGAGTGCGAAGCACTACACGATCCGGAAAAAACTCCAGAAAAGGAGGCGAACAAGAAAGAGCTGCCAATTCAGAAACTCTCCTCAAGGAAGTGACTGCAACAAGGAAAGCCACCTTCCAAGAAAGTAAAGAAAGGCTAGCAGAAACCATAGGTTCAAAAGGTTGATGCTGAAGAGCCTCCAAAACAAGGTTGAGCCGCCAAGGAGACACGGGTGCCTTCCGCGGCGGAAACTTACGAGAGATACCTCGGAAAAAGGAGAGCACGTCTCTATTCGAAGCAATGTTTCTCCGGAACAATAAGGACAGAGCAGAAATCTGACCTTTCAGAGTGCTAACTGCCAAACCCTTGTCTAGCCCATGCTGCAGAAAAGCCAACAGGTTGGGAATGGAAAATTTTCTCGGGTTCCGAGAAGACCCCAAACACCACGAAAAGAAGGTTTCCCAAATTTTGTGGTAAATCCTAGAAGTAGCCGGACATCTTGCAGCACGAAGGGTAGCAATGACCTCGGCTGAAAAACCTCTACGGGTCAAGATTTCGGTCTCAAGAGCCACGCCGTCAAACGCAGGGACATCAAGTCCGGATGACAAACGGGCCCCTGAGTCAACAAGTCCGGTTGAAGAGGGAGTGGAAACGGAGGTGCCGCCAACAGTGACATTATTGTCGAGAACCACACCCTTCTTGGCCAGTCTGGAGCTATCAGAATAGCTGGAATTCTCTCTAGTCTGATCCGACGCAGCACTAGAGGAAGTAAGGATATCGGCGGGAATACATAGATCAGCTCGAACTGATCCCACTGAGCCACTAGAGCATCCACCGCCACCGCCTTCGGGTCCTTGTACCTGGACATGAATGTCGGTAACTTGGCATTGGACCTGGATGCCATCAAATCCACTTGGGGGGTTCCCCAGCGAGAGCACAGTAGTGCAAAGACTTCCGGGTGGAGGCTCCATTCCCCGGGATCCATCCTTCTGCGACTGAGAAAGTCCGCTGTAATATTCTGAACCCCTGGAATGTGAATCGCCGAAATGGCTGGTACATTGGCCTCTGCCCAAATCAGAATTCGGGACACCTCTACCATGAGTCTGGAACTCCTTGTCCCACCTTGGTGATTGATATACGCGACAGCCGTCGCATTGTCTGTCTGCACACGGACTGGCAGACCGCTCAAAGGGACCGTCCAATGTTGGAGGCAAAGGAAAATCGCCCTCAATTCCAGGATGTTGATCGGAAGCACAGACTCTTCCGGTGACCATACCCCTGAATCCAGAGATTGTTCCAAACACCCCCCCAGCCCGTCAGGCTGGCATCGGTGGTTATGACTGACCACTTCAGAGGGAGGAAAGACTTCCCCAGGGAGAATGCCCCTGGACGTAACCACCATTCTAGAGAATCCCGCACCGCGCGAGAAATGGTGACACTGCAATCCAGCGATTGCGACTGATTCCATCGACTCAAGATGAACCTTTGAAGAGTCCTGGAGTGGAACTGGGCAAAAGGAATTGCCTCCATGGACGCCACCATCAGTCCCAGAAGACGCATACACTTCCGTAGGGACATTGCCGTTGAGGATGTCATAATCTGTACATGTCGAAGAAGACATGACTGTTTGTCTGGTGGTAGGGAAACTACCGACCGAAACGTGTCGAGATGCATTCCCAAAAAGAGAATTGTCCTCGATGGTTCCAGGGACGACTTCTCCCAATTGACCAGCCAACCGAAGTCTTCAGAAACTGAAGAGACAAATCCCGAGCCGTCAACGCCTCCTCCTCCGAGGAAGCCACGATCAAAAGATCGTCCAGATAAGGGAGAATCGTAATCCCCTGTCTTCGAAGGAGTGCCATGAGGGGCGCCAGAATTTTTGTAAAGACCCTTGGCGCTGAGGCTAAGCCGAACGGCAGAGCCACGAACTGGTAATGATTCTGACCTATGGCAAATCGAAGAAAGCGCTGATGAGCCTTTCCGATGGGAATATGCAAATAGGCGTCGCGAATGTCGATTGACACCAGAAAATCGTTCTGTGACAGAGCTGCCACAACGGAACGAAGCGACTCCATGCGAAATTTCCGGGCATGGACATGCCGGTTTTAATCGCTTGAGATCCAGAATCGGGTGAAATTTGTTCTCCTTTTTGGGAACTATAAAAAGGTTGGAATAAAAACCTTTCCCTCGGTCCTCTGACGGAACCGGTATCACTACACCCTTTTGTAGTAGCGATTCGACCTCTCGCTGTAGAGCGACAACAAGCTCGGGTTCCGACGGAACGCGAGATTGACAAAAAACATTTGGGGGTTGAGAAGCAAACTCTATGAAATAGCCTGCCGACACTATCCGCGTTACCCAGGAATCTGGAACGCGAGCCATCCAAGTCTCCTTGAAAAGAAGCAGGCGACCCCCCACTCGAGAATCCTCGAGTGGACCCCTGGCGTCAATCCGACTTTGCGGGTTTCTTGTCAAGTTCCCGCTTGTTCTGGCGGAAACTCTGCTTCCAGGGAGTACGAGTTTTCTGAGAGGATTTCTTTCCTGAGAAAGAAGGACGACCCGATCCCCACGAGGAGTGACTAGATCGTCCTCGGCCCCGAAAGGACCGCCGACCACTATAAACACCAGGCTTACTGGACACCGAGGCCATGGCCCTTCGCTGTGGTAATGCTGATTCCTTCGCCTTAGCCTTGGAAATCAGCTCTGTGAGGTCGGATCCAAAAAGATGGCCACCCTTGTAAGGTAAGGCCAACAACCCTTGTTTGGAAACTGCGTCCCCGGCCCACTGTCTGAGCCATAAAGCTCTTCTGACTGTGACCGCTGAAGCTTGCGCTTTGGCCAGCAGAGATGCCGTATCCAGACCGGCATCAAAGATATAACAGGCTGCCGTTTCTAACCATTCACAAGTTTCCCGTATCTCAGATAACGGAGATTCATTTTGCAACTCCGTCTTCAGACGTGCCAACCAGCTTAGAGAAGCTCTAGCAGCACACATGGATCCTAGCACTGCTCGAAATCCATGACCCGCAGCCTCATAGCTTGCTTTTGCCGCCAATTCTGCCTTTCTATCCAAAGGCTCCTGTAAGCTCGCTTTTCCCTTAATAGGGAGTAGAGAGGATTTACTAAGCTGAGACAAAGACACATCCACTTCAGGAGCAGAAGTCCAATTAGCCTTTAACTCCGTAGAGCAAGGATAAAGTGTATCAAAGAAATGCGTTCCATGAAAACGCTTATCTGGACATAGACGTTCCTCCTCTATTACACCATTAAGCTCATCCAGAGCTGGCAATGTTGTGCGCGAAGCACGGGACTCCTGGAACATGCGTGCTGATTTACCAGGACGACTAGTTACCTCCTCCGGTAACTGTAATATATCTCTCATGGCTTCAATTAATGCCTCCGTACGCTTCGTCATAGAGGAACGCCCCTGCGGCTCGTCCGCATCTGAATCGGATATTTCTCCATCCGAATTTAAAGGGGAACTCTGCCCAATATCAGATACATCTGACTCGCTCCGTGTAGAGGCCGGTAATGGCCTGCGTCGCTTCCTCTGAGAGGAATTAGCAGACACATATTGACCTAAAAGGTCAGATAAGTTATTAATCGATCGAGCGATATCATCCAATTTTCCACCGCTGTCGACCGCAGCGCTAGACGCTGTGGAGGTCTGCGTATCTGATTGCCGCAATGGCACCGGGACGTGATCCGCGGCATCTGAACTCTGTTCAGACATGTCTCACCTGTATGAGCAGGTCAAAGCGGTAATACCAGCAAAAAACTATGCGGTTTTTTTTTTTTTTTTTTTTTTTCAAACGCTGAAGGGTTAACGCTCCACCAAGCAGAGTTACCCCAGCGGTATTCAGTCAGCAAATTTAGCTGGTAGAAATAACCCTCAAAGGGGTTAATATTGCAAACTCACCAAAATATATATATATTTGTGAGCCCCAGCCAATTTTTATGTCTCTGATGAGACTGCAGCTGCAGGATAGCGATCGCTGCGCTGCGGGGTGAGGAATCCGCACTCACCCAGCTGGCCGTGGTGTCTATATGAGGAGAGGAGCGGTCCGAGGAGCCCAGGAGCCTGAGTAATGGCCGCCACAGTGAGGGGGTCGCAGGAGAAAAGCCAGAGCGCGCGTCTTCCTGCTCAAAAGACCGGGATAGATAGGCCACGCCCCCTGCTAGCTCAAATGATGAGCGCGAACTCTCCCCGCTCCTGCTCCCTCTCTGTCCTGCAGGTATCTGCCTGCGGACAAAAAATCACCACATCTTCTTGTAACAGCGCTGTCACAGCAGCGCTGAAGCATACTGACATTACATGTAGTAGCGCTGTCACAGCAGCGCTGAAGCATACTGACATTACATGTAGTAGCGCTGTCACAGCAGCACTGAGGCATACTGACATTACATGTAGTAGCGCTGTCACAGCAGCGCTGAAGCATACTGACATTACATGTAGTAGCGCTGTCACAGCAGCGCTGAAGCATACTGACATTACATGTAGTAGCGCTGTCACAGCAGCGCTGAAGCATACTGACATTACATGTAGTAGCGCTGTCACAGCAGCGCTGAAGCATACTGACATTACATGTATTAGCGCTGTCACAGCAGCGCTGAAGCATACTGACATTACGTGTAGTAGTGCTGTCACAGCAGCGCTGAAGCATACTGACATTACATGTAGTAGCGCTGTCACAGCAGCGCTGAAGCATACTGACATACATGTAGTAACGCTGTCACAGCAGCGCTGAAGCATACTGACATTAGTAATAGCGCTGCTCATTCAGACGCTAAAGCACTCACACATAATTATTATTAAAATTTGTGTGGAGTACTCACCAGCCAAGGCGCCACAGGGACCCTCAGGGGTTTCTGGCGCAGTGCCCATGCTTCCCCCCAGGGCGAAGAACGCAGTGACCGCACGTGTGGTTTGCGTTCCCGCCAGAGAAGCTCTCCTCATCCCCCAGGGCCGGCAAGGATTCTGCAGGGACTTTGAGTAAATACAGATCCGCCAAGGGAGAGGTTGGGGTACAGCAGCGCTGATACCCCTGAGACCTCTAGACCAACTAGTGATCCAAGTCTCCTGTCCGAATATTAAAATAATAAAATCTTCTGAGGAGCTGCATTAGCAGCGACCATCCTCTGGACCTCAAATCTTAGACTGGAGCTGAGTAGGAGGAGCCCGAGCTGGAGGGGCCAGCCAGTCATCACTCTTTTGATCTGAGGTAACATCCTGATCTGGGGCTCCGCCTACCCATCAGTAATGAATACTGTGGCTCTCTTCCTTCATCTGCAGCTGAAATACGACGTTTCGGCCATTTTCAGGCCTTTATCAAGTATGATACTAGTACTTGATAAAGGCCTGAAAATGGCCGAAACGTCGTATTTTATGGTGGCTGAATAAAGACTTGTTATACTTCACCTGGATTGGATGCTGTTCCTATTTTTTCACTGGCACCACACCTGTCTATCACTATGATGGGACACGGGTACCACACCTGTCTATCACTATGATGGACACTGACACCACACCTAAACGAAGTAGAGTAGACTGACAGCACTAACTGTATTGGGGCGCTCGTCTCACAGCCAAGGAACCAACTTGGACACGTTAATCGAACACAACAGAAGAAACAGCGCTCCATCCAGGTGAATCCATTTTCAAACAGCTTTATTTCGCCATGTAAATGCGACGTTTCGACCCATAACAGGTCTTTTTCAACTCAAGCATCTTGAAAAAGACCTGTTATGGGTCGAAACGTCGCATTTACATGGCGAAATAAAGCTGTTTGAAAATGGATTCACCTGGATGGAGCGCTGTTTCTTCTGTTGTGTTCGACTGACACCACACCTGTCTATCACTATGATGGGACACTGGCACCACACCTGTCTATCACTATGATGGGACACGGGCACCACACTGTCTATCACTATGATGGGACACTGACACCACACTTGTCTATCACTATGATGGGACACTGACACCACACCTGTCTATCACTATGATGGGACACTGACACCACACCTGTCTATCACTATGATGGGACTCGGGCACCACACCTGTCTATCACTATGATGGGACACTGACACCACACCTGTCTGTCACTATGATGGGACACTGACACCACACCTGTCTATCACTATGATGGGACATGGGCACCACACCTGTCTATCACTATGATGGGACACTGACACCACACCTGTCTATCACTATGATGGGACACGGGTACCACACCTGTCTATCACTATGATGGGACACGGGTACCACACCTGTCTATCACTATGATGGGACACGGTACCACACCTGTCTGTCACTATGATGGGACACTGACACCACACCTGTCTATCACTATGATGGGACACTGGCACCACACCTGTCTATCACTATGATGGGACACTGGCACCACACCTGTCTATCACTATGATGGGACACTGACACCACACCTGTCTATCATTATGATGGGACACTGACACCACACCTGTCTGTCACTATGATGGGACACTGACACCACACCTGTCTACACTATGAGGGGACACTGGCACCACACCTGTCTATCACTATGATGGGACACTGACACCACACCTGTCTATCACTATGATGGACACGGGTACCACACCTGTCTATCACTATGATGGGACACTCCCACCACACCTGTCTATCACTATGATGGGACACGGCACCACACCTGTCTATCACTATGATGGGACACGGACCACACCTGTCTATCACTATGATGGGACACTGACACCACACCTGTGTAGTCACTATGTATGGGACGCTGCACACCGAACACTGACGTTATCACATGATGGAACACTGCTCCACCTGTATCCTTCACTATGATGGACATGCGAGTTTCACCATAACATCTTTCTAACTCACACTTAAAACTGTTATGGGTCGAACTGCACCACACCTGGTCAATAACTTGAAATGGACACTGGACACCCTGTCTATCTTGATGGTCACTGACACCACACCTGTCTATCACTATGATGGGACACTGCACCACACCTGTCTTCACTATGATGGGACACGCACCACACCTGTCTATCACTATGATGGGACACTGACACCACACCTGTCTATCACTATGATGGGACACTGACACCACACCTGTCTATCACTATGATGGGACACGAGCACCACACCTGTCTATCATATGATGGGACACTGACACCACACCTGTCTATCACTATGATGGGACACTGCACCACACCTGTCTATCACTATGATGGGACACTGGCACCACACCTGTCTATCACTATGATGGGACACTGACACCACACCTGTCTATCACTATGATGGGACACTGACACCACACCTGTCTATCACTATGATGGGACACTGACACCACACCTGTCTGATCACTATGATGGGACACTGGCACCACACCTGTCTATCACTATGATGGGACACTGACACCACACCTGTCTATCATATGATGGACACTGACACCACACCTGTCTTCACTATGATGGGACACGTACACACACCTGTCTATCACTATGATGGGACACTGCACCACACCTGTCTATCACTATGATGGGACACTGGCACCACACCTGTCTATCACTATGATGGGACACGGGTACCACACCTGTCTATCACTATGATGGGACACTGACACCACCCCTTTAAACGAAGTAGAGTAGACTGACAGCACTAACTGTATTGGGGCGCTCGTCTCACAGCCAAGGAACCAACTTGGACACGTTAATCGAACACAACAGAAGAAACAGCGCTCCATCCAGGTGAATCCATTTTCAAACAGCTTTATTTCGCCATGTAAATGCGAAGTTTCGACCCATAACAGGTCTTTTTCAACTCAAGCATCTTGAAAAAGACCTGTTATGGGTCGAAACGTCGCATTTACATGGCGAAATAAAGCTGTTTGAAAATGGATTCACCTGGATGGAGCGCTGTTTCTTCTGTTGTGTTCGACTGACACCACACCTGTCTATCACTATGATGGGACACTGGCACCACACCTGTCTATCACTATGATGGGACACGGGCACCACACCTGTCTATCACTATGATGGGACACTGACACCACACTGTCTATCACTATGATGGGACACTGACACCACACCTGTCTATCACTATGATGGGACACTGCACCACACCTGTCTATCACTATGATGGGACACTGACACCACACCTGTCTATCACTATGATGGGACACTGGCACCACACCTGTCTATCACTATGATGGGACACGGGCACCACACTGTCTATCACTATGATGGGACACTGACACCACACCTGTCTATCACTATGATGGGACACTGACACCACACCTGTCTATCACTATGATGGGACACTGGGCACCACACCTGTCTATCACTATGATGGGACACGGGCACCACACCTGTCTATCACTATGATGGGACACTGACACCACACCTGTCTATCATTATGATAGGACACTGACACCACACCTGTCTGTCACTATGATGGGACACTGCACCACACCTGTCTATCACTATGATGGGACACTGGCACCACACCTGTCTATCACTATGATGGGACACTGGACCACACCTGTCTATCACTATGATGGGACACGGGTACCACACCTGTCTATCACTATGATGGGACACTGGACCCACACTTACAATGATGAACTGACAGCACAACTGTATTGGCGCTCGTTCAGCCCAAAGGAACCACACCTTTGACACGTTAATGACACACTGAACAACACTGGCTCCATCCAGGATGAATCACATTTCAATCACTTATTGTCCGCCATGTAAATCGACGTTTCGACCAACAGTCTTTATCACTATAGCATCTTGAAAAGACCTGTTATGGTCGAACGTGATTACATGGCGAAACTGAAACTGTTTCACTATGATGGATCATGGACACCACACCTGTTCTATCATATGATGGACATGGACACCACACCTATCTCTAATCATATGATGGGACACTGGCACCACACCTGTCTATCACTATGATGGGACACGGGCACCACACTGTCTATCACTATGATGGGACACTGACACACACATGTCTATCACTATGATGGGACACTGACACCACACCTGTCTATCACTATGATGGGACACTGACACCACACCTGTCTATCACTATGATGGGACACGTGGCACCACACTGTCTTCACTATGATGGGACACGGACACACCTGTCTATCACTAGATGGGACACGGGCACCACACTGTCTATCACTATGATGGGACACGGACACACCTGTCTATCACTATGATGGGACACGGCACCACACCTGTCTATCACTATGATGGGACATGACCACACCTGTCTATCACTATGATGGGACACGGGCACCACACCTGTCATCACTATGATGGGACACTGACACCACACCTGTCTGTCACTATGATGGGACACTGGCACCACACCTGTCTATCACTATGATGGGACATGGGCACCACACCTGTCTATCACTATGATGGGACACTGACACCACACCTGTCTATCACTATGATGGGAACACGGGTACCACACCCTGTCTATCACTATGATGGGACACGGGTACCACACCTGTCTATCACTATGATGGGACACGGGTACCACACCTGTCTATCACTATGATGGGACACTGACACCACACCTGTCTGTCACTATGATAGGACACTGACACCACACCTGTCTGTCACTATGATGGCACACTGACACCACACTTGTCTATCACTATGATGGGACACTGGCACCACACCTGTCTATCACTATGATGGGACACGGGTACCACACCTGTCTATCACTATGATGGGATACGGCACCACACTGTCTATCACTATGATGGGACACTGACACCACACCTGTCTATCACTATGATGGGACACTGACACCACACCTGTCTATCACTATGATGGGACATGGACACCACACCTGTCTATCACTATGATGGGACATGGACACCACACCTGTCTATCACTATGATGGGACACTGGCACCACACCTGTCTATCACTGTGATGGGACACGGGCACCACACCTGTCTATCACTATGATGGGACACTGACACCACACCTGTCTATCACTATGATGAGACACTGGCACCACACCTGTCTATCACTATGATGGGACACGGGCACCACACCTGTCTATCACTATGATGGGACACTGTCACCACACCTGTCTATCACTATGATGGGACACGGGCACCACACCTGTCTATCACTATGATGGGACACTGGCACCACACCTGTCTATCACTATGATGGGACACGGGCACCACACCTGTCTATCACTATGATGGGACACTGACACCACACCTGTCTATCATTATGATAGGACACTGACACCACACCTGTCTATCACTATGATGGGACACTGGCACCACACCTGTCTATCACTATGATGGGACACGGGTACCACACCTGTCTATCACTATGATGGGACACTGACACCACACCTACGAAAAAATAGGAACAGCATCCAATCCAGGTGAAGTATAACAAGTCTTTATTCAGCCACCATAAAATACGACGTTTCGGCCATTTTCAGGCCTTTATCAAGTATACAAAAACAGGCAAAATGGTGTCCTTAAATGGTGTGGAGGAGCCAATCACCATCCAGGAACCGCCCATAATACAAATAGACATATATACAGAATATACAACGATAATCCATTTAAAACAGTGATCAAAGCTCAGAATAGTGACATCATAGAAAAATACAGCAGTGTTATAATTGTGCATGTAATATGCTGTAGATTACTCCATATAAACACTATCACCATTTAGTCTGCCAATCGATGATCTGTTACTGCACACTCCATTCTGGTGCTGCACCAATCATGTACTCACTAGCAGCAGCGTCCTCCATATCCAATCAGTGTCAGTTCAGCAGCGCTTAGTCAGAGCACTTATCCAATAGCCCACAGGATAACAAATCGGGAGGCACACCTAACTCACTCCCCACTGTGTGGTAAACAAAGGCACATGTTCAGAAGTCATCATAGCAAACGCCCAGTGGATCATGTGAACACCAGCGTCATCAGACACCCAGTCACATGACCGCAAGCATCATCCGAGGTCTAATCACATGATAGTCCCATCATAAGCCTCTATTCCAGGCTGAAAACACTAAAATAGCGCGCGATCACCGGCATCATCCGACACCTGAAAAAAGAACACGCATGCACAATAAACTCTATCATTATTTATATTACTCCAGCTATGTCATCAGGAAACCTGCAGGTCACATGACCGTCAGTATTGGCATAATGTAAACAAGAGACCGCACATGCGGATCTATATAGAATGGAAGATTAACAATATAGCAGACGCCTAAAGAAATATATATAATATCTACAAAATAAATGATGTCATCAGGAACCATTAAGTCACCACTAGCTCCGATCACTCCAGATAATAATCCTACGAAAACAACAAACATAAGTAAAATATATATCTAAAAACAAACACAGAATATAGATGCAAAAATTACCTAGCACAAATATGCAAATTATATTCGATATTCAACCCCTTTGGTTGCAATGTCTCCAAAACGGAGATCCACCGGAGTTCTTTCTGTTTCAGCAACTTAATCCTGTCGCCACCTCTCCTGAGGGGTGGAACCCCGTCAATAACTCTAAATCTCAGCTGACTGACCAAGTGTCCACATTCTACAAAGTGCTTAGATACCGGCAGTTCCATCATCTTCGTCCTGATAGTACTTTTGTGTTTACTTATCCTAGCCTTAACTTCCATCGTTGTCTCGCCTATATACATGAGTCCACACGGACACACGAGCATATAGATTACAAAGCTAGATGTACAAGAGTACCGTTCCTGGATCCGAAAGCGTTGACCCGTGCGTGAGTGGCCAAAACTGTCACCCTTGATCATATTGCCACAGCATGCACAATTCAAACATGGAAAATTTCCATTTTTTGGAGGGCCCAAAGTTAACTGTCTGGATATTTTGGAGGATCCAATGTCAGATTTGACCAACTTATTTTTCAAATTACGCCCTCGCCTATAAGAAAGCAATGGCTTGTGCGCAAATTCAACTACATCCGGTAAACCTCTATGTAATAGACCCCAATGCTTATTCAAGATATTCCCTATTTTACCACTAACAGGGCAATAGGTAGAAACAAAAGGGACTCTTTTAGGGGAAATCTTAATACGTTTGTTTCTCACATCTTCCAATGTTGTCTTCAAGGCTTTCTCCTTGAATTTTCTAAGATCCTTCTCAGGATACCCCCTTCTGATGAACTTCTCACACATCTGATCAAGCCTCCTGTCCAATACAGTCTCGTCCTTTACTATCCTACGTACTCTCAGCATCTGACTCCAAGGCAGAGACTCTATCATTTTCCTTGGATGATTACTATCAAAAACAAGGAGACTATTCCTGTCTGTGTCCTTTATAAACAAATCAGTGCATAACCATCCACTGTGCTTGTACACTAAAGTATCCAAAAATTGAATCTGGTCAAAGGAGTGTGTCATTGTGAACTTCAGCTCGGGAAATATCATGTTAAGATGACTATGGAAAGATACCAGATCATTCATGTTCCCCTCCCAAACACAAAAGATATCATCAATGTAGCGCCACCAGGCTCTGACATGGCGCCAGTGGATGGAATTGTACACATGCTGGTCCTCGAATACCGCCATGTAGATGTTTGCATAAGTGGGCGCCACATTGGACCCCATGGCGGTACCACGCAACTGCAGGAAAAATTCATCCCCAAAAAGAAAAAAATTCTTCTTGAGGACAAACTCCAACAGTGCCAGGACCAGCTGTGTACCACCTGGGGCCATGTCAGAGCCCGCCAGCGCCACACCAACAGCCTCCAAACCACGTTCATGTTTAATGGAGGTGTACAGTGATACAACATCAAACGAAACGAGAATATGTATCCTCTGTGATGTCCAGACCCTCAATCTTACTCAGAAATGGTTAGTATCTGCAGGTTTCCTGATGACATAGCTGGAGTATATTAAATAATGATAGAGTTTATTGTGCATGCGTGTTCTTTTTTCAGGTGTCGGATGATGCCGGTTGATCGCGCGCTATTTTTAGTGTTTTCAGCCTGGAATGAGAGGCTTATGATGGGACTATCATGTGATTAGACCTCGGATGATGCTTGCGGTCATGTGACTGGGTGTCTGATGACGCTGGTGTTCACATGATCCACTGGGCGTTTGCTATGATGACTTCTGAACATGTGCCTTTGTTTACCACACAGTGGGGAGTGAGTTAGGTGTGCCTCCCGATTTATTATCCTGTGGGCTATTGGAAAGTGCTCTGACTAAGCGCTGCTGAACTGACACTGATTGGATATGGAGGACGCTGCTGCTAGTGAGTACATGATTGGTGCAGCACCAGAATGGGAGTGTGCAGTAACAGATCATCGATTGGCAGACTAAATGGTGATATGTTTATATGGAGTAATCTATGGCATATTATATGCACAATTATAACATTGCTGTATTTTTCTATGATGTCACTATTCTGAGCTTTGATCACTGTTTTAAATGATTATCGTTGTATATTCTGTATATATGTCTATTTGTATATGGGCGGTTCCTGGATGGTGATTGGCTCCTCCACACCATTTAAGGACACCATTTTGCCTGTTTTTGTATACTTGATAAAGGCCTGAAAATGGCCGAAACGTCGTATTTTATGGTGGCTGAATAAAGACTTGTTATACTTCACCTGGATTGGATGCTGTTCCTATTTTTTCGTTGGACTGTTGTTCATTTGGATCCTTGAACGCCTGAACGTGCATCCGTGCTAACTCCCGAGTGCTGTCAGCTGCTTGAATACTTGTGGATTGTGGATCCTGGCAGACGTGCACCGGTCATGGAGACTTTGATGCTTGAACCAGAGGTGGGTGAACTGGACAATGCCGCTATATTTTCATACACAGATGAAGATGCTAAAAGAATCCTAGCCAGAACACAGATAGATATGTCTTTTTGAATAAACCTACCATAGAGATGTTGAATAAGAGATATGAAAATGAGAGGAGAAAATATATCTCACACGAGTTGCATGCCATGACTCTGTGCGAGTATCACAGGGTTCACAGGATACCTCGTGGACTAAGGCCACATCTGCGGCCTACACTACTGGCAGACAATATGCAATTTTGTAATAAATTTGAATCGATCACTAATAAGTATTCATTTGATCTAATGCTCTTGAACATCGAGTTTCTCCACACAGAAATGGTATCGGTGAAGAATAAAATCGATGATTTGGAGAAACAATTGACTATGCAGTTGACAGCACAAGAATGGGACACGTTCAAGAAACACTTGGATGAGAAACTACTGAAATTTCGTGGTGACATTGAGAAAACGAAAAAAAACGAAATGGTTTCGTGATGCTGAAGATTACAGGACTGGACATGTTTTTTCTTGGCAGGGTGGAGCACGCAGAACTATCTATAGGAAACCAGATTCCTTTGCACAACCCCGCAGAAGAAGGAGACAGCAAACAAGGGAACAGAAGAGATTCGGTTTTACCACGGCAGAGTCTGATTCCACTGACGATTCCAATTTGTGTGTACCTTCTTCTTCTCATTTTTTAGGGAAAGGAAAAATGGACAATGTGGCAAAAGGAGGCCAAGGAGAGGTGGTAAGAAACACCGGCGACAGAGAAGTGGACAATCAGATGCCGTGCACCTCCCGCAATCTGCCCATGAGAACCCGGAACGAGGGGAAGAAGAGAGCCACATAGAACAAAAGAACTTAGTGGTAAATATTTCATCTTGCACACTTACTGATGTGGACTATAATGTATTATCCAAAGGACTGTCGTTTTGCCCTTCCAATTATCCAGATTGGTTTAACATTGAATGTGACCTTTTTGCCTTTTTTAGAAGGCTAAGATTAGCAGTATATTTCAATGAGAGTGAGGACACACCTATTGCTGCAATTAGTGATGCCCCTAGGGGTTTTGCTTTACATGATTTTGGTCTTTATAACAAAAGTAACTTTCAACCTCCTGTTAAAAATAATTTTGTGGAATCATATATCCAATTGGTTGAAAGGGACATGGCTAGATTGAAACGTGAGGGTGTAGGTCCATTCAAAAGAGGGAATTTAACACACAGTGAGAGACAGGTGTTGGATAGGCTCTCAGGTAACAAAGCTATCACCATCAGGGCAGCCGACAAAGGCGGGGCCCTGGTGGTGATGGATACCCATAAATATAGGGCTGAGATTTGTGGTCAATTGTTGGACACGGCAGTTTATGCTAAGTTGTCTAAAGATCCCACACCTTGTTTTCAAAGTGAATTGAGAATACTGATCAATGAGGCATTATCTAATGGTTTGATAGACCAAAAACTCTCTGATTTTCTTTTGGTGGAGTTTCCAGTGACACCTATTCTGTACACCCTGCCTAAAATCCATAAAAATCTGATGGATCCCCCTGGACGCCCAATTGTGTCTGGGCGGGGCTCTCTATGTGGTAAGGTATCCATTTTTCTAGATAAAGTGTTACGTCATTTTGCTATTGAGGCCAAATCTTATATCATGGATACTAACCATTTTCTGAGTAAGATTGAGGGTCTGGACATCACAGAGGATACTATTCTCGTTTCGTTTGATGTTGTATCACTGTACACCTCCATTAAACATGAACGTGGTTTGGAGGCTGTTGGTGTGGCGCTGGCGGGCTCTGACATGGCCCCAGGTGGTACACAGCTGGTCCTGGCACTGTTGGAGTTTGTCCTCAAGAAGAATTTTTTTCTTTTTGGGGATGAATTTTTCCTGCAGTTGCGTGGTACTGCCATGGGGTCCAATGTGGCGCCCACTTATGCAAACATCTACATGGCGGTATTCGAGGACCAGCATGTGTACAATTCCATCCACTGGCGCCATGTCAGAGCCTGGTGGCGCTACATTGATGATATCTTTTGTGTTTGGGAGGGGAACATGAATGATCTGGTATCTTTCCATAGTCATCTTAACATGATATTTCCCGAGCTGAAGTTCACAATGACACACTCCTTTGACCAGATTCAATTTTTGGATACTTTAGTGTACAAGCACAGTGGATGGTTATGCACTGATTTGTTTATAAAGGACACAGACAGGAATAGTCTCCTTGTTTTTGATAGTAATCATCCAAGGAAAATGATAGAGTCTCTGCCTTGGAGTCAGATGCTGAGAGTACGTAGGATAGTAAAGGACGAGACTGTATTGGACAGGAGGCTTGATCAGATGTGTGAGAAGTTCATCAGAAGGGGGTATCCTGAGAAGGATCTTAGAAAATTCAAGGAGAAAGCCTTGAAGACAACATTGGAAGATGTGAGAAACAAACGTATTAAGATTTCCCCTAAAAGAGTCCCTTTTGTTTCTACCTATTGCCCTGTTAGTGGTAAAATAGGGAATATCTTGAATAAGCATTGGGGTCTATTACATAGAGGTTTACCGGATGTAGTTGAATTTGCGCACAAGCCATTGCTTTCTTATAGGCGAGGGCGTAATTTGAAAAATAAGTTGGTCAAATCTGACATTGGATCCTCCAAAATATCCAGACAGTTAACTTTGGGCCCTCCAAAAAATGGAAATTTTCCATGTTTGAATTGTGCATGCTGTGGCAATATGATCAAGGGTGACAGTTTTGGCCACTCACGCACGGGTCAACGCTTTCGGATCCAGGAACGGTACTCTTGTACATCTAGCTTTGTAATCTATACGCTCGTGTGTCCGTGTGGACTCATGTATATAGGCGAGACAACGATGGAGGTTAAGGCTAGGAATAAGTAAACACAAAAGTACTATCAGGACGAAGATGATGGAACTGCCGGTATCTAAGCACTTTGTAGAATGTGGACACTTGGTTAGTCAGCTGAGATTTAGAGTTATTGACGGGGTTCCACCCCTCAGGAGAGGTGGCGACAGGATTAAGTTGCTGAAACAGAAAGAACTCCGGTGGATCTCCGTTTTGGAGACATTGCAACCAAAGGGGTTGAATATGAATATAATTTGCATATTTGTGCTAGGTAATTTTTGCATCTATATTCTGTGTTTGTTTTTAGATATATATTTTACTTATGTTTGTTGTTTTCGTAGGATTATTATCTGGAGTGATCGGAGCAAGTGGTGACTTAATGGTTCCTGATGACATCATTTATTTTGTAGATATTATATATATTTCTTTAGGCGTCTGCTATATTGTTAATCTTCCATTCTATATAGATCCGCATGTGCGGTCTCTTGTTTACATTATGCCAATACTGACGGTCATGTGACCTGCAGGTTTCCTGATGACATAGCTGGAGTAATATAAATAACGATAGAGTTTATTGTGCATGCGTGTTCTTTTTTCAGGTGTCGGATGATGCCGGTGATCGCGCGCTATTTTAGTGTTTTCAGCCTGGAATAGAGGCTTATGATGGGACTATCATGTGATTAGACCTCGGATGATGCTTGCGGTCATGTGACTGGGTGTCTGATGACGCTGGTGTTCACATGATCCACTGGGCGTTTGCTATGATGACTTCTGAACATGTGCCTTTGTTTACCACACAGTGGGGAGTGAGTTAGGTGTGCCTCCCGATTTATTATCCTGTGGGCTATTGGATAAGTGCTCTGACTAAGCGCTGCTGAACTGACACTGATTGGATATGGAGGACGCTGCTGCTAGTGAGTACATGATTGGTGCAGCACCAGAATGGGAGTGTGCAGTAACAGATCATCGATTGGCAGACTAAATGGTGATAGTGTTTATATGGAGTAATCTATGGCATATTATATGCACAATTATAACATTGCTGTATTTTTCTATGATGTCACTATTCTGAGCTTTGATCACTGTTTTAAATGGATTATCGTTGTATATTCTGTATATATGTCTATTTGTATTATGGGCGGTTCCTGGATGGTGATTGGCTCCTCCACACCATTTAAGGACACCATTTTGCCTGTTTTTGTATACTTGATAAAGGCCTGAAAATGGCCGAAACGTCGTATTTTATGGTGGCTGAATAAAGACTTGTTATACTTCACCTGGATTGGATGCTGTTCCTATTTTTTCGTTGGACTGTTGTTCATTTGGATCCTTGAACGCCTGAACGTGCATCCGTGCTAACTCCCGAGTGCTGTCAGCTGCTTGAATACTTACTGACACCACACCTGTCTATCACTATGATGGGACTCAGGCACCACACCTGTCTATCACTATGATGGGACACTGACACCACACCTGTCTGTCACTATGATGGGACACTGACACCACACCTGTCTATCACTATGATGGGACACTGACACCACACCTGTCTATCACTATGATGGGACATGGGCACCACACCTGTCTATCACTATGATGGGACACTGACACCACACCTGTCTATCACTATGATGGGACACGGTACCACACCTGTCTATCACTATGATGGGACACGGGTACCACACCTGTCTATCACTATGATGGGACACGGGTACCACACCTGTCTATCACTATGATGGGACACTGACACCACACCTGTCTGTCACTATGATAGGACACTGACACCACACCTGTCTGTCACTATGATGGGACACTGACACCACACCTGTCTATCACTATGATGGGACACGGGTACCACACCTGTCTATCACTATGATGGGACACTGACACCACACCTGTCTGTCACTATGATAGGGACACTGACACCACACCTGTCTGTCACTATGATGGGACACTGACACCACACCTGTCTATCACTATGATGGGACACGGGTACCACACCTGTCTATCACTATGATGGGACACTGACACCACACCTGTCTGTCACTATGATGGGACACTGACACCACACCTGTCTATCACTATGATGGGACATGGGCACCACACCTGTCTATCACTATGATGGGACACGGGTACCACACCTGTCTATCACTATGATGGGACACGGGTACCACACCTGTCTATCACTATGATGGGACACTGACACCACACCTGTCTGTCACTATGATGGGACACTGACACCACACCTGTCTATCACTATGATGGGACATGGGCACCACACCTGTCTATCACTATGATGGGACACGGGTACCACACCTGTCTGTCACTATGATAGGACACTGACACCACACCTGTCTGTCACTATGATGGCACACTGACACCACACTTGTCTATCACTATGATGGGACACTGGCACCACACCTGTCTATCACTATGATGGGACACGGGTACCACACCTGTCTATCACTATGATGGGACACTGACACCACACCTGTCTATCACTATGATGGGACACTGACACCACACCTGTCTATCACTATGATGGGACATGGACACCACACCTGTCTATCACTATGATGGGACATGGACACCACACCTATCTATAACAATGATGGGACACTGATACCACACCTGTCTATCACTATGATGGGACACGGGTACCACACCTGTCTATCACTACGATGGGACACTGACACAACACATGTCTATCACTATGATGGGACACTGACACCACACCTGTCTATAACTATGATGGGACACTGACACCACACCTGTCTATCACTATGATGGGACACTGACACCACACCTGTCTGTCACTATGATGGGACACGGGTACACACCTGTCTATCACTAAGATGGGACACGGGCACCACACCTGTCTATAACTATAATGGGACACGGGTACACACCTGTATCACTATGATGGGACACGGGCACCACACCTGTCTATCACTATGATGGGACAAGGGTACCACACCTGTCTATCACTATGATGGGACACGGGCACCACACCTGCATCACTATGATGGGACACTGACACTACACCTGTCTATCACTATGATGGGACACAGGCACCACACCTGTCTATCAAATTCAAATTCAAATTCAAAGAAGCTTTATTGGCAGGACTAAATACACATTAGTTTTGCCAAAGCAAGTGTACAAAAGGGAATAGGGATAGGGATGTTGGGTAGGGACGGATCTAGGGTAGGGGTTGTGGAAGTCCATGGCTTAGGGAGGGGTGATGGGGCGCAGATCCGGGATGGGGGCTATAGAAGTCCATGGCATAGGGATGTTGGGTAGGGGCAGATCCGGGGTGGAGGCTATAGAAGTCCATGGCCTATCATAGTTCTCTTTCTCGCAGTCTATGACATTCGCTCACATACCGCGCTGCTATCTCCGCTGCGCTCTCTTCTTCCCCCAGCAAGATATATGTTTTCTCTTCCTCCTTCATGGTGATGAAATCCGGGAAGAGATGTGAGAGTCTCCTGAAGTGAGTGTCCCTCACTGCTGAGTATTTGGAGCAGTGTAGCAGGAAGTGGGTTTCGTCCTCTATGGCCTCCTGGTCACAGTGTTGGCATAGTCTTTCCTCCCTGGGCTTGTAGCTCTGCCTGTGTCGGCCGGATTCGATGGCCAGACTGTGGGCACTGAGTCTATACCGGCTCAGGATCTGGCGGTCTCTGGGGTCCGGGAGTTTCTCCAGGTATGGGGCCAGACTGTAGTCTCTCTGTAGACTCCGGTACATGGTCAGTTTCTGGGAGCTGATGATGTCGTTCTTCCAGTCACTGACATACCTCTCCTGGCCTTCGTCTACCATCTTCCTGATTTCGGCTTTTGTCAGGTTGTTGTGATTGGTGTTCTGGTCAGGTTGGGTTTGGGTGAGCTGTTCCGAGGGTCCTAGTTTTTCTGTTTCACCTACGTGTGTCAGGGCTTTATGGTGATGGGAGCTTGGATTGCTCCTATGTAGGTGAGCCCGGAATGACAGTGCCCTCTTTAGAACCGTTAGGTGTAGAGGGAATCTGCCCAGCTCGGCCCGGCAGGCACTGTTGGAGGTGCTCCGGTGGACTTGGAGAAGGTGCTTGCAGAATTCCAGGTGGGACATCATCACTATGATGGGACATGGGTACCATACCTGTCTATCACTATGATGGGACACTGACACCACACCAGTCTATCACTATGATGGAACACGGGCACCACACCTGTCTATCACTATGATGGGACACTGACACCACACCTGTCTATCACTATGATGGGACACAGGCACCACATCTGTCTATCACTATGATGGGACACGGGCACCACACCTGTCTATCACTATGATGGGACATGGGCACCACACCTGTCTATCACTATGATGGGACACGGGCACCACACCTATCTATTACTATGATGGGACACTGACACTACACCTGTCTATCACTATGATGGGACACTGGCACCACACCTGTCTATCACTATGATGGGACACTGACACCACACCTGTCTATCACTATGATGGGACACTGACACCACACCTGTCTATCACTATGATGGGATACGGGCACCACACCTATCTATAACTATGATGGGACACGGGCACCACACCAGTCTATCACTATGATGGGACACGGGTACCACACCTGTCTATAACTATGATGGGACACGGGCACCACACCTGTCTATCACTATGATGGGACACGGGTACCACCCCTGTCTATCACTATGATGGGACACGGGTACCACACCTGTCTATCACTATGATGGGACACGGGCACCACACCTGTCTATCACTATGATGGTGTCAGTGTCCGATAGTGATAGACAGGTGTGGTGCCCGTGTCCCATCATAGTGATAGACAGTTGTGGTGTCAGTGTCCCATCATAGTGATAGACAGGTGTGGTGTCAGTGTCCCATCATAGTGATAGAAAGGTGTGGTGCCCGTGTCCCATCATTATACTAGAAGGTGTGGTGCAGTGTCCCATCATAGTGATAGACAGGTGTGGTGCCAGTGTCCCATCATAGTGATAGACAGGTGTAGGTGCAGTGTCCCATCCATAGTGATCAGACAGGTGTGGTGCAGTGGTCCCATCATAGTGATCAGACAGGTGTGGTTCGTGTCACCATCATAGTGATAGACAGGTGTGGTGCTTGTCCCATCATAGTGATAGACAGTGTGGTGTCAGTGTCCCATCATAGTGATAGACAGGTGTGGTGCAGTGTCCCATCATAGTGATAGACAGGTGTGGTGCGTGTCCCATCATAGTGATAGACAGGTGTGGTGTCAGTGTCCCATCATAGTGATAGACAGGTGTGGTGTCAGTGTCCCATCATAGTGATAGACAGGTGTGGTGCCAGTGTCCCATCATAGTGATAGACAGGTGTGGTGTCAGTGTCCCATCATAGTGATAGACAGGTGTGGTGCCGTGTCCCATCATAGTGATAGACAGGTGTGGTGTCAGTGTCCCATCATAGTGATAGACAGGTGTGGTCCAGTGTCCCATCATAGTGACAGACAGTGTGGTGTCAGTGTCCCATCATAGTGATAGACAGGTGTGGTGTCAGTGTCCCATCATAGTGACAGACAGGTGTGGTGCCGTGTCCCATCATAGTGATAGACAGGTGTGGTGTCAGTGTCCCATCATAGTGATAGACAGGTGTGGTGTCAGTGTCCCATCATAGTGACAGACAGGTGTGGTGCCCGTGTCCCATCATAGTGATAGACAGGTGTGGTGTCAGTGTCCCATCATAGTGAAGACAGGTGTGGTGTCAGTGTCCCATCATAGTGATAGACAGGTGTGGTGCCAGTGTCCCATCATAGTGACTAGACAGTGTGGTGCCAGTGTCCCATCATAGTGATAGACAGGTGTGGTCCCGTGTCCCATCATAGTGATAGACAGGTGTGGTGTCAGTGTCCCATCATAGTGATAGACAGGTGTGGTGTCAGTGTCCCATCATAGTGATAGACAGTGTGGTGCCGTGTCCCATCATAGTGATAGACAGGTGTGGTGTCAGTGTCCCATCATAGTATAGACAGGTGTGGTGCCGTGTCCCATCATAGTGATAGTACAGGTGTGTGTAGTGTCCCATCATAGTGATAGACAGGTGTGGTGCCGTGTCCCATCATAGTGATAGACAGGTGTGGTGCAGTGTCCCATCATAGTGATAGACAGGTGTGGTGCAGTGTCCCATCATAGTGATAGACTAGGTGTGGTGTCAGTGTCCCATCATAGTGATAGACAGGTGTGGTGCGTGTCCCATCATAGTGATAGACAGGTGTGGTGCCCGTGTCCCATCATAGTGATAGACAGGTGTGGTGTCGTGTCCCATCATAGTGATAGACAGGTGTGGTGCCCGTGTCCATCATAGTGATAGACAGGTGTGGTGCCCGTGTCCCATCATAGTGATAGAAGGTGTGGTGTCAGTGTCCCATCATAGTGATAGACAGGTGTGGTGCCGTGTCCCATCATAGTGATAGACAGGTGTGGTGCAGTGTCCCATCATAGTGATAGACAGGTGTGGTGCCGTGTCCCATCATAGTGATAGACAGGTGTGGTGCCCGTGTCCCATCATAGTGATAGACAGGTGTGGTGCCGTGTCCCATCATAGTGATAGACAGGTGTGGTGCCTCTATAGATGGGTCTGCAATGTGAATGTGGCGGCCTCGTATAACAGTGGGCATCCATCTATAGAAGGGTGGTCGCTCTAAAGTGGCGGCACAAGAAAGTGGGCATGCTATGAACATGTGGCCGGCCCATTAGAATTGTCCGTTCCATATGGAGACAGTTGGGCGCCCATTTTACTGTGCAGGCCACTGTTAAAGTGTGCATGCCCACTGTATACTGTGGGCAGGCCCACATATAACAGTGGTGCATGCATATAGTGGACTGGTCATGTCATCATATGATAGACGTGTGGCTGCCCATGTATGTGGTCGGCACTATAAACATGTGGCGGCCACAGTTACTGTGGCGGTCCCACTGTAAAGGTGGGCGGCCACAGTAACATGTGGCGGTCCACTGTTATGTGGCGTGTCCAGTAATGTGGGCGCCACATGTATACATGTGGTTCTGTCCCATATGTATAGAAGTGGCGTGTCCATCATATGTAGCGTGTGGGCAGCCCATCATAGAACATGTGGGTCATGTCCCACATGTAAATGTGGGCGGTCCACATGTATAGACAGGTGGGCGTGCCCTCATGTGAACAGGTGGGGTCATGTCCTCTGTAGACAGTGGCCGTGTCCACATAGTGATACATGTGGGCTGTCCTATGTGATGACTGTGGGTCGTGCCCTCATAGTATAACAGTGTGGGCCGGTCCCACATGTGATACATGTGGGCAGTGCCCACTGTGAAAGGTGGGCGGCCCACATTTAAGACTGTGGCGCCCATCATTGATAGACGGGTCCTGTCCATCAGTGAAGACAGTGTTTCTGTCCATCATAGTGAGACAGGTGTGGCGGTCCATCTAGTGATAGACAGGGTCGTGTCCATCATAGTAGAGGGTGGTGCTTCCAATATGAGACAGGTGTGTGCAGTGTCCCATCATAGTGAGCAGGTGTGGGCGTGTCCATCAAGTGAAGAAGGTGTGGTGTCAGTGTCCATCATATGAAGACAGGTGTGGTGCGTGTCCATCTAGTGAAGACGGTGTGTGTCGGTCCTCATGTGAGACAGGTGTGGTGCGTGTCCATCATAGTGAGACAGTGTGGTCGTGTCCATCATAGTATAGACAGGTGTGGTGCAGTGTCCATCATAGTGAAGACAGGTGTGGTGCGTGTCCATCGTGATAGACAGGTTGGTGCGTTCCCCATGTAGAAGGTGTGGTGCGTGTCCATCATAGTAGCAGGTGTGGTGCAGTGTCCATAGATAGAGTGTGGTGCCGTGTCCCATCATAGTGAAGACAGGTTGTGCGTGTCCATAGGAGAGTGTGGTGCTGTCATCTGATGAGGGTGCGTGTCCATCATATGGACAGTTGGTCTGTCCATTGTGAAACAGGTGTGGCCTGTCCCTTTGTAGAGTGTGTGCGCCATAGTGAAAAGTGTGTCGCCATAAGTGAAGTGTGGTCCGTGTCCTCTAGTAACAGTTGTCGTTCCCATAGTGATGACAGGTGTGGTGCCGTGTCCCACATGTATAGCAGTGTGGTGCAGTGTCCCATCATAGTGATAGACAGGTGTGGTGCCGTGTCCCATCATAGTGATAGACAGGTGTGGTGTCAGTGTCCCATCATAGTGATAGACAGGTGTGGTGCCCGTGTCCCATCATAGTGTAGACAGGTGTGGTGCGTGTCCCATCATAGTGATGAGGTGTGGTGCGTGTCCATCATAGTGATAGACAGGTGTGGTGCCGTGTCCCATCATAGTTGATAGATGGTGTGGTGCCAGTGTCCCATCATAGTGATAGCAGGTGTGGTGTCAGTGTCCCTCATAGTGATAGACAGGTGTGGTGCCGTGTCCATCATAGTGATAGAAGGTGTGGTGCCGTGTCCCATCATAGTGATAGACAGTGTGGTGTCAGTGTCCCATCTAGTGATAGCAGTGTGGTGACAGTGTCCCTATAGTATAGATAGGTGTGGTGCAGTGTCCCTCATAGTGATAGACAGGTGTGGTGCCCGTGTCCATCTAGTATAGATAGTGTGTGCAGTGTCATCATAGTGATAGACAGGTGTGGTGCAGTGTCCATCATAGTGATGACAGTGTGGTGCCCGTGTCCCATCATAGTATAGAAGGTGTGGTGCCGTGTCCATCATAGTGATAGACAGGTGTGGTGTCAGTGTCCCATCATAGTGATAGACAGTGTGGTGCCGTGTCCATCATAGTGAAGAAGGTGTGGTGTCAGTGTCCCATCATAGTGATAGACAGGTGTGGTGTCTGTCCCATCATAGTGATAGACATGTGTGTGCAGTGTCCATCATAGTGCACAGGTGTGGTGTCAGTGTCCCATCATAGTGATAGACAGGTGTGGTGCAGTGTCCCATCATAGTGATAGACAGGTGTGGTGTCAGTGTCCCATCATAGTGATAGACAGGTGTGGTGCAGTGTCCCATCATGTGAGAGGTGTGGTGTCAGTGTCCCATCATAGTGACGACAGGTGTGGTCGTGTCCATCATAGTGTGCAGGTTGTTCAGTGTCCACATAGTGAGACAGTGTGTGTCAGTGTCCATATAGTGATAGAGGTGTGTGCCCGTGTCCCATCTAGTGATAGACGGTGTGGTGTCATGTCCCATCATGTGATAGACAGGTGTGGTGTCCCGTGTCCTCATAGTATGATAGGTGTGGTGCAGTGTCCCTCATAGTGAAGACAGGTGTGGTGCAGTGTCCCATCATAGTGACAGACAGGTGTTGGTCAGTGTCCCATCATAGTGAGACAGGTGTGTGTCAGTGTCCCATCATAGTGATAGACAGGTGTGGTGCAGTGTCCCATCATAGTGATAGACAGGTGTGGTGTCAGTGTCCCATCATAGTGATAGACAGGTGTGGTGTCAGTGTCCCATCATAGTGACAGACAGGTGTGGTACCCGTGTCCCATCATAGTGATAGACAGGTGTGGTGTCAGTGTCCCATCATAGTGACAGACAGGTGTGGTGTCAGGGTCCCATCATAGTGACAGACAGGTGTGGTGTCAGTGTCCCATCATAGTGACAGACAGGTGTGGTGTCAGTGTCCCATCATAGTGACAGACAGGTGTGGTACCCGTGTCCCATCATAGTGATAGACAGGTGTGGTGTCAGTGTCCCATCATAGTGATAGACAGGTGTGGTGTCAGTGTCCCATCATAGTGACAGACAGGTGTGGTGTCAGTGTCCCATCATAGTGACAGACAGGTGTGGTGTCAGTGTCCCATCATAGTGACAGACAGGTGTGGTACCCGTGTCCCATCATAGTGATAGACAGGTGTGGTGTCAGTGTCTCATTCTAATAAACAGAACATGGACATATTACCTGCTGATTGTGCACTAGTAATGGCAGGTGTGCGTGGTGGTAATATTATCAGCACCACTCACCTCCAATGCAGAAATATGTGCTGCTGCATAACCCCTTTAATTCTTATAGCCAAGATAGAGAAATGCCACACAGATCCATGGATATACTCCTCGTCCATGGACATATACACAGCATAGTGTCATTTTAGGCATGTCGGAGTATAGAAAAATGTGAGTATTACAGTGTGAATAACTATTTTCCAGGATAATTACCTCTCTCTGGAATCTCTCCAGTGTCAGCTTTTTTTGCATCTCTTCTTGTACCCAAGGATCAGCCGAGTACTCTCCTTCCAGTAAAGACGGCCAACAATTTCCAGCATCCCGGTTGGACTTGGTTAGAACTATTCTAATAAGTTTCTTGTCCTCTTCGTCAAAAAAGAAAAAAATAAATTACATGAAGAAAAGAAAAATTAATGACACTAAACATATTGGAAATGTTTGCCTGGTGTATATTTTTGTAGTATATATAAAAACTTTCATAAAAAGTCAAGTAGAAAGTATTTCTAAAGTGCGACATACCAGCCTTCTGTTTCTCATACAGTGGATGTAAAAATCTACACATCCCTGGTAAAATGCCAGGCCTTTCTAATATAAAGAAATCATACCAAGAAGAATTTCAGAACTTTTTCCCCTTAAAGCTATGTGCACACTGTCGGAATTGCTGTGGAAATTTCCGCAGCATTCCCGCACCTCCCTGCCGAGGGAAATACGCATGCATTCCGTTTTGCGTATTCCCGCAAAAAACTAGCGTTTTGCAAGCGTATTTAGCTTGCAGAATTCTAGCGTTTTCCAAGCGATCTGTAGCATCGCTTGGAAAACGGATTGACAGGTTGTGTTTGACAAGTGTGACAAACTTTACTATTGATGCTGCCTATGCAACATCAGTAGTAAAAGATAGAATGTTAGAAATAATAAAAAAAAATAAAAATATGGATATACTCACCCTCTGTCGGCCCCCGCAGCTTTCCCGCTCCTCAGCGAAGCTGCCGCCAAATTCTGTTCCCAGGGATGCATTGCGCGAATGACCTCTGATGATGTAGCGGTCACGCGATAACTACGTCATCTAGGGTGATTCTCGCAATGCATCCCTGGGAACAGAATTTGGCGGCAGCTTCGCTGAGGAGCGGGAAGTCTCCGGGGGCCGACAGAGGCTGAATATATCCATATTTTTTATTTTGATTCTATTTTTTACAGGAATATGGTACCCACGGTCTGGAGGAGAGTCTCTTCTCCTCCAGACCGTGGGTACCAACCGCACATGAAGCGCTCACGTCACACATGGTGGCCATAGCCACATGCGTAAAGTGAGCGTTTCAATGCATTCCTATGGCGCCATAATCGCCGTGATTTTGCAAAAAGAATGAGCATGCGACGTATTATTTCGCGATGCGATTACGCTCCAGAAAAATATGCAGCATTTGCATAGCTATGCGGAATGCCATAGAATGTAATGGGTTGCGTTGTGTAAGCGTTTTCGCGCCGGGAAACCGTGGCAAATACGCTTAAAAAAATGCAACGTGTGCACATAGCCTTAATGTCACCTATAATCTGTATAGACCAGACCTGGGCAAAGTGCACCGCGCAGGTCACATCTGGCCCTCTGGCTGTTCCAGTCGCGTCCTTGGACCGTGACAGATGAATGGCTGATACAGTGGCCCCACAGATTGCACCGTGACGTTCGTCTATCTGCCGCTCGCTGTCACCGTTCCCCTCATCCTCTGGATGCAGGCAGCGGTGAATATATTGGTGGAGGATGGGACCGCTGGCTCCATCCTCCACCAATCAGCGTGTGAGGCAGTAGCAATGACGACGTTTCATTGTGTCAGCTGTGCACTGCCGAGACTCAAGTGCATTGGAGAAAGCAGAGCGCCGGGGAAATAGGAGCAAGGGGAGTATGTGTTGTTTTTTTTTCCATGTGTATGGGATGTTTGTATGTATATAGCGGGCTTTGTGGGGCTCATACTGTATATGGCGGGCTCATGCTGTATATACTAGGCTATGTGAGGCTCATGCTGTATATAGGGAGCCATGTGGGGCTCATTACTGTATATAAGAGGCTATGTGCAAATGCTGCATTTAAGGGGCTGCATGGGGCACATTCTGTATAACGGGAGCTACGTGGGGCACATGCTATATAATGGGGGCTATGTGGGGCACATGCTGTATAACAGGGGGCAGCCTGGGGCACATGCTGCGTATTGTAGGCTACGTAGAGCACATGCTGTACATGGGGCGCTACGTTTGGTACATGCTGTACATGGAGCTCATACTATACATGGGAGGCTATATGGGGGCCTCATACTGTACATGGGAGGCTGTGAGGGGGCTCATACTGTATATAGAAGGCTGCGTGGGGCTCATACTGTAAATAGGAGGCTGTGTCGGGGCTCACAGTGTATATAGGAGGCTGTGTTGGGGCTCATACTATAAATAGAAGGCTGTGTGGGGGGCTCTTACTGTATATAGGGGCTGTGTGTGGGCTCATATGGTATATCGGTGGATGTCAGCATACCTAATTCTGCTCAATATTAGGTCATACAATTATTACAAGAAATTAATTGTTTAGAGATAGATGGGGTATTCAATATACAGAAACATATGTGCAAAATCCCAGCAAGAAGATATTAAAATATAACCTTTATTAACAAATATTTAAAAACGGGAAACAGACAAACACCACGCACGTTAAAAAGTGCACACTGTGTTCACCCTATTAATGTTCCCTAGAATTGTACCTGCCTTGCCGCGGAGGTTGGCACCCTAGGATAGCCCACACGAGATTGGCGCCCCCGCTCAACGTAGGCTGACCTTAAGATCCTAACAGTGCCCTTACACTAAGTGCTCCCTAAAATCTAGCACAGCAGATGAAGATAGTCCCTTAAAAACGTGGGAAAAATCGGCAGTGTACCCCTGTATAGCAGGTCTGGGAACAGGGTTGAAATTATATGCTTGATATTATTTGATATGAACAAATGTTATTAAGCCCCTCAAACTGGTCTGTCACCTACGCTGGTCCCTGCCTACCAGCGGAGGTTGGAACCCTAAAGATAAGGCACAAATGGTGGCCCCGCTCCTCGTCGGCTGCGCCTTCTGTAACCCTATAGGTATACGTCTGTAAAATAAACATATATAGCAAGGTGTGTATACCAATGGGGCCTCATTCACTGGACATCAAGCAAGACGCCATGATATACAAGCATTTTTTATGTCAATCCCCATAAACTCAATATCATATAGCCAAAGAGGAGCCTCAGACTGAGGGGTATTTATCGTTTTTGATGTTAGCAAGCCTCTACGCGTTTCGCCGAATGGCTCATCAGGAGGTCAGATAGGATGATATTGTGATGTCAGCATACCTAATTCTGTTCAATATTAGGTCATACAATTATTACCAATATAAAATAATTATAATTAATATGTTAATATTGAGCAGAATTAATTTTAGCCTATTGGTTAAATTAATTGCACTCCCCTGGTACAGACCCATTGAGAAAAACTGAAATCATTTTGAACGGGAAAATAAAAACAAAAAAAAAATAAAATAAAATAAAAATACTGTGATTGCATAAGTGTGCACACCCTCTTATAATTGTGGATATGGTTGTGTTCAGAATTAGCCATCACATTTAATCCCTTCCCGATCGGGAGATATTCCATTTCTTACACTTTAGTTTTTTCCTCCTTTTTCTTCCAAGAGCCATAAATTTTTTTATTTTTCTGTTGACATAACTTTATGAATGCTTGTTTTTTGTGGGACAAGTTGTACTTTTGAGCAACACCAGCCCTTTTATCATGTAATGTACTGGAAAAAAAAATCCAACTTTAGTGAAATTGCAAAAAAAAAGTACAATTCTGCAGTTGTTTTGGGGGTTTTATTCATGCAGCGTTTGTTATACAGTAAAAATGACTGGGCAATATGATTCTCCAGGCTAGTACCATTATGATGATACCAAACAAGTGGTGACATTTTTTTTTTTTTTGCCATCTTCCAAGACTTGTAACATTTTTAATTTTCAGTTGAGCTGATATTTTTATTGATACCAGTTCGAGCCCGCATCAAAGTCAGGGATTCAATATATAGCGTATTATGCATATGTCTGTAATTTTTTGAAAAACATGTTAAATAGTAGTCTATTCACAGCTGCCATCATGTACAGTAATTCTGATTAATGCCATATAAAGTTTACCTGTTTCTGACATTTTCTTA
Organism: Oophaga sylvatica; assembly: GCA_033576555.1. Classification (NCBI taxonomy): domain Eukaryota; kingdom Metazoa; phylum Chordata; class Amphibia; order Anura; family Dendrobatidae; genus Oophaga; species Oophaga sylvatica. The sequence goes on along the minus strand of JARQOD010000004.1, from coordinate 48,470,842 downwards.
GTTGCATTTTACAGCAAAAGTTATGGTCCGTAAACAGTATACAACAAAAAAAAGGGATCTCATTGTTGAAAGGAGAAGGGTACAAAAGTTTGCCAAGGCATTGTGTGTACCATGGAAAACTGTGAAGACGGTCATAAAAAAGCGGCTTAAATTTGGCACAACAATGACATTGTCTAGAACTGGATTACCCTAAAAAATTGATGTAAAGACAAAAAGAAAATTGGTCCATTAGACTGCCAAAAGGCTTATAGCAACAGTAAAGGAGCTGCAGGAATTTCTGGCAAGTATCCCTGTGAAAACAATAATTAAAAATAAAAAATTGTGATATTCTCACCTTCCGGCGGCCCCCGCAGCTTTCCCGCTCCTCAGCGATGCTCCCGACAACTCCCGATCCCTGGGATGCCTTGCGACAATGACCCCAGATGACGTAGCGGTCTCGCGTGATGCTACGTCATCTGGGGTCATTGTCGCCAGGCACCACTGGGAACGGGAGTTGCCGGGAGCATCGCGAGGACCAGGAAGGCTGCGGGGGCCGCCGGAAGGTGAGAATATCACGATTTTTTATTTTTTTCATTATTTTTAACTGTATATCTTTTACTACAGATGCGGCATAGGCAGCATCAATGGTAAAAAGTTGGTCACACTTGTCAAACACTGTTTGACTAGTGTGACCAACCTGTGAATCAGTTTTCCAAGCGATGCTACAGATCGCTTGGAAAACGCTAGCATTCTGCAAGCTAATTACGCTTGCAAAATGCTAGTTTTTAGAGGGAATACGCATACCAATTAAAATACGGATTTTTGTGTTACTCACCGTAAAATCCTTTTCTCTGAGACGCTCATTGGGGACACAGGTCTGTAGGTGTATGCTACTACCGCTAGGAGGCTGACACTAAGTAGATATAAAAAAAGGTTAGCTCCTCCTCCGCCGTATACACTTTGACACTGGCCGCAGGCGAACCCAGTTTAGTGCAAAAAGCAGTAGGAGGACAAAAAGTAAATCAGCGTTAACACAGGTACAATATATCTAGAAATAAACCCACCGGAACAGACAAAAATAGAATTAACTCAAAAACGAAGCCATCTGTCTATCAGGGTGGGTGCTGTGTCCCCCAATGAGTGTCTCGGAGAAAAGGATTTTATGGTAAACAAAAATCCGTATTTCTCCTTCGTCTCATTGGGGGACACAGGACTGTGGGACGTCCCAAAGCAGTCCCTTGGGTGGGAAACCGACTCCACAGTATAAGCCGTAACCAGGCATTGCCTATAGGTGCGCTACCGCTGCCTGGAGAATCCGTCTACCCAGACTTGCATCCGCTGAAGCCTGAGTATGAATATTATAATGTTTAGCAAAAGTTTGTAGACTGGACCAGGTTGCCGCCTTACAAACCTGTTCCGCCGAAGCCTGATGCCGAAGAGTCCAGGAGGCACCCACGCTCTCGTGGAGTGAGCCCTAATTCCTGCCGGAACAACCGCGCCTCTGATGCGGTAGGCCTCCTGAATGGTTAACCGTATCCATCTGGCCAAAGTTGATCTTGAGGCAGCGAGTCCCTTCCTGCGACCCTCGGGGAGGATGAACAGCGTGTCCGTCTGCCAAAAGGATGTCGTCCGAGATACATACCTCCTGAGTGCTCTCACCAGATCCAGCGTATGGAGAGCTTTCTCCACCCGGTGCGTCGGCGCTGGGCAAAATGAGGGCAAAACAATGTCCTCATTGATATGGAATGAGGACACAACCTTTGGCAAAAAAGGCGGTGTTGGCCTGAGCACCACCTTATCATGATGAAAAAGTAAGTACGGAGCTCGGCAAGATAGTGCCGCCAGCTCCGAGACCCGCCTTATGGATGTTATGGCTACGAGAAACACCACCTTCCAAGAAAGGTATGTCATTCCTGCAGCACTCCCAGAACCAGGTTGAGATCCCAGACCTCTAAGGGAGCCCTATAGGGGGGTACTACATGGACAACCCCCTGAATAAACGTTTTAACTTGTAAATTGATGGCAATTCTACGCTGAAAAAGAACAGACAAGGCTGATATCTGTCTTCTAAGAGTACTTGGCGCTAGGCCTGAATCTAGGCCAGCCTGGAGAAAAGCCAGAATGTTGGGAATCGAAAACTGGAGCAGGGAATAACCGTGTTCACTGCACCATGTAAAGAAGATCTCCCAAGTATGATGGTAGATACGTGCCAAGGCAGGTTTTCGGGCGCTAGCCATTGTGGCAGCGACCTTCTGAGAGAATCTGGCCCTTGTCAGGATCCAAGACTCAACGGCCAGGCCGTCAAACACAGGACCCCTGAGTTCTGGTGGTAAACTGGGCCCTGGGAGAGAAGGTCCGCACGTTCTGGCAGATGCCAGGACGTGTCGGCGAGCAGCTGTACCAGATCTGCGTACCACGAGCGACGAGGCCATCTGGAGCGACTAATATCGCTGGAACTCCCTCTGTCTTGATCTTTCTGATCACCTTTGGGAGCAGCGCTAACGGAGGATACACATATGAGAGGTGAAACTGATTCCACGGTAGAACCAGGCGTCCACAGCGATTGCCTGTGGATCCCGGTATCAGGAGAAGTTGGCTACCTTGGCATTTATCCTGGAGGCCATCAGGTCCACGTCCGGTGTCCCCCAGCGCAGGCAAATCTGCTGGAATACGTCAGGATGGAGCGACCATTCCCCGGATGCTAGACCCTGATGGCTGAGGAAGTCCGCCGTCCAATTCTCCTCGCCCGGAATGTGGACTGCCGATATCACAGAATGATTTTTCTTGGCCCAGCCCAGAATGTGTTTTACCTCGTGCATGGCCTCTCTGCTGCGTGTACCCCGCTGATGATTTATATATGCCACGGCCGTGGCGTTGTCCGATTGTATCCGGACGGGGCGACCAGCCAGATGGTGACGGAAATGCCGCAGAGCCAGCCAAACAGCCCGAATCTCTAGTATGTTGATCGGGAGGGTTGATTCCTGCAGAGACCAGCATCCCTGGGCTGTGTAGTGGCGAAACACTGCTCCCCATCCGAGAAGTCTGGCGTCTGTTGTGACTACCAGCCAATGGACTGGGGAAAAGACTTCACCTGCTGTAGAGAGGATGTAACCATCCACCATGCAAGCGTCTGTCTGACCTGAGCGGACAGACGGCACCGGAGATTGAGAGAGGAAGGGTTCCTGTCCCAAGCCGACAAGAGGGCATGCTGAAGGGGCGAAGATGAAATTGTGCAAAAGGAATGGCCTCTATTGCCGCCACCATCCTTCCTAAGACCTTCATACAAAACCGGATGGTGTGAGGAACCGGCTGGCGGAGGACCCGTACTTCCTGCCGGAGAACTAGGGCCTTGTCCCGGGGCAGGATTGTCAACCCTCGAGCAGTGTCGAAGATCATCCCCAGAAAGGTGATCTTCCGAGATGGTACCGGAGATGACTTCCTCAAATTCACCAGCCACCCCAGGCGAACCAGAGTGTCCAGCGTGATGCTGACACTTTCCTCGCAGGCCTGAAAAGACGGACCCTTGACGAGGAGGTCATCTAAATATGGCAAGACGACTATCCCCCTGGAGTGTAGAACGGACACAAAGGCAGCCATGACTTTTGTGAACACCCTTGGAGCTGTGTAGGAAGTGTAGGTTGCTGATGGCAAAAAGTAGAAACCTCTGATGAGAGGGGAATATAGGGATGTGAAGATAGGCATCCTGGATGTCTATTGACGCCAGAAATTCCCCCTTTTCCATGGCTGCAATGACCGAGCGGAGAGACTCCATTCGGAAATGCCGAACTCTGACAAACCTGCTCAGACGCTTTAGGTCCAGAATGGGCCTTACAGCGCCGTCCTTTTTGGGTACTATGAACAGGTTGGAATAGAACCCTTGACCTCTCTCGCCCTCCGGTACTGGGATGATAACCCCGCTGCGCTGAAGGGATTTGACAGCCTTGAATAAGGCGCGAACTCGAGATTCTGCTCTGGGAAGACGAGAGGGAAAAAACCGACTCGGGGGACGGCTAATGAATTCTATCTTGTACTCCGAGGAGATTAACTCCCTGACCCACTTGTAATGAGTGACCGCGAGCCAGGCGAGGCGAAACCAGAGTAGGCGGCCGCCCACTCTGGATGACTTGACTGGATCCTGCCTCCAGTCATTTGGCCGAAAATCTTTGGGACCTAGACCCTCTAGATTTTGGCTGGTGGGACCGCAGCTTTCCCAAAGGGTTGGTCCTATAAGAGATCTGACAATCTCTGGACTGATTGGGTCGACCAGAGCCGCCGGAGCTTGCTGCCGTGACCAAACCAGGGTTGCGAAAGGCTCTAAACCGTGGCTGAAGCTGGTGACGAAAAGGCTGTTTGATCTTTTGCTGAGGGAAATAGCTGCTTTTCCCTTCTGTGGTATCCGATATCAGCTGATCCAATTTTTCGCCAAATAATCGGCCACTCTGATAGGGTAAGGACGTAAGGGACTTCTTTGAGGTTGAGTCCGCCCGCCATGTCCTCAACCATAAAGCTCTCCTGATAGCAATTGCGTTTGCGGCAGCTAGTGCTGAGCAATTTGCCACATCCAGGGAGGCATTCATCAGATAGTCTCCTGCAAGAGCGATCTGATTAGAGATCTCGATCACCTCTGGTGGCAAATCCCTGCCGTGGAGGGCTCTATTTAGAGACTCCGACCAGGATATCATGGCCGTAGCCACCCAAGTCGCTGCAAAAGAGGGAGCGAGGGCAGAACCTGATGCCTCAAACACTGAGCGAGCCAGGCTTTCAATGAGACGGTCCGTCAGATCTCTAATCGAGGAACCGTTGGGAAGGGAAAGCAGCGTTTTAGATGCCAACCGTGACATAGGAGGATCAACCGCAGGAGATTCCGCCCATTTCCTAAGAAGTTCAGGGGAAAAAGGATATCTGGCATTGAGAGCCTTTTGACCTGAAAAACGCTTCTCTGGCCGCTCTCGGTGGCGTTGCACCAGGTCCTCAAATTCTGAGTGAGCGCAAAATACCTTATGAGGCTGTTTGGCACACTTGAAGGACACCTTATGGCCCAAGGCCAAGGTGGACTCATCGTCTACCCCCAGGGTTTGGTTGACGCCTCGATGAGACTGTCAATTGTCTCCTGACAATTAGACGCCTCTAGATTGAGGGACCTTTCCGAATAGGAGTCCGAACCCTGTTCACTCATCTCCGCTGGAGAAGGGTGAACGAGAAACGGAACTGGCGGATGTCGAGGCCCCTGAGGGCCCAGGCGACGCTGTGTGGGTTCGCTTCCCCTGCGTCAGCCTGGTGAGAGCATGGCCCCTGCAGGCCGGAGGTTCTTGAGAGATGGAGGACCCCTCCAAGACAGGTGAACAGCTGTCCCTGCCCCGATCGGGAGCTTTAAAGGACTCGATAGCTCTAGTAAGTGACGCCATGGACTGTGACAGCGACAGAGCCCACTCAGGGGGACCTGACGCACTGGGCTCAGTCACAGGGGAGGGCACCTGGGCGCGTTCGGAATCACAGGCTTCACAGATCCGATTACTCTGGGCGTGCAAAAAAGGGGACAAACAGGCAATCCATGAGGTGTATAGCACTGTATGAGTCTTGGCCCTTCTGGACATGTTGGACCTGGTGTACACTATGATTTGGGGCAGAAAAAAAAACCAAAAAAGTGTGCAGCGCGGAGGGAAAGAAGCCACCGGGCCCGGAAGGACCTGCACTTACCCCAGTCCTGTGTCCCCGGAAGTCCTTAGAGCGTGTGGGAAAACGCCGAAGAGTAGTGTTGAGCGATACTGCTTGGTATCGGAAAATATCGGATCGGAATGCAGTCGCCGATATCACTAAATATCGCCGATATCCGATTCCGATAGCGGAAGTCCAATGTAAGTCTATGGGAACAAAATATTGCAACTAAAAAAAACCTTTATTTCCTTGTAAACACTAAATATACACACATAGAATACATATATATATATATATATATATATATATACATGTCATTGTGACATATATATATACATATATGTATAGTTTATACACTTCTACATAGTAAAATATCCTCTGATTCAATTGCCGGGTAAAGCCGGCTTCTGTGAAAAGACAGAAGCACCCGACATGAAATGACACTTGGTGTACATAGGGTTAACCATGTCTTTTCATGTCGTTTGCAATCTGATTTGCACAAACAATTACATCAGTCTATGTGTGCAAAATTTCACACCTGTAGGGGTTAATTAAAGGTGTAAATTCATTGTAAAAAAAACGGACTTTTTTGCTACGAATTTACACCTTTAATTAACCCCTACAGGTGTGAAATTTTGCACACTTACACTCATGTAATTGTTTGTGCAAATCAGATATCAAACTACATGAAAAGACATGGTTAACTCTATGTAAACCAAGTGTCATTTCATGTCGGGTTCTGCATTTTCACAAAAGCCGGCAATTGAATTAGCGGCTATTATACTATGTAGAAGTGTATGAACTATAAATATATATATATATGTGTCACAAATTTAATGACATGTATATATATATATATATATATATATATATATATGAGGTGTAAAATTGCTGAAAAAAAATGCGTGGGCTCCCGCCCTATTTTCGCAACCAGACAGACAAAGCCAGTGAGTGGGGGCAGATAATAATAGCCCAGAGAGGGACCATTATTTTTGCCCCCCCCCCCGGCTACTAACATCTGCCCCCAGACACCCCAGAAAGGGCAAATCTCTAATTAGATTTGCCCTTTCTGGCACTTTGCCCGTCTATTCCCATTGCCCTGTAGCGGTGGCGAATGGGTTAATAAGGGGTTAAAATGACCTTGCAATTGAAAGGTCACTTTAAGCCAGGTTAATAATTGAGAGCTGTCAATTAGACAACTATCAATTATTAATCCTATTGTATGAAAGAAAAATCAAACACACACACTTTAATAAAAAAGAAGTTTAATGAAATAATCACACAGTTTTTGACCATATTTTATTTTCCTGCTAAAACCATTTCCTGTAATAAAAATAAAATAATAAAGCAAAATTATTCTTACCAATCCGATGTACAGTCAGGTCCCACGGTGTAATCCTTCAGAAAGGGTTAATGTTTACTGCAGGGACCGCAGCTAATGCTGCAGCCTCACAGTAAACCCCCAAATGAATGAGTGGAAAGCTTAATTGATTGCTTTCCACTTTCACTTCAGGTCAGCCAGGGACACCATCAGTGACGTCAGAGGGAACTGGTTAACAAAAATAGGGGATCCCCTCGAAAAAAATTGGCGTGGGGTCCCCCCTATTTTTGTTAACCAGCCAGATGAAGCAGACCGCTGAGGCCTGGATTTTCAGGCTGTTAAGGAGCCAAGATCCATGGACCTTGCCAGCCTGATAATACCAGGCCACAGCAGTCTGCATATCTTGGCTAATTAACAAAAATAGGGGATCCCCTCGAAAAAAAATTGGCGTGGGGTCCCCCCTATTTTTTGTTAACCAGCCAGATGAAGCAGACCGCTGAGGCCTGGTTTTTCAGGCTGGTAAGGATCCAATATCCATGGACCTTGCAAGCCTGATAATACCAGGCCACAGTAGTCTGCTTAGCTTGGCTGGTTAACAAAAATAGGGGATCCCCTCGAAAAAAAAAACGGCGTAGGGGTCCCCCTATTTTTGTTAACCAGCCAAGTAAAATGCAGACTGCTGCGGCCTGGTATTAAAAGACTGTCAAGGCCCATGGATTTTGTCCCTCAACAGCCTGATAATACCAGGCTACAGCAGCCCCACATTTGGCGCATCAAAAGATGTGCCAATTGTGGCACTTTACCCGGCTCTTCCCACTTGCCCTGTAGCGGTGGCAAGCGGGGTAATAAGGGGTTAATGTCACCGTTGATTGCACGGTGACAATAAGCCCGGTTAATAATGGAGAGGCGTCAATAAGACACCGATCCATTATTAATCCCAAAGTTATTAAATGCATAAAAAAAAGACAAAGCAAGAAAAAAGTATTTTAATGAAATAAAAGAGACAACACAGTTTTCATTTATTTTATTACTCTCATTCCTGCGACGCCATCGATCTCCTGTAAAAAAAGAAAAAAAACAAACCAACAGTATACCACCTGTCCGACGCAGTCCATAGTAACGACAGTCCCACGACGATCCAGCTCTGCTACATCGCAATGACAGGCAGAGCCTGTCATCACGACGCAGCACAGCTGATTACCTGCTTCCCCGGCGGTGACGTCATCGGACTGACTGCTTTACGGCCGGGATTACCCAGCAGTCACTGCAGTTATCGCGAGAAACTGCATGTGACCGCCGGGAAAGATGATGGCGGCCATGAAGCAGTCCAGCCCGTGACCGCCGGAGATCTTCTGCCAGGTAAGTGCCGCTGACTCCTGACAGACCCGACCGACGGACACTGACAGTGACAGACCCGACCGACGGACACAGACAGTGACAGTGACAAATCCGATTCCTGTATTCGATATGACGAAAATATCGGTATTCGGAATCGAAAGGCCGATACAGCTAATATCGGCCGATACCCAATATTTGCAGTATCGTATCGCTCAACACTACCGAAGAGGCTACAGAGGAGGAGGCTGCTGATGCTGCAGCGACCTCCTTCAAAAAAGTGCGCTATTTCGGGGTGGGTGCACAGAGATAAGGCCTGAGGGCGTACCCTCCTCTGGGAGCTTCCGGGGGAGAGATTTCAAGATGAGGCCTAGTGACGCCCATTCCGGGGCGGGCCCGCCGGAAAAAACCCGCCTCTGTCGGCAGAGATTCTGGGCGCGGCCTAGCGCTGGCAAAAGCTGGGGACTAAATTTGCCGGCGCGGCCTAGCGACTAAGTTTGCGGTGATGCCCACCAAAGCATCGGGGCGGGCCCGCCGGAAGTCGACGCGCCTCAGGGGGCGGGACTTCCGTTGCAGCCTGGCCGAAGCCAGGATCCCTGCCTACCTGAGGGCCTGCCCTGAAAACGCCGCTCCATAGAGTCGCAGCCTGCTCCGGCCTCAGCTCCACGCTGTTTTCCCGCTGTGCTCCATCATCAGCCAACGAAAATGAAGCTGCTGCCCAGCCAGGAGCCCTCCCGGCCCCCCATCCATGTTCAGGTTAGAGGGGGGCATTTATCCAAGGAAGGACGGTGCAGGCACCCAAACTCTGTCCTTCCTTCAGGGAAAGAGGAGAGGGACCGTCCGCCCCTTCATCACCGCAGTCAGGCATTGGTGATGCAGCGGGGGCCGCACGGACTATCTCCTGCCTCTGTACAGCCTAGGGTTTCAATACCCCAGGGTGGTCAGGGCTGAGTCCGGCCTAAGTGTCCCACGTTGCAGGAGAGGATACGTGGAGGCAACACTCCACGTGCTCACCCGTTGATGGTTTGGGGAGATCGGACCCCTTCAAAAGGGTCCGTCGCCCCTATCTCGTCTCCATGGGGAAAAAAAAAATGGTCTGGATGAAACCAGACGTGTGCCTCCATCAGACACTAAGCATGAACTGGGTTCGCCTGCGGCCAGTGTCATGGTGTATACGGCGGAGGAGGAGCTAACCTTTTTTTTTTATATCTACTTAGTGTCAGCCTCCTAGCGGCAGTAGCATACACCCACAGTCCTGTGTCCCCCAATGAGACGAAGGAGAAAGGCGTACTTCCCACGGCAGGAAGTTGCGGGATTGCCGCAGAAATTTCCACGGCAATTCCGAACATGTGCCCATAGCCTAAGAGTTTGACAGCGGCATTTAACAGGTTAACCCCGTTCTGCAATCTGACGTACTATCCCGTCCATGTGCCCTGGCACAATTAGACCATGGACGGGATAGTACGTCATGGCGATCGGCCGCGCTCAAGGGGGGGGGGACGCGGCCCGATATCGGCCGGGTGACAGCCGATTCTCACAGCTGACACCCGACACTTTAAGCCTCGGAACACTGCGATCAAACAAGATGGCAGCGTTCCTGGAGCAGGCAGAGGGTTGACAGACCCTCTGCCTTTGGATCGGAGACCCTGCGGCGTGATGCGGGGTCCCAATCGCTGCCATGGTAACCCAATGTCGTCATGACGACATCTTGGTCTCCAGAGCTAAGAAACTTCCTGTCATGTGCAGTGTAGGTGAGGAAGTCTCTCAGGTCAGTGGGCAGTAAGTGTAGCGCTGACAGCTTCTATAGCATGCAGATGCTGCTTCATCTACATGCTATAGAAGTGATCAGCCTGCACAAAATGATTGCACCATAGTGGGACAAAGTGTAAAAGATAGAAAAAAGTAAAAAAAAATTTTTTTAAATAATTGTAAAAATATTTTAAAAAAATAAAAAAATCAATATTTATTCTATCACTAAATAAATATTTCAATCTAAAAAATCTAAACAATAAAAGTACACATATTTGGTATCGCCGCGTCCATAATGACCCGACCTATAAAACTGTTACATTAGTTAACCCCTTTAGTGAACACCATAAAAAAACAAGGCAAAAAGACAATGATTTATCATCACACCGCCTAACAAAAAGTGGAATAACACGCGATCAAAAAGATGGATATAAATAAACATGGTACCGCTGAAAACATCATCTTGTCCCGCAAAAAACAAGCCCCCATACAGCGTCATCAAAGGAAAAACAAAAAAGTTATAGCTCTCAGAAAAAAGCGATGTAAAAATAATTATTTTTTATCTAAAATAGTTTTTATTGTATAAAAGCGCCAAAACATAAAACAATGATATAAATGAGATATCACTGTAATCGTACTGACCCAAGGAGTAAAACTGCTTTATCAATTTTACCACACGTGGAACAATATAAACGCCCCCCCAAAAAGAAATTCATGAATTGCTGGTTTTTGTTCATTCTGCCTCCTAAAAACGTCAACTGGTTCTGCAAAAAACAAGACCTCACATGACTCTATGGGCCAAAATATGCAAAAATTATAGCTCAAAATATGGTGATGCAAAAACTATTTTTTGCAATAAAAAGCGTCTTAGTGTGTGACAGCTGCCAATCATAAAAACCCGCTATAACGCCTCTTTCACACGTCCTAATATTTCTGGTACCAGAGATGTCAGTGTCGTGTGTGTAATACGTGTGGCACACGTGTGCCGCATCAGTGCCACAAGGATGGACGCCAGGGAAGAAGCGTTACAGTAAGGGCTGTTCCCCCGCACCAGGTGCTGAACACGGCTTTCATCATTCTCCTCTGATGGCGCCGGAGAACAGCGCTTACTGTAACGCTTCTTCCCTGGTGCCGATGCGTGTCACATGGATGACATCCATGTGTGTTATGTGTATGCACGTGTGCTGGGTGTTAAAAAACGGACATGTCAGCGTGTATTGACCACGGACACAAAGTCTGTGGAAACACACTGCATGTGCACAGACCCGTTCACTTGAAAAGGCAAATAGCGCTCCGCTCCTCCCGAGTCTCTCCGCATGTAGCACTGTACAGCCACATATGGGGTATTGCCACGTTTAGTAGAAATTGTGGGGCACATTTTGTTGCCATTTTTACCCACTTCTTGTGTGAAAATTAAAATATTTGACTAAAACAAAATTTTGGTGGTAAAAATGTAGTTACTTTGTCCTCACTGCCCAATGGTATAAAATTCTGTGACACATCCATGGTGTCAATATGATCACTGCACCCCTAGATGAATTCATTGAGAGGTGTAGTTTGTAAAATGGGGTCACTTATGGGAGTTCTCATGGGCTCTCCCAGTGGGTCATGGCAGCTGCAAACCATAAAAGTAAAATCTGGCGCTCCTTCCCTTCCGAGCTCTGCCATGTGCCGAAACAGTGGTTTACCCCCACAAATGGGGTATCAGCATATAATTAGGACAAATTGCACAACAAGTTTTGGGGTCCAATTTCTCCTGTTACCCTTGGGAAAATAAAAAATTGGGGCGAAAAGATCATTTTTGTGGAAAAAATATGATTTTTTATTTTTACAGCTCTACGTTATAAACTTCTGTGAAGCACTTGGGGGTTCAAAGTGCTCACCACACATTTTGATAAGTTCCTTAGGGGTCTACTTTCCAAAATGGTGTCAATTGTAAGGGGTTTCCACTGTTTAGGCACATCAGGGGCTCTCCAAACGTGACATGGCGTCTGATCTTAATTCCAGCCAATTTTGCATTGAGAAGTCAAATGGCGCAACTTCCCTCCCGAGCTCTGCCGTGCGCCCAAACAGTGGTCCCCCCCCCACATATGGGATATCAGCGTATTCAGGACAAATTGGACAACTTTTGGGTCCAATTTCTCCTGCTACCCTTGGTAAAGGATTTGAAGCAATTTTTTTGTGAAAAAAAAAGTTAAATGTTCATTTTTTTAAACATTCCAAAAATTCCTGTGATGAACTTGAAGAGTTAATAAACTTCTTGAATGTGGTTTTGAGCACCTTGAGGGCTGCAGTTTTTAGAATGCTGTCACTTTTGGGTATTTTCTATCATATAGACCCCTCAAAGTGACTTCAAATGTGATGTGGTCCTAAAAGAAAATGGTTTTGTAAAAATGAGAAATCGCTGTTTAACTTTTAACCCTTATAACTTCCTAACAAAAAAAAAAAATTGGGTTCCAAAATTGTGCTGATGTAAACTAAACATGTGGGAAATGTTACCTATTAAGTATTTTGTGTGACATATCTCTGTGAGATTTAAAGTTGGAAAATTGTGAAATTTTCAAAAATTTTCGCCAAAATTCTGTTTTTTTTCCACAAATAAACGCAAGTCATATCAAAGAATATTTTACCACTGTCATTAAGTACAATATGTCACGAGAAAACAATGTCAGAATCGCCAAGATCCGTTGAAGCGTTCCAGAGTTATAACCTCATAAAGGGACAGTGGTCAGAATTGTAAAAATTGGCGCGGTCATTAACAGGCAAAAATTCTTGGGAGAAAAGGGGTTAACAAACATGAGCGAAGGTTACCGCCACCCACGATTGTTAGAGGCAGGTCCTGTTGTAACACAGCCAGGTATGGGGCGAGTACACCCCATGAGCCCACTCCATATACCCGCTACCATCCTGTGACGTACATGTACGGCGCATGTCGTTAACCATGACTTACATTACAAAAATTTGTAGATTTTAAAGATTTATTATTTGAAATTTATTTTTGGCTTTCGGACTAACTCTTTAATGCAAGTACTACAGCATTTCCCAATTTCACTTGCAATAAGCACAGAAAATAAAGCTTTGGATATTGTTTTTCTGTAAATAATGTATAAGGTCACATTTACCAAGCTCTCTAAAACCTTTTACAACACCTTTATTTTTCACTTATCCATGTAAGAAAGTGAGCTCAGCTCTTACCCAATGTCCAAGTGCTTTCATCACTGATGGTGGAGTCATACAGCCGTCCCTGAAAAATAAGAAGGCATGATGTACTAGCTCTGAGACCAATAAGGAATGGTTTCAAGGGAAGACAGAGAATTTGCTCTTATTATTGGATTTACAGTGAAAGTCGTTCGGACTTTTCAAAAGTTACCCATGCAATTCCCTGCTCTACTGCAATTTTTGGAAAAAAAAAAAAAAGACCAGGATAAAGTATAATAGACATACACTTACAATACATTCCTTATAATGGGAGATCAGAAGGACAACAAAATAAGAGGGGTTGAGCTACACCATCAGGGCTCCCTAGACAGGTATGTAATTATCAGCATTCCCCGAGTCGGAATGTGTCAGTCACAGAAAAATGTCACATGGGGCTTTAAAGGGAATCTGTTAGCATTTTTTTTGCTATGTAATCTGAGGGCAGAATGAGGTAGGGGCTGAGACACTGATTTCAGTGATGTATCACTTATTAGGCTGTGAGCCGTTTCCATACAATGAGTGCTTTATCATCAGGAGATTATCAGTGCCCGGACTGGTGCTCACGTGCTTCCTGGTCCGACCACACCACCAGCACTGATTAGCAGCTTATTGTTAACATACACAGAAAGTTGTGGAGTGGGTGGAGCTAGCTATAGCAACTCTGCTCTCCCGCCTACATTGCCTGCTCCACCAATGGCAGACGAGGGGGTGGAGCCAAAATTCTAATTGTCAATTTTGTAAAAAAAATAAAAACAATGCTGATATCCAATGGCGAATTATTCATTAATTAGTTTAATCGCCCAGCCCTCATCTAAGCCCCGTGTGACATTTCTGGGACTGACACATCCTGGCTGGGGGAATGCTGATTATTACAGATCTGTGTAGTGAGTGCTGGTGGGGTCACAAGGCCCCTCTTATTTTGCTGACCTTCTGGACCCCATTATAAGGAACTTATTACATGTCTACCCTGGTCTTTTCATTCCTTTTTGTGTGTTCTGACCATTATTAGATGCTTCCATTTTAAGGCATATCTAACAAACACTATAATTTTATGAGGCGAATTTTCTGTGAATTTTGTGGATGCCTCTGTCTAACATTTCTAGTTGTCGGAGACTAATACTGTCTAATAATCCATAATATCCGATAACGTAGCCGTTCTTCTCATGAGATTGGTAGCCCCACCTAATATTTAGTAGATATAGTAATAAAAGTGGGTACCACTTCTGGGATCTTCAAAAATGGGGCACCAGACTCTCACCCTGCCAGATCAGGCGTTCGTCATGGACCACGTTCAGACAGGCAATGAACAGGAGAACATACGGGAGTCACAGAAACAGATGGTGAAGTGTGCCAGGTCTGTGCTCAGTGGTGGCGTGCCCGTTTACTTGGGTTTGTGCTATCCTGGCCAACGGCTTCCTGAAAAAAGGAGGGTTCTTCCCTGGGCACTGGAAAAGCCTTCAAAATCCAAAAATTTGAGCGCAGCATCAAGTTGTGCCAACATTTTTCAAAGGTTTTATGCCAAAATTCAGGCATAAAAGCTTTGATGAATCATGCCCCTGGTTTCAGAATTATTAGTGCGCCTCAGGTATAAAAATGAACACCACAGTTGTACAAAGTTCAGCTTTTGTCAGCTTTTTGAACAGCTAACATGTGCCTGGAACAGCCACGGGTGGAATCGCGAGCCACCCACGGCTATTACCCCATTTAACATGCGATAGCGGGTCACTGATGGGTCGGCATGACAACCAGAGGTCTCCTGCGGACCTCTATGGTTGTCACTGCCAGATTGCAATAAGCGCTGCCTGGTGTTCGGCGCTCATAGCAAGTGAGGTATTCTGCTACATACAGGTGATCTGATCATTGCCTGTATGTAGCAGAGCCGATCAGGTTATGGCAGCTTCTAGTCTCCCATGGAGACAATTGAAGCATGCCAAAAGTGAAAAAAAAATGTTTTAAAAATAGAAAAAAAAAATATAAAAGTTCAAATTACCCCTATTTTGCCCCATTCAAAATAAAAATCAAACATACACATATTTGGTATCGCCGTGTTCTGAATCGCCCGATCAATAAAAAAAAGATCTGATTTGATGCTCAGTGTGGCTCTTCCGTTCACGTATTTGGATTTTACAATTTAATTTGGAAAAGGCGCAACGTCTCAGAACATTTCACATTATGTGACGAAGACACTAGCAAGCCAGAAAACTGAGCGTTAAATATTTAGTGTTTAAAATGCCTCTTGTAACATAATTATGGGCAATTGCCTGGACAGAGGGGTGATGACACCCGGGGTGTCATCCCTATTTGGACATATTTTAGAGCACACAACCCTCCAACATGTTTCACAGCAGCTGCGGCGTCTTCAGGGGATGGGACAATAGCTTGTTAAACAGTGAAAAAAAGGCAATTTTTCAGTCACCACACTTCTCCCAAAAAGTACAATAAATAATGATCAAAATGATGTTTGTACCTTAAAATACCCCTGCTGGGAATTTCACTATATACAGCAATACTGGGTGGTATAGTGATATATAGTACAAGTGATCAAATCATTGCAGGTTAGTAAAGAAAAGGTGTGAATCACCCCAAAATTCCAGTCTAAGGGCTCATACCCACTAGTGGGAAAAAAATCGGTTCGTTTTCTGGACGGAAAAAACGGTACGATTCTAGTAAAATGTCATGCGATTTGCATGCGATTTTAAATCGCACCATGCGTTTTCCATGCGTTTTCCATCTGTATGCAATGTGATTTTAACATGAAGTTTTACATAGAGCAGTTATCTCTGTGTAAAAAGTCATGTAAAAATCACATTGTAAAAAAAAATGTACACAAAAAGCAAATAATTATATATATATATATATATATATATATATATATATAGGTCATACACTTCTACATAGTATAATAGCCTTTAACTCATCCCTGGCTATACTGTAAAATCACAGCTTTAATAAAGAATAGAAACAATACATATACACACATAGAATACATATATATGTAGATATATATATATATGTCATTGTGACATATATATATACATATATTTATAGTTCATAGACTTCTACATACTGTAATAGCCGCTAATTCAATTGCCGGCTTTTGTGAAATCACAGAAGCCGACATGAAATGATACATTGTTTACACACAGTTAACCATGTCATTTCATGTATTTTGATATATGGTTTTAACTTACAATTACATAAATGTGTGCAAAATTTCAGACATGTAGGGGTTAATTAAAGGTGTAAATTCGTTGAAAAAAAATGCGTGGGCTCCCGCTGTATTTTCTCCACCAGACAGACAAAGCCAGCGAGTGGGGGCAGATAATAATAGCCTAGGGAGGGTACATTTTTTTTGTGCCCCCCCTGGCTACTAACATCTGCCCCCAGACACCCCAGAAAGGGCAAATCTCTAATTAGATTAGCCCTTTCTGGCACTTTGCCCGTCTATTCCCATTGCCCTGTAGCGGTGGCGAATGGGTTAATAAGGGGTTAAAGACACCTTGCAATTGAAAGGTGACTTTAAGCCAGGTTAATAATTGAGAGCTATCAATTAGACAACTATCAATTATTAATCCTATTGAAGTAAATAAAAAAAACACACACACATTTTAAGAATAAATAATTTTAATGAAATAAAAACACATTTTTTTGACCATCTTTTATTTAACTCTTAATCCCTGCGAAGCCCTTGATCTCCTATAATAAAGAAAAAATAATAAAACAACATTATTCTTACCTATCCGGAGATCTGTCACGTCCCACGCTGTAATCCTTCACAAAGGGTTAACTAGCTTTCAGCCAAATGAAAACACTTCATAGAACACATGCCCACATAAAAGGTGTATATTTAATACAGAAAAAGAAAATTCTTAACATCAAAATAGATATGGGCAGTATGGAAATCCATGGGAAAAAATCGCCAAAACATATGGAAACTGAGAAAAAGAAACGATCAACAAAATCCCAAAGTATTAAATAGAAAAAACTTTATTGGATATCAAAACAGGGGAGCTGAAGGGATGACATACAACCAAATAGCACATGTGGGACAAGAACGCATATAGGAAGTCAAACAGTTATATCTGAATAGATATGTTAAATCCTACAACTGACTGGGCGGTATAACATCACGGAATAAACTATGTCAAAGTAGAAAGCTGCTGCGCTTTCTACTTAGACATAGTTTATTCCGTGATGTTATACCGCCCAGTCAGTTGTAGGATTTAACATATCTATTCAGATATAACTGTTTGACTTCCTATATGCGTTCTTGTCCCACATGTGCTATTTGGTTGTATGTCATCCCTTCAGCTCCCCTGTTTTGATATCCAATAAAGTTTTTTCTATTTAATACTTTGGGATTTTGTTGATCGTTTCTTTTTCTCAGTTTCCATAGCTTTCAGCCAAGCAGCGCAAGTAATGCTGCCTGCTCAGCTGAAAGCTCCTGAATGAATGAGCTTATCTCCTGCCGACGGGAGAGGATGTGATTAATGAATGAATCTTAAATGATTGCGTCCCACTTTCACTTTAGGTGAGGTCAAGGTGACCTGACCTGAAGTGAAAGTGGAATAAATCAATTAAGCTTCATTCATTAATCACTTCGTCTCCTTTCGCCGGGAGAGGAACTTATTCATTCGGGGGGTAACAGCTCAGCAGGCAGCATTAGCTCCCTGCTAGCTGTAACCTGTTAACCCTTTCTGATGGATTACAGCGTGGGACCTGACTGTGCATCGGATAGGTAAGAACAATTTTGCTTTTTTATTTTATTTTTATTACAGGAAATGGTTTTAGCAGGAAAATAAAATATGGTCAAAAACTGTTTGATTATTTCATTAAACTTCTTTTTTATTAAAGTGTGTGTGTTTGATTTTTCTTTCATACAATAGGATTAATAATTGATAGTTGTCTAATTGACAGCTCTCAATTATTAACCTGGCTTAAAGTCACCTTTCAATTGCAAGGTGGCTTTAACCCCTTATTAACCCATTCGCCACCGCTACAGGGCAATGGGAATAGACGGGCAAAGTGCCAGAAAGGGCTAATCTAATTAGAGATTTGCCCTTTCTGGGGTGTCTGGGGGCAGATGTTAGTAGCCAGGGGGGGCACAAAAAAATGTACCCTCCCTAGGCTATTATTATCTGCCCCCACTCGCTGGCTTTGTCTGTCTGGTGGAGAAAATACAGCGGGAGCCCACACATTTTTTTTCAACGAATTTACACCTTTAATTAACCCCTACATGTCTGAAATTTTGCACACATACACTTATGTAATTGTAAGTTAAAACCATATATCAAAATATATGAAATGACATGGTTAACTGTGTGTAAACAATGTATCATTTCATGTCGGCTTCTGTGATTTCACAAAAGCCGGCAATTGAATTAGCGGCTATTACAGTATGTAGAAGTGCATGAACTATAAATATATATATATATGTATGTGTCACAATGACATGTATATATATATATATATATATATATATATATATATATATATATCTATGTATTCTATGTGTATATATCTAGTGTTTTGTGAGCTGTCAGTGTGATTTTACAGTAGCCGGGGATGAATTGCCGGCTTTTCAAAGGAGACTGGTGCGTATAAATCGGACAGCACTCGCATGGTGCGAGTGCTGTGCAATGATTTCTCGCACCCATTGACTTGCATTGGCGATTATCATGCCAAAATCGCATCAAATCGCAGCATGCTGCGATTTTTTTCTCACACCAATTTCGGCTGAGAAAAAAATTGAAAATGAGATGTCACCTATTGAATAACATTGGTCAGATTTGAATCCGATTTTTTTTCGGCTGAATATCATCCGTTTTCGGCGCAAGTGAGTATGAGCCCTAAAAGTGTATATACCGTATATATTTTTTTTTGTTTAACCCCTTTCTGACATCTGGTGTAATGGTACGCCGATGTCGGACACCCTCCCATTGATGTGTGCTCCGGCGCTGAGCCCACATCTTTCCCAGGACTTGTCAGCTGTTTTGAACAGCTGACATGTCCCCGGAACAGCCACGGGTGGAACTGCTATCCACCCGTGGCTATTAACCCGTTTAACATGCGATTCCGGCAATTGCGCCGGAAATTCGCCCATTGGTGACCCCGTCACGTGATAGCGGGTCACCGATGGGTCGGCTTGACAACCAGAGATCTCCTGCAGACCTCTATGGTTGCTACTGCCAGATTGCCCGGTGGTCGGTGCTCATAGCAAGTGAGGTATTTTGCTACATACAGGTGATATGATCATTGCCTGTATGTAGCAGAGCCGATAAGGTTATGGCAGCTTCTAGTCTCATGGAGACAATTGAAGCATGCCAAAAGTGAAAAAAAAAAATGTTTTTAAAAATATAAAAATATATATAAACATTCAACTCGCCCCCCTTTTCGCCCCATTCAAAATAAAACAATAAAAAAAAGTAAAATCAAACATACACATATTTGGTATCGCCACGTTCAGAATCGCCCGATCAATAAAAAAAAAAAAAGATCTGCTTTGATGCTCAGTGTGTCAGCGTGGCTCTTCCGTGCACGTATTTGGATTTTACAATTTAATTTGGAAAAGGCACAATGTCTCAGAACATTCCACATTATGTGACGAAGACACTGGCAAGCCAGAAAACTGAGCATTTAATATTTAGTGTTTAAAATGATGCCCCTGATTTGCCTCTTGTAAGAGAATTATGGGCAATTGCCTGGACTGAGGGGTGATGGCATGTGGCGTGTTATCCCTATTGGACATATTTTAGAGCACACGACCCTCCAAATAAGAGTGATCTGTCTACAGTACAGATAAATGTGCGTGTGTGCACTGAACCGTGCAGATTTACCACACCCAATACATTCTATTGTGGAAATTTATGTTGGACAAGAGAAATTGACATCCGGCAGTCTGGAGGCGACATGTCCGTCTAAGCGGGTGAGCAGCGGGAGTAGAGATGCGACACATGTCCGTCTCTGCGGGTGAGCAGCGGAAGTAGAGATGCGACATCAGTCTCTGCGGGTGAGCAGCGGGAGTAGAGATGCGACACATGTCAGTCTCCGCGGGTGAGCAGCGGGAGTGGAGATGCGACACGTCAGTCTCTGCGGGTGAGCAGCGGGAGTAGAGATGCTACACATGTCAGTCTCCGCGGGTGACAGCGGGAGTGGAGATGCGACACATGTCAGTCTCTGCGGGTGAGCAGCGGAAGTAGAGATGCGACACGTCAGTCTCTGCGGGTGAGCAGTGGGAGTAGAGATGCGACACATGTCAGTCTCCGCGGGTGAGCAGCAGGAGTAGAGACGCGACACATGTCCGTCTCTGCGGGTGAGCAGCGAGAGTATAGATAAGACACGTCCGTCTCTGCGGGTGAGCAGCGGAAGTAGAGATGCGACACGTCAGTCTCTGCGGGTGAGCAGTGGGAGTAGAGATGTGACACATGTCCGTCCCCGCGGGTGAGCAGCGGGAGTGGAGATGCGACACATGTCCGTCTCCGCGGGTGAGCAGCGGGAGTGGAGATGCGACACGTCAGTCTCTGCGGGTGAGCAGCGGGAGTAGAGATGCGACACATGTCAGTCTCCGCGGGTGAGCAGCGGGAGTGGAGATGCGACATCAGTCTCTGCGGGTGAGCAGCGGGAGTAGAGATGCAACACATGTCAGTCTCGCGGGTGAGCAGCGGGAGTGGAGATGCGACATGTCAGTCTCTGCGGGTGAGCAGCGGGAGTAGAGATGCGACACATGTCAGTCTCCGCGGGTGAGCAGCGGGAGTGGAGATGCGACACATGTCAGTCTCTGCGGGTGAGCAGCGGAAGTAGAGATGCGACACGTCAGTCTCTGCGGGTGAGCAGTGGGAGTAGAGATGCGACACATGTCAGTCTCCGCGGGTGAGCAGCAGGAGTAGAGACGCGACACATGTCCGTCTCTGCGGGTGAGCAGCGAGAGTATAGATAAGACACGTCCGTCTCTGCGGGTGGAGCAGCGGAAGTAGAGATGCGACACGTCAGTCTCTGCGGGTGAGCAGTGGGAGTAGAGATGCGACACATGTCCGTCCCCGCGGGTGAGCAGCGGGAGTGGAGATGCGACACATGTCCGTCTCCGCGGGTGAGCAGCGGGAGTGGAGATGCGACACATGTCCGTCTCCGCGGGTGAGCAGGGGGAGTAGAGATGCGACACATGTCCGTATCCGCGGATGAGCAGCGGGAGTAGAGATGCGACACATGTCCGTCTCCGCGGGTGAGCAGTGGGAGTAGAGATACGATACATGTCCGTCTCTGCGGGTGAGCAGCGGGAGTAGAGATGCGACACATGTCCGTCTCTGCGGGTGAGCAGCAGAAGTAGAGATGCGACACGTCAGTCTCTGCGGGTGAGCAGCGGGAGTAGAAATGCGACACATGTCCGTCTCTGCGGGTGAGCAGCGGAAGTAGAGATGCGACACATGTCTGTCTCCGTGGGTGAGCAATGGGAGTAGAGATGCGACACATGTCCATCTCCGCGGGTGAGCAGCAGAGTGGAGATGCGACACATGTCCGTCTCCGCGGGTGAGCAGCGGGAGTAGAGATGCAACACATGTCCGTCTCCGCGGGTGAGCAGCGGGAGTAGAGATGCAACACACGTCCGTCTCCGCGGGTGAGAAGCGGGAGTATAGATGCGACACACGTCCGTCTCCGCGGGTGAGCAGCGGGAGTGGAGATGCGACACATGTCCGTCTCCGCGGGTGAGCAGTGGGAGTAGAGATGCGACACATGTCCGTCTCCGCGGATGAGCAGCGGGAGTGGAGATGCGACACATGTCCGTCTCCGCGGTTAAGAAGGGGGAGTAGAGATGCGACACATGTCCGTCTCCACGGGTGAGCAGTGGGAGTAGAGATGCGACACATGTCCGTCTCCGTGGGTGAGCAGTGGGAGTAGAGATGCGACACATGTCCGTCTCCGCAGGTGAGCAGCGGGGGTAGAGATGCGACACACATCCGTCTCCGCAGGTGAGCAGCGGGGGGTCTGTGGACACATGTCCGTCTCCGCGGGTGAGCAGCGGGGGTCTGTGGACACACGTCAGTCTTCGCGGGTGAGCAGCGGGGGATTTGTGGACACACGTCAGTCTCCGCGGGTGAGCAGTGGGAGTAGAGATGCGACACATGTCCGTCTCCGTGGGTGAGCAGCAGGGGTAGAGATGCGACACATATCCGTCTCCGCGGGTGAGCAGAGGGGGTCTGCGGACACGTCAGTCTCCGCGGGTGAGCAGCAGGGGTCTGTGGACACATGTCAGTCTCCGTGGGTGAGCAGCGGGGATCTGTGGACACACGTCAGTCTCCGTGGGTGAGCAGCGGGGGATCTGTGGACACATGTCCGTCTTCGCGGGTGAGCAGCGGGGGTCTGTGGACACATGTCCGTTTAGGTGGGTGAGCAGCGTGGGTCTGTGGACACATGTCTGTCTCCGCGGGTGAGCAGCGGGGGTCTGTGGACACATGTCCGTCTCCACGGGTGAGCAGCAGGGGTCTGTGGACACATGTCTGTCTCCGCGGGTGAGCAGCGGGGGTCTGTGGACACATGTCCGTCTCCACGGGTGAGCAGCAGGGGTCTGTGGACACGTCCGTCTCTGCGGGTGAGCAGCAGGGGTCTGTGGACACATGTCAGTCTCTGCGGGTGAGCAGCGGGGGTCTGTGGACACACGTCAGTCTCTGCGGGTGAGCAGCGGGGGTCTGTGGACACACGTCAGTCTCTGCGGGTGAGCAGCGGGGGTCTGTGGACACATGTCCGTCTCCGCGGGTGAGCAGCGGGGGATCTGTGGACACGTCCGTCTCCGCGGGTGAGCAGTGGGGGATCTGTGGACACACGTCAGTCTCCGCGGGTGAGCAGCGGGGGTCTGTGGACACACGTCAGTCTCTGCGGGTGAGCAGCAGGGGTCTGTGGACACATGTCCGTCTCCGCGGGTGAGCAGCGGGGGTCTGTGGACACATGTCCGTCTCCGCGGGTGAGCAGCGGGGGTCTGTGGACACACGTCAGTCTCTGCGGGTGAGCAGCGGGGATCTGTGGACACACGTCCGTCTCCGCGGGTGAGCAGCGGGGGTCTGTGGACACATGTCCGTCTCCGCGGGTGAGCAGCGGGGGTCTGTGGACACACGTCAGTCTCCGCGGGTGAGCAGCGGGGATCTGTGGACACATGTCCGTCTCCGCGGGTGAGCAGCGGGGATCTGTGGACACAGTGGGCATGGGATTTCTAGAAATATTACCCAGTATTGTTTGATCTGTCCGCTGAGGGTTTCATGCTGCATTTATACACAGCGTCCGCCCCGCAGCACTTCCAGACCGTGTGCACATACCCTATTCACCATCAATGCATAGTTGCGGTTTTTGCAGCGTTTTTTGCTCTCTCAGCTTTCTACGGTGAAAGACCACTGCGAGAATTCACATGCTGCATTTTTAAAAACCGCAACACTTTGGTACTGTAATATCCCGGGGATGACGGGGCCACATGAGTGTCTGGTCACGTCACCGGCGCTGCCCGCACCTGTAGGAAGACGGTGTCCCGCACGGTCAGTGCCAGCTCCCGGATCCCCAGCTTACAGCGCACGTCCCGGCTCTGAGTCCCGGGGGGCACCTGCACTTCTATGTACACCTCCTCCATGGTCTGGTACCAGCAGCCCCACGGAGTCTGGCACGGCACCACCCCGCTCCGCTCATCGAAATTCACCGACATCCCATGCAAGTCAGCGCAAGAAGACTTGACAACACACGGCGCTGTTGTGCGCATGCGCGTCTACTATCTCACTGCCCGTAGAAACGTCAAACGAACCGAGAATCACGTGACACACTATTCTATACCAAATGGCCATTATACGTTTACGTGGAAGAACGTTTTATATCCAGATACACCATATTATACACTATGGCGAGAGACCCTCTTCTATCAGCGCGACGTTTATTACTGCGCTTTCTATTGGTTAATAAAGCTGTCCATCATGGCTCCAACCAATGGAAGCGCCAATTTACGGCCTAATCTAATCGAAAACAAACCCCAGAGATTTCACTTTCCGCCACGCCCCCTGAGGCGCATCAGTCTACACCCACTTAGTGCTGGTCTGACGTGTGATTGGACGGCTCATAGACTCTCCTGATTGGCTGCAACGCCCGTTGCTGGTCGGGAGTAGCTCTGCTATTGGTGGACTGTTCTCTGCGCTGTTTTTAAAGAGGAGATAGGAGGAGAGAGTGTGAAAGTCGGTAATTGCCGAGCGTTGTGGTGACTGACCGGTGCGGTACCGGAGTCCGCGAAGATGTCTTTTCCCAAGGCTCCTCTGAAGCGGTTTAACGAGCACGTCGGTATGTACGGGCGCAGGGCTCCGATATACTGTAACTATGGCCGCTGTGTGCCCTGTTCTTGTGCCGCAACGCCTGGCTGTGTCGGGGTACTGTGGGGTTGGCGGAGCCGGACATTGCTGCAGGTGACGGGTACACTGAGGCCTCACTGACTGCCCCTGACCTGGTAGGAGCCTGTGCGCACTGGATGCGGCGGACGGAAGCGGTTGGTTGTTACTCTCCGTTACCGCAGAGATTTGAAAAAAACTAGAGGGATTTGGGGGTCAGAGAGCCCCTGTAAGCTAAGACACGGAGACCGTAGAGTTCCCACTGTGGAGCTTTAGTGATGGGAGATGGCAGCGGAGTGTGGAGCCTGAGCCTACTAACGCCCATAACTGCAATCTGTAACCAGGATTATATGTGGCCAGAGGTAGAGGGGGGAGAAGGTGGCCCTGGGCTGCCACTGGTGAGGGGGAGAAGGTGGCCCTGGGTTGCCACTGGTGAGGGGGGGGAGAAGGTGGCCCTGGGCTGCCACTGGTGAGGGGGGGGAGAAGGTGGCCCTGGGCTGCCACTGGTGAGGGGGGGGAGAAGGTGGCCCTGGGCTGCCACTGGTGAGGGGGGGAGAAGGTGGCCCTGGGCTGCCACTGGTGAGGGGAGAAGGTGGCCCTGGGCTGCCACTGGTGGGGGGGGAGAAGGTGGCCCTGGGCTGCCACTGGTGAGGGGGGGAGAAGGTGGCCCTGGGCTGCCACTGGTGAGGGGGGGGGAGAAGGTGGCCCTGGGCTGCCACTGGTGAGGGGGGAGAGAGAAGGTGGCCCTGGGTTGCCACTGGTGAGGGGGGGGAGAAGGTGGCCCTGGGCTGCCACTGGTGAGGGGGGGGGGAGAAGGTGGCCCTGGGCTGCCACTGGTGAGGGGGGGAGAGGGGCCGGGGACTGTGGGGGGGGGGAGAAGGTGGCCCTGGGCTGCCACTGGTGAGGGGGGGGGGAGAAGGTGGCCCTGGGCTGCCACTGGTGAGGGGGGGGAGAAGGTGGCCCTGGGCTGCCACTGGTGAGGGGGGGGGGAGAAGGTGGCCCTGGGCTGCCACTGGTGAGGGGGGGGGGAGAAGGTGGCCCTGGGCTGCCACTGGTGAGGGGGGGGAGAAGGTGGCCCTGGGCTGCCACTGGTGAGGGGGGGGGAGAAGGTGGCCCTGGGCTGCCACTGGTGAGGGGGGGGGAGAAGGTGGCCCTGGGCTGCCACTGGTGAGGGGGGGGGGAGAAGGTGGCCCTGGGCTGCCACTCGTGAGGGGGGGGAGAAGGTGGCCCTGGGCTGCCACTGGTGAGGGGGGGGGGAGAAGGTGGCCCTGGGCTGCCACTGGTGAGGGGGGGGGGAGAGAAGGTGGCCCTGGGCTGCCACTGGTGAGGGGGGGGGGGAGAAGGTGGCCCTGGGCTGCCACTGGTGAGGGGGGGGGGAGGAAGGTGGCCCTGGGCTGCCACTGGTGAGGTGGGGGGGGAGAAGGTGGCCCTGGGCTGCCACTGGTGAGGAGGGGGGGGAGAAGGTGGCCCTGGGCTGCCACTGGTGAGGAGGGGGGGAGAAGGTGGCCCTGGGCTGCCACTGGTGAGGAGGGAGGGGAGAAGGTGGCCCTGGGCTGCCACTGGTGAGGAGGGGGGGAGAAGGTGGCCCTGGGCTGCCACTGGTGAGGAGGGGGGGGAGAAGAGGTGGCCCTGGGCTGCCACTGGTGAGGAGGGGGGGGAGAAGGTGGCCCTGGGCTGCCACTGGTGAGGAGGGGGGGGAGAAGGTGGCCCTGGGCTGCCACTGGTGAGGAGGGGGGGGAGAAGGTGGCCCTGGGCTGCCACTGGTGAGGAGGGGGGGGAGAAGGTGGCCCTGGGCTGCCACTGGTGAGGAGGGGGGGGGAGAAGGTGGCCCTGGGCTGCCACTGGTGAGGAGGGGGGGGGAGAAGGTGGCCCTGGGCTGCCACTGGTGAGGAGGGGGGGGGAGAAGGTGGCCCTGGGCTGCCACTGGTGAGGGAGGGGGGGGGAGAAGGTGGCCTGGGCTGCCACTGGTGAGGAGGGGGGGGGGAAGGTGGCCTGGGCTGCCACTGGTGATGGGGGGGGAGAAGGTGGCCCTGGGCTGCTACTGGTGATGGGGGGGGGGGGAGAAGGTGGCCCTGGGCTGCTGTTGGTTGGAGGGTTAAAGGTAGCCTTAGGCCACCTTTTTTTTTTTTTTTTTCAGCCCCTACTTTCCGATGCTCTCAGAACGGGCAATATAAACCTCATGAGACCGCCTTGCACAGTATTTATTACAAGCTGTTGTTTGTTGATTGTGTCAGTGTTTTAGAGTAGAGTACATTATCCATATACTGTGTAAGGTTCCCCGTCTGAATGGTCGGTGACTCATATTCATGCTCTCTGGTACCTGCCATAGATGAGCACTGTACTGTGGTGTCTCTGGCAGTCCTGTAGAGAATGAATGAAGCAGAGGTGGGCGTGCTTTACTCTTGTGGATTTCCTGGTGGTGATCTCCTTGGAATCCAGCTGTGGAAGAGAAAAGCCCATATCTGGAGAATGACAACAGAAGGCAAAACTAAAGGGCCCGTCTCACATAGCGAGATCGCTAGCGAGATCGCTGCTGAGTCACTAGTTTTGTGACGCAGCAGCGAGCTCACCAGCGATATCGCTGTGTGTGACATTCAGCGACGATCAGCCCCCCTGCCGGGTATCGCTGATCGTCGCTGAAATGTCAGGACATTTTTTTGATCGCTGGTCTCCCGCTGACAGGCACGCATCGCTGCGTGTGACAGGCGGGAGACCAGCGATCCGCTGGTAACCAAGGTACACAGCGGGTTTCCAGGCATGGGGCTGTGCCTAGAAACCCGCTGTGTACCTTGGATACCAGCTCCCTGCATCAGCGCGCTGGTATCCAAGGTACACTGCGGGTAACTAAGCGATGTTACCCGCAGTGTCGCTGTCCCAGATCGCTGCCTGAGCTGCCTGTTTGGTAGCTCAGCAGCGATCATGTAGCGATACACCAGCGATCCTGACAAGTGCATATCGTTGTCGGGATCGCTGGTGTATCGTTATGTGAGACCCAGCCTTAAGTCCATTGAAAGCTTTATTTAAAGAGATTGTCTGATGTTCTGATAAGTCTGCAGTCACTGTGTAAATACAGACTTGTGAATCCTTACAGCATCTGCACCCTGTCAGGACTCTCCGGTATTACCAGTGAGACCAGTCATTCACGAGATCGCAAGTATGTGGTTTGCATTCATGCACTCGTGTGTCGACTAGACATGCTTTACCTTGCTCAGTACAAGTGAATTGACCACGACCTCCCACTCTCGCCAGCAATACTGCAGGAACCTGACAGTGTGTGGTGTGCATGCTATATAGAGACTGCAGACTACGAAGTCTGGGCAACCCCTTTAATAACATTAAAATACCCCTCCAAAAGACCTTTTGGTTTGGACATTTTGAAATATGACTACATTTTCCCTTCTGGGGAGTCTGGCTGTGTCTGACAGCCGGCTTCCAGATGTGATAGCTGCACAATCTCCTGTAAGCAGCGACGTCTTAGAACATCAGGGCAGAGGAAAGTACAGACTGTATGAACATCTAGTTGATGGGGGGGCGCCCAGATGTAGTTGAAGGATTTGTTCTCGCCTTCCACGGAGCGACTCCGCCACTGCTCCTGTTTTCCTGTTGAGAGCTTGGCAGCCAATCAGCAGCTCTAAAGGCAGCGTTCTTTCTATACTGACAGAAGCTTTGAGCTCTCTGGCTGTTGATGTGATGTTTGTGCCATAGCCTGTCGACAGTCAATCTGTGACTTCAGCAGCTCTGCCAGGAGATGGCATGCCTTCAGAGCTGCTGCACTCTCATTGTGATGTCTGCGCCGCTGCCAATGCCACACATGAGCAGCAGTGGTGCAGATTGACCAGGGGAAGGTGAATAAAGGGCGCTGTTTCTTTATCATCTGCAGCCTGGGACATGCATAGGGAAATATTTTTAAACATAGCCTGTGGCTAATGCATCACTGCGACAGATACTATATGGTGGCTCTGAGCTGTCCAAGCTTCAAGTGTTGAAACCTATGGTTAGAATAGGCCACCAATTCCTGACTTGTTCAACCCATCCGTGATACATGAGTGCTGCCGCTTTGTTTGCACTGCTCCATCTAGCTGCACTGCGGGGCATTGCCGCGTTGGCTCAATAATGCAGATCTTTACGTCAGAAGCCTTTGTGACTGTATCTGTTAGTATCGTGGCAAAACATCGTGACCTTGGCATACAAGTTGTAAACATGGACAATGAGGTGCGCTGCATCATACTGTAAAGGCAAATCTGTTAATGCATGCCTTTTATTTAAAGGCTGTGCCCCGGCTCCAGGATCCTATGATGTGAAGGTGACGGACGGCCTCAAGGGACCAGTATCGTTTGAAAAATCCCAGCGGTTTAGAGCAAAGAAAGGTTGGTAATCCAGATTCACTTAGCAATATGTCGCCTGCATATGCTGCAGTATGTAGGGGCCAAGGGCCACTGCATTACTAATTTAAAAGCATCCCAAAAATAGTGCGGTGTTTTCTAATGGATACCGGCTAGTTGTGATCTGGCTTCGTTCTACATGGGAACACCTCCTCCCCACCTGCATCGGTGCCTGCCAGCTGCCATATGTCTGTGTACTGGGTGTATGGGAGGCTGTTGGCACCTTTCACGGTTTCTAATAGTATTTGTCTGGAGCTGCATCTCCTGGACATAATGGTCTGTAACTAGGACCAGGATAAGGAATGTTTGTACCATGTTTTATTTAAGCCCCCGTCTCACATAGCGATATCGCTAGCGAGATCGCTGCTGAGTCACTAGTTTTGTGATGCAGCAGCGATATCGCTGTGTGTGACATTCAGCGACGATCAGCCCCCCTGCCGGGTATCGCTGATCGTCGCTGAAAGGCCAGGACATTTTTTTGATCGCTGGTCTCCCGCTGACAGGCACGCATCGCTGCGTGTGACAGGCGGGAGACCAGCGATCCGCTGGTAACCAAGGTACACAGCGGGTTTCCAGGCGCGGGGCTGTGCCTAGAAACCCGCTGTGTACCTTGGATACCAGCTCCCTGAAGCAGGGAGCTGGTAACCAAGGTACACAGCGGGTTTCCAGGCACCGCGCAGCGCCTGGAAACCCGATGTGTACCTTGGTTACCAGCTCGCTGCATCAGGGTGCTGGTATCCAAGGTACACTGCGGGTAACTAAGCGATGTTACCCGCAGTGTCGCTTGTACTGATCGCTGCCTGAGCTGCCTGTTTGGCAGCTCAGCAGCGATAATGTAGCGATACACCAGCAATCCTGATCGTTGTCGGGATCGCTGGTGTATCGCTATGTGAGACCCAGCCCAGGTGTGATTTCGTATTAAATAATATAGATATGCAGGCTTGTGTAGAATTCTGCAATAAAATCCTATGAAACGTTCCCCTTTACCATTCAGACTCGTGTGCTGACAGTCAGAGTGTGGACCGAGATGACGAGCCTATGTCCCCAGCACGGCTTCGCAAGCAGATGTCTCTTGGTTCAACGGTAAGTGATGAATTATTTGCAGCCGGACAGGACAGTGCTCTCACCCGATGTCTGTCATGGGTGCATACGATCTGCCCCCATGCCAATGTGCTGTTAATGTCACTGTCCAACAGTGGTATCTAACAGGTTAATAGTCATGGTGCTCCATGCCACCTTCTGATAGTGGCGGTGTTACAGCCAGCAACTGCCTCTGTCTGCTGAGTATGGGGCGAGCTCAACCCGTGAGCCTGCTCCATATAACCGCTTCCTACTTGCACTGTACTTGTATGGTGGATGTCTGTAAGGGGTTAAGGAGCTTGGCTCAGTTATTGACATTTTATTTAAACACATCCAATTGTGGAAATTCTCAATCAGAATGACATCGGAAGGCACGCCCTGTCGACCGAGTGGGTTGGAAATGAAGTTGCTGCTCTGTCACTGTGATATCAGCAGAGGCGGTTGAATTCCCGGCAAGAGCAGTCTGTGACCACTCTGCTGGGGAAGAACGGCAACCGCAAAAAAAAAAATCCTGGAAATACCCTTTAATGCCCACATAGATGGCTTAGAAGGGTTGATCCTACTGACAGATTCCTTTTAAGTGATGGGCAGCATAGTTTTACGAAGGACAGAAGTTGATAAAGTAACCTAATTAGCTTTGAGGTGAGTAGAAACTTCCACACAGGGATTCCTGTGACTCTAGACTTTGCAAAGGTGTTTGACACGGTCTCTCATACAGTGGACAGAAAGTTTACACACCCCTGTTAAAAAAAAAAATTGCCAAGAAAAATTTTAGAACTTTCCAGACATTAAGATAATTTTGAAATGTGCAGTACATAGCAGAAATTCCTGCAGCTCCTTTAATGTTGCTGTATGGCTCTTGGCAGCCTCCTAGGCCAACTCTTATTTTTATTTTTTTTCTAGTCTTTTCATCAACTTTTGAGGGATCCAGTTCTATGTAACTGAAAAAATGGCTTAAATTTGTCTGGACTGTGACAAGCTATTCCATTGTATAGCTAATGGACTAAAAGGACTTCCATCTCACTGATATGTCCTCGTTAGCTGAAGAAACCCTCTGTCTTGGTGTAGATAAACTGCTAATGAATGAGGGAGGGATCCAACTCGCAGGCAAAAGTTTCTTTATTCAGGTGAATATAATACAGAGGATCACAGATAAAAGCTACATGGTAGGGATGGCATCTATGGGTCTGGTGTCGCTGCACCCTTACTCATGAACTAAGCTTGTGAGCTAGATGCCTCCTTCATTCATCAATGGTAGAGCTAATGCCTTGAGAATTTGTTTTGCATGCCTAACTTTTACTCATGAGATCTTTTTGCTGTGTTATAAGCAGTTTATCATGGACGCTGCTTTAAAAACATCTGGAAAATCTTACTAGTACTGCTGGGGTTAACCTGAATCGCTGTGAATGATGGCCGCTGTATTCTGACTACTGTTGTCAAGTAGAAGAAGGTGTTTACAATTGAGCAACCACATTATTTCAGATTTCTATTCCACCTCAAAATGACTTCTCAGTGGATTTGTACAGATTATAGGGACTTTATAGGTGGTTTTGAAATAATTCTTGGCATGATATAATTTTTTTTTTTTTTTACCAGGGGTGTGTAGACTTCTTAAGATCACTAATGAGTACATTAAGGTCTATAGGCTTAGAAAGTAAGGTTTGCAATTGGATCGAAAAATCTGGTCTAAAACTACAATTCTGCAGTCACTGTGACTCTGCAGAGCACAGCATATTTTCCGGTGTCCGCACTGGGAATGGTGGTCATGTACCTGCAGGTATATGATAAGCATACTCCTGTCTGACGATGGGTGTAGCCTCGCTCAGTGCAAGTGTATTGAGCATGGCTGGAAACAGTCTAGTCAGATTGTGGCCCAGAGTATGCATATTGCGTACTTGCAGTCACTTGATTGCCGACACTGGAGGATTTTCGGTGTGCTCTGAGCATCCACAAGTCAACAGACTGAGTGACTGCAGACTTGGTTTTCGACTGGACATGAGCATCTTGTGCTCCAATTTACTGCTAACCTTTTGGAAGCTGGAGCCTGAGGGTCTGGGGATCACATCTGTAGGACTATTGCCTGTACCATCCAACTTATTGAAGCCACAGTGGAGCGGAGTGTGGTGGCTTTCTGTAATCTCCCAGATTTGTGCTCTTCAGAGGCTTCATTATTTCCTTGATCATTGCAATCTTGGTTATTATAGACTTTGTATATGAAACAGTGGTCTTGCTTAAAGGGTTAAGTGCTTTCCTAGACTGGTCAAGATGGTGAATGTGTCATTGACATAGAAATGTTTTTCACAGCCAAACCTGAGACAGAAACCGAGAGGGACACTGAATTCATCCGGGAGACGAAGAAACAGAAGGACATGGAAAAAGAGGTGACAGGACTATGATGTGATATAATTTAGCCTCTCTTCTTTGTCCTCAAAACCTTTCAAGGGAATGTCCAAGTTTGTCACAAGTCTACAGTCCTGTGACTGTAGACTTGTGAATCCTAAGAATGCTCCGAGAGGTAAGACTAGACATGTGTCTCGCTCAATTTGTTCTTATTGAGCAAGGCTGCACATGTCTAGTTGGAATGTGGATGGGCGCAGGCATATAACATAGTAACATAGTTATTAAGGTTGAATGAAGACTTTAAGTCCACCTAGTTCAACCCATATCCTATCCTAACCTGCCCTAACATGTTGATCCAGAGGAAGGCAAAAAAAAAAACCCAAGTGGCAAACAGTAAGCTTCACATTGGGGAAAAAAATTCCTTCCCGACTCCACATACGGCAATCAGACTAGCTCCCTGGATCAACGCTGTATCTAGGAAACTAGTGAATATAGCCTGTAATATTATACTTTTCAAGAAAGGCATCCAGTCCCTTCTTAAATTTTAGTAAGGAATCACTCATTACAACATCATACGGCAGAGAGTTCCATAGTCTCACTGCTCTTACAGTAAAGAATCTGCGTCTGTGATTATGGCTAAACCTTCTTTCCTCCAGACGTAGAGGATGCCCCCTTGTCCCCGTCATAGGTCTAAGAGTAAAAAGATCATTAGAAAGGTCTTTGTACTGTCCCCTCATATTTATACATTGTAATAAGATCACCCCTAAGCCTTTGTTTTTCCAAACTAAATAACCCCAAGTGTAATAACCTGTCTTGGTATTGCAGACCCCCCAGTTCTCTAATAACCTTGGTCGCTCTTCTCTGCACCCCTCCAGTTCAGCTATGTCTTTCTTATACACCGGAGACCAGAACTGCACACAGTATTCTAAGTGTGGTCGCACCAGTGACTTGTATAGAGGTAAAATTATGTTCTCCTCATGAGCATCTATGCCTCTTTTAATGCATCCCATTATTTTATTTGCCTTGGCAGCAGCTGCCTGACATTGGCCACTAAATGTGAGTTTGTCGTCCACCCATACACCCAGGTCTTTTTCAGTGACAGTTTTGCCCAGTGTTTTACAATTAAGCACATAATTATACATCTTATTTGTTCTACCGAAGTGCATGACCTTACATTTATCCCCATTAAAGCTCATTTGCCATTTATCAGCCCAAGCTTCTAGTTTACATAAATCCTCCTGTAATATAAAATTATCCTCCTCTGTATTTATTACCCTGCAGAGTTTAGTGTCATCTGCAAATATTGAAATACTACTCTGTATGCCCCCTACAAGGTCATTAATAAATATGTTAAAGAGAAGCGGCCCCAATACTGACCCTGTGGTACCCCACTGCTAACCGTGACCCAGTCCGAGTGTGCTCCATTAATAACCACCCTTTGTTTTCTATCCATGAGCCAGTTCTTAACCCACTTACACATATTTTCCCCTATCCCCATTGTTCTCATTTTATGTATCAACCTTTTGTGTGGCACTGTATCAAAAGCTTTTGAGAAGTCCATGAACACCACGTCCACTGCATTCCCTTGGTCCAGTCCTGAACTTACCCCTTCATAAAAGCTTTCAGATTAGTCTGACAAGAACGGTCCCTCGTAAACCCATGCTGATACTGTGTCATGAGGTTATTCAGCCTCAGATACTCCAATATAGTATCCCTTAAAAAACCCTCCAGGATTTTACCCACAGTAGATGTTAAGCTCACTGGCCTATAATTTCCAGGTTCAGTTTTTGCCCCCTTTTTGAATATTGGCACCACATTTGCTATACGCCAGTCCTGTGGTACAGACCCAGTTATTATGGAATCTTTAAAGATTAAAAATAATGGTCTATCTATAACTGTACTTAATTCCTGCAGTACTCGGGGGTGTATCCCATCCGGGCCCGGGGATTTGTCAATTTGTGATTTTTAGACGCCGCCATACTTCCTGCTGGGTTAAGCAGGTGACATTTAATGGAGAAATTTTTTTTATCTCTGATAATGTTATCTGTCATGGGATTTTCTTGTGTAAATACAGTTGAAAAAAAAGTCATTTAGCATATTGGCTTTTTCCTCATCCTCATCCACCATTTCACCCAGACTATTTTTAAGGGGACCAACACTATAATTTTTTTAGTTTCTTGCTATTTATGTAGTTAAAGAATATTTTGGGATTATTTTTACTTTCTCTGGCAATGAGTCTCTCTGCTTCAATCTTTGCTGTCTTGATTTGCTTTTTACAGAATTTATTCAGTCTTCTGTATTTATTTAATGCCTCTTCACTACCTACTTGCTTTAATTCCCTAAACGCTTTCTTTTTGTCCCTTATTGCACCCCTTACAGCTCTATTTAGCCATAGTGGTTTCCTCCTAATTCTACCATGTTTATTCCCATAGGGTATATACTGTGCACAGGTCCTATTCAGGATACTAATAAACGTCTCCCATTTTCTTTGTGTATTTTTATGTCTCAGGATAT
The DNA here is from genome assembly GCA_033576555.1 of Oophaga sylvatica. Classification (NCBI taxonomy): domain Eukaryota; kingdom Metazoa; phylum Chordata; class Amphibia; order Anura; family Dendrobatidae; genus Oophaga; species Oophaga sylvatica. The sequence continues at coordinate 48,435,947 of JARQOD010000004.1, read as the reverse complement.
CGTCCCAGTTTATTGCACCAAGATCATCTCTCATCCACTGGAAATTTGCCTTCCTGAAGTTTAGTGTCCTTGTAACCCCTCGACTACACATCTTATTAAAGGATACATGAAAGCTTATTATTTTGTGATCACTATTACCCAAGTGACCCCCAACCCTTATATTTGATATGCGGTCTGGCCTGTTGGATAATATTAGGTCTAGCAGTGCCCCCCCTCTTGTTGGGTCCTGAACTAGTTGTGAAAGGTAATTGTCTCTCATAGTTGCCAAAAACTTATTACCTTTGCTGGAACTACAGGTTTCTGTTCCCCAATGTATTTCAGGGTAGTTGAAGTCCCCCATAATAATGACTTCTCCTTGAGTGCTGCTTCATCTATTTGCTTTACGAGGATATTCTCTGTTGCTTCCATTATTTTAGGAGACTTATAACAAACCCTATCAGTAATTTATTATTTTTCCCCCTCCCCTAATCTCCACCCACAGAGACTCTACATCTTCATTAGATTCACAGATATCACGCAGGATGGGTTTTAAGGATGATTTTACATATAAACACACACCCCCACCTCGCTTATTTTTACGGTCATTTCTAAACAGACTATAGCCCTGTAAATTAACCGCCCAGTCATGGCTCTCATCCAGCCAAGTCTCAGATATCCCCACCATGTCATAATTATGTTCCAACAAAATTAATTCTAATTCCGCCATTTTGTTGGTGAGGCTTCTGGCATTAGTATACATGCACTTTATGTATCTCTCTGAACCTCTATTCTTTCTTAAATTATTAACTGTTCTAAACCCCACCCCCAATTTCATTATTTGTGCCCAGGTCTCTATCTGCACTGCCTTCCCCTCCTATAAAATGAATACCCTCCCCCCCAGTCCCTAGTTTAAAGACTCCTCCAACCTTCTAGCCATTTTCTCCCCCAGCACAGCTGCACCCTCCCCATTGAGGTGCAGCCCGTCCCTAGCATAGAACCTGTAGCCAACTGAGAAGTCGGCCCAGTTCTCCAGGAACCCAAACCCTCCTTCCTACACCAATTCTTGAGCCACTTATTAACCTCCCTAATCTCCCGTTGCCTCTCTGGTGTGGCACGTGGTACCGGCAGTATTTCAGAAAATACCACATTGGAGGTCCTTGCTTTAAGCTTGCAGCCTAATTCCCTGAAATCATCTTTAAGGACCTTCCACCTACCTCTAACTTTGTCATTTGTGCCAATGTGCACCATGACCGCTGGGTCCTCACCAGCCCCTCCCAGTAATCGGTCAACCCGATCAGCGATGTGTCGGACTCGAGCGCCAGGTAGGCAGCACACTGTTCGACGATCCCTGTCTTTGTGACAGATTGCCCTATC
>JARQOD010000004.1:48346087-48434494 GCA_033576555.1 Oophaga sylvatica | reverse complement strand
CCCTTTTTTTTTTTAAGAATTTTTTCAGTCTTCTGTTTTTATTTATCCCTCTTCCTACCTATTTGTTTTAAATTTCCCTAAACGCTTTCTTTTTCCCCCCTTATTGCCCCCCTTCAGCTCTATTTACCTTGGGTTTCCCCCTAATTTACCATGTTTTTTCCCATAGGGTTATACTGTGCACGGGTCCTATTCGGATACTAATAAACGCTCCCATTTCTTTGTTATTTTTTTTCCAGGAATCGTCCCAGTTTTTTGCACCAAGACATTCTCATCCACGGGGAAATTTGCCTTCCCTGATTTTTAGTGTCCTTGAAACCCTCGATTACAATCTTTTAAAGGGAAAAATGAAACTTTTTTTTTGTGATCACTATTCCCCAAAGTGACCCCCAACCCCTTAATTTTGAAAGGGGTCTGGCCGTTGGATAATATTAGGTTGCAGTGCCCCCCCTTTTTGGGGCCTGAATAGTTGAAAGGTAATTGTCCTCAAAGTTGCCAAAAACTTATTCCTTTTGCGGACTACAGGTTTCGTTCCCCAATGTATTTGGGGTAGTTGAAGCCCCCCATTAATGACTTCCCCCTTGAGTTGCTGCTCATCTATTTGCTTTCGGGGGTTTTCTTGTTGTTTCCCCATTATTTTAGGGCTTTAAAAACCCCCCTTCAGAAATTTTTATTTTTCCCCCCCCCCCCTAATCTCCCCACAGAGATTCTTCTTAATTAGATTCCAGATATCACCAGGAGGGGTTTTAAAGGGATTTTTCATTAAACACACACCCCCCCCCGCTTATTTTTAGGTCATTTCTAAACAGACATGCCCTGAAATTAACCGCCCAGCATGGCTCTCATCCCGCCCAAGTTCAGATTCCCCACCGTCAAATTATGTTCCCCCAAAAAAATAATTCAATTCCCCATTTTTTGGGGGTTCTGGCATTGTATACATGCCCTTATTTTCCTCGAACCCTTTCTTTCTTAAATTATTAACTGTTTTTAAAACCCCCCCCCCCCCCAATTTCATTATTTGTGCCCAGGTCTCTATCTGCACTGCCTTCCCCTCCTATAAAATGAATACCCTCCCCCCCAGTCCCTAGTTTAAAGACTCCTCCAACCTTCTAGCCATTTTCTCCCCCAGCACAGCTGCACCCTCCCCATTGAGGTGCAGCCCGTCCCTAGCATAGAACCTGTAGCCAACTGAGAAGTCGGCCCAGTTCTCCAGGAACCCAAACCCCTCCTTCCTACACCAATTCTTGAGCCACTTATTAACCTCCCTAATCTCCCGTTGCCTCTCTGGTGTGGCACGTGGTACCGGCAGTATTTCAGAAAATACCACATTGGAGGTCCTTGCTTTAAGCTTGCAGCCTAATTCCCTGAAATCATCTTTAAGGACCTTCCACCTACCTCTAACTTTGTCATTTGTGCCAATGTGCACCATGACCGCTGGGTCCTCACCAGCCCCTCCCAGTAATCGGTCAACCCGATCAGCGATGTGTCGGACTCGAGCGCCAGGTAGGCAGCACACTGTTCGACGATCCCTGTCTTTGTGACAGATTGCCCTATCTGTTCCCCTAATAATTGAGTCCCCCACTACCAGCACCTGTCTGGCCTGCCCTGCTCTCCTAATTCCCCCCTTACTGGAGCAGACACTCCCCCGGCTTTCAGAGGACATGCCTGGCTGCAGCAGTGCTACCCCTGTACTGACAACCCCCTCATCTGCCAACTTTGCAAACTTATTGGGGTGTGCCAGATCAGGACTAGCCTCCCTGGCGCTCTTCCCTCTCTACCCCGCTTTCTAACTGTCACCCAGCTTCCTACTTCAGTGTCCTGCAGCTCACCCTAGCATCCCCCCCTCATCTATCCCATTGAGCGTCTGCTCAGTGAGCAGAAGATTCCTTTCCATATTGTCTATGGATCTCAGTGTTACCAGCTGCACATTTAGATCCAAGATTTGGGCTTCCAAATGCACAACGTGCTCACATCTCGCACAGCAGTATGCACCCTCGACCAGCTGTTCAAGGACTGTATACATGTGGCAAGATGTACACTGGATGGCATTGGCAATAGTGGAGCACATACTAATGGGGATTTCACCAGACAGCAAAGATAAGTAAAAATAAATAAAAAGTATTAATAAAATATACAGTAACAGCAATTCAGTAATTCCTCCCTTGGAAACTCCCTGAATCCAAAGTCACTGAATTTCAAGTCACACTTACACACCGTTCACACTTACACACCGTTCACACTTGCACACCGTTCACACTTGCACACCGTTCACACTCAGCTCGCTCACACTCGCTGAAGCAGAAGATTTAAAGAGATTTTTTTTTTTATTTTTTTTTTTTTTTCTCCTTCAGCAGCAAATCACCCTGCTGCTCTAATGCACTTCCAAAAAGACTTGAGCCCCAACCAGCTGGCCCTTATAAAACCTTAATTATGAACCCCCACCCTTAATTAACTCCTTGTGAATATAGCTACACCAAGATTTAAATGCAATATAGTTAACCTTTAAACACACAGATAGTAAAATAAGAGATTAATCCTTTAGAGAGAAAAAATAGGTTAAAAAAGCCCCCAAAAGGTAGAACAGGTAGAAAGGCACTCAGCAATCCACAATTCAGCCACTCACACCAATTCACACAGGTATAAAGGTTTTTCAAATACTTCTTCACTGAATCTCAAGTCACACTTACGCACCGGTCACACTCAGCTCGCTCACACTCGCTGAAGCAGAAGATTTAAAGAGATTTTTTTTTTTTTTTCTCCTTAAGCAGCAAATCACCCTGCTGCTCAAATGCACTTCCAAAAAGACTTGCCGCCATATGACTGGTCTCTCCGCTGTCTCTAGTGAAACTACTGTGCACAGTGTGAGGATTCCTAAGTCTACTGACACAGGGACTGGAGACTTTCATGAGAAACCTGGACGACCCCTTTTAAAGTGGATGTCTGGAACTAAACAAATGATGACCAATCTGTGAGGTGGATGAATAAAATGAGATCGGTGTGGCTCTGGCATCCCACTTAAATGTGGGAGTAACTGCAGTTCTTGGCAGCAGACACTAAACGGTGTATTGTGCGGTGGTCTTCTGCCCCAAACATCACTAGTATCCAGCAATGGGAGAACAGACTTCAGTTGATTAGTGTTGGAACTCCACCGATCTCATTTATGACCTGTCCTAGAGAGGACTTGTCAATTGTTCAGTCTATTCAAGAAGTGCGTTTACATCCTGGTCAGTGCAGATGTGGTATTGTCCACCCTGTTTGGTGGCTGATCTGAGACTCATAACCGATAATTGGCAAAGTCTGAGAACATCACATTAATTAGCTGCTCTGCAAAATCCCAAAATTATTTTAAAGAGCTGCTTAATTTGGCCTCACCCTTATAACCTACCTGAAGTCCACGTTTTAAAGGGAATCTGTCACCCCATTTTGGCTATATCAGATAAAGATATGACTGAATAGTGCGTCCCATAAGTAACCTATTGGTATGTATCATATATCCTGATACCTCTGTTTTGAAGCCAAAATACCTTTGTAAACTTAGTATTTCAGCAGCAGATGGAAGGAAGGGAGACACATTCATTACCAGTGGGTAGGCGGAGCCCACACAGGATAGAACACCTTAGATTAAAAAAAGAGTGTTGACCGGCCCCTCCAGCTTGGGCTCCTCCTACTCCAGCTCTCCAGTCTAAAATTTGAGGTCATAGAGGATAGTCGCTGCTGGAGCAGCTCCTCAGAATTTTTTTTTTTTATTTTAACCGGACAGAGACTTGGACCCCCGTGGTCTAAAGGTCTCAGCGCTGCTGGACCCCCACCCTCTCCCTTGGTGGATCTGTATTACCCTTTAAGGAGGTCCCTGCCGGCCCTGGGGGATGAGGATTGCTTCCCTGGCGGGGACGCAAACCGCGCTTCTGGGGTCACTGCGTTCCCCGCCCTGGGGGGGAAGCTATGGGCACAGCGCCACAAATCCCTGGGGGTCCCTGTGGCGCTCAGTGGGGTGAGTACTCCACATTTTAATGTGTTTGAGTGCTTCAGCCTTTTCTCTTCCGGCTTCTCTTCTCTAGCGCGGCGGCCATTACTGACGGCCTCCTCGGGCTCCTCACTCTCCGCTCTCCCCGACCGACCGAAAGGAACAAGAACACTGCACCGCAGCCAGCTGGGTGAGTCGCTTCTACCTGTCAGGGCAGAAGCTTGACACCCCCACAGCGCAGGGCGCCTTTCTGGAGGTACTGTCACACAGAACGCTCCCGCTACGATCACGATAGCGACGCATATTAATGCGATCGTTTTTGTGATCGTTTTAATGTCGCTAGTAGCTGCCACAGTGGGCGATCTCATTCACGACGCATAAGTGGTTAGCGATCTCCTTAGCGACTCTGGCGGTCATTGCGATGTACAAATCAGCGCAATTTTTTTAGCGATCTCGTTGGCGTTCTTGTTTAGTGTGGCATAATCTTGAGGCACTGCCCTGCAGCTGCTACCTCATAAGAGGCACCTGGGGCTCGCACACCCTTTTCATTAAACAAGGGTTGTGGGGAGTCTGCGACATTAACCCCTTCTCAGGCGGTTAACCCTTAATTGGGGGACAGCTGGGGTAGCTCTCTCTTTAAGAGCTTTAACCCTTCAGCGTTCGTTTTGCCTTTAAGAAACCACACTGTTCTAGTTGCTGACAGGTTTAACCTGCCATATACTGTGTGAAGGCATGTCAGATCAGGGTCCTGGAGGTGCGGACCGTCTCCCAGATCCGCTACAGGATCAGTCTCGCGTATCTGACACGCAGACCTCGACGGCGTCAAGCGCAGCGGTCGGAGGTATCAGTGATGTCAAAATGGAGGCCCTCGCTCGTTCTATTGATGGCTTTTCTGACCTTCTAGGTTATTGGGTGTCGGCTAGATCCTCTCATGGTAGGAAGCGACACAGGCCGGTGCCATCCTTCCCGCATAGCGACTCGGAGATCTCGGACATGGAGGGTTCTCCTTCAAGCTCGGATGGGGAGATGTCCGATTCGGATAAGGAGGATCGGCAGGGACACTCTGCCTCTCTTTTGAGCCGTACAGAGGCTTTTATTGGAGCCATGAGGGAGGCGTTAGTTACCGGAGGAGGTAACTAGACGTCCTGGTAAGTCGGCCCGGATGTTTCAGGAGTCGCATAGGTCGCGATCAGCCTTACCCAGGGTGGATTTGATTTAAATCAAACTGATTTAAATCACGATTTAAATCACGATTTAAATCACTAGTCAGTAAGGCTTGATTTAAATCAGTGATTTAAATCAAAGTTTCTACCTAACTTTGTTGCATCGTTTGCATTTTTGCACGCATGCCTGCCTTACCGATAGGCGAAGGAGCTTCATTAAAATATTCCCAAACTGGGTCTCTTTTACGGCCTGCTGCCATTATAAGGAAAGAATGTAATAAACCTCAGATCGTACACACAAACCGATCCAGACTTGTCTGTCTGTGGCTATGCTGCAGTATTGTGCTCAAAGTTTCACTTTCATTTTCTTGTCTGCTTGCCCTTCCTCCTCCTCACACTTAGATTCACATTCTTCTTGTGTTGTGCAGATCTATTCCACTCCAAACAATCAGAAACATATTGTCTAACTTCTTGGACTTGGCACTGAAGGGGTTGATTCTGTATTCATATAGGTTTGTAGAACAATAGGATTAAGGTCTTTTTCTCAACTCTGTTCATGACATGTTGTAACATTTTTGCCGTGAAGAGGCTGGGACCTCTGCGGAGTCAAATTCAGTTTTGAGAACTGCGTAAGTAAAGCGAGCGTCTGTGATAACATAGGAGAGAAACTGCCCACTAATCCTACAGAAACCTCTGGAAGAGCATGGCATTGTGAATGTTACACATATACAGCCTTTATTCTACTGAGTTAAACAACTCAGCTTTATCTCATGATGGAAGAACCTTTGGATGGTAAAATATTTTCCTCAAAAAGCAGTTTATTGAAAAAAATCCGATTTAAATCAAAAAAATCCGATTTTTTTTTTTTTGATTTTTTTAAAAAAATCATTGATTTTTATCCACCCTGGCCTTACCATCTCTGGATGAACTTAATGGGGCAGTGGAGACGGAACGCCTGTGTCCAGATAAACTTTTTCAGGGGACACTGTTTTTTGAGACGTATCCGTGTGCAACGGAGTTGATTGATAATTGGATTCCTTCTCCTGAAGTGGATGTCCCTTTATCCCAGCTTAGCAAATCCTGATTACTTCCTGTTAAAGGGAAGGATCCGCTGGACAGAAAAACGGAGATGGCGGCAAAATCCATCTACGAGGCCGCGGGTCATGGATTCAGAGCAGTACTAGGCTCCATGTGTGCTTGTAAAGCTTCCCTGAGCTGGTTAGACCGTCTACGGACGGCGTGGCAAGATGGATCCCCACTATCCGAGGTAGAGGGGCTTTTCAAGTTGTTGGAGGATGCAGCCCGATATGGCAGTGATGCAGGTTTGGATACTGCGTCAGTGCTGTCCAGGGCGCAATCCTCGGCGATCACAGTCAGGAGAGCACTGTGGCTTAGACAGTGGACCGGAGACTCGGTTTCCAAGCAAGGTTTGCTATCTTTAACTTACAAGGGTGGTCAGCTATTTGGATCTGACCTCACGGAGCTGATTGCCAAGGCAAAGGCAAAAGAAACGGCTTTACCGCAGCGAAGAGCTGTGACTTCTGCGTCTGGCAGGCATAGTGCCGGTAGTAGTCGGCGGTCCTTTCGGTCCAGGGATGGTTCGGTCAGCCCTCTTGGGGATCGGGTCGTCCCTCTTTTTCGGGAAAAAAGAACGCTCAGAAATCCCGCACTCCCTGGAAACAGAGCTTCCGCCAAGACAAGCGGGAAGCTGACAAAAAGCCCGCTAAGGCGGACTGACGCCAGGGTCTCACTCGAGGGCTCTCGAGTGGGAGGTCGCCTGCTCCAATTCGAACCGACTTGGGTTTCCCGCGTGTCAAATGCCTGGGTGACGCGGGTTGTGTCGGCAGGCTACTTCATAGAGTTTCTTTCTCGACCCCCAGACAGTTTTTGCCAATCTCGCATTCCGTCAGAGCCCGAGCTATTTGCCTCTCTACTGCGGGAGGTCGATTCCCTTTTGCAGAAGGGTGTGGTGGTACCGGTTCCGCCGGAGGACCGGGGAAGAGGGTTTTATTCCAACCTCTTTGTGGTCCCCAAAAAGGAGGACAAATTTCGCCCCATTCTGGATCTCAAAAGATTGAATCGGCATGTCCGCACCCGGAAATTCCGCATGGAGTCACTTCGCTCCGTTGTGGCGGCCCTGTCGCAGAACGATTTTTTGGTGTGAATCGACATTCGCGACGCTTATTTGCATGTTCCCGTCGGAGGGGCCCACCAACGCTTCCTTCGTTTTGCCATAGGTCAGGACCATTACCAGTTTGTGGCCCTGCCATTCGGGTTGGCCTCAGCACCCAGAGTTTTTACAAAAATTCTGGCACCTCTCATGGCGATTCTGCGAAGACAGGGGGTTACGATTCTTCCCTACCTGGACGACCTTTTGATTGTGGCGTCCTCAAAGGAGGAGGCGGTGACGGCTCGCAATCTATCCCTTCAGCTCCTGGAGGACTTTGGGTGGCTGGTCAATTGGGAGAAGTCGTCTCGAACCGTCGCAGTCAATGCTGTTTTTGGGAATGCATTTCGACACGGTAAGAGCAGTGGTGTCTCTGCCCCCAGACAAGCAAGCAAGTCTTCTTCGACATGTACAGGTTATGAAGTCTTCGACAGCAATGTCCCTTTGAAGGTGTATGCGCCTTCTGGGTTTGAAGGTGGCGTCGATGGAGGCAATTCCGTTTGCCCAATTTCATTCCAGGGCTCTCCAAATGCTCATCTTGAACCGTTGGGATCGATCGCAGTTTTCACTGGATTGCAGTGTCATCATCTCCCACAGGGTGCGAGAGTCTCTAGGATGGTGGTTACGTCCGGAAGTGTTATCCCTGGGGAAGTCCTTCCTCCCTCCGAGGTGGTCGATCATAACCACCGATGCCAGCCTGACGGGCTGGGGGGGTGTCTGGAACGATCTCTGGATTCAGGGAGTATGGTCGTTGGAAGAGTCTGTCCTGCCGATCAATATCCTGGAATTGAGGGCAATTTTCCTTTGCCTCCAACACTGGACGGTCCCTTTAAGCGGTCTACCAGTCCGAGTGCAGACAGACAACGCGACGGCGGTCGCGTATATCAACCATCAAGGTGGGACGAGGAGCTTCAGGCTCATGATGGAAGTGTCTCGAATCCTGGTATGGGCCGAGGCCAGGGTGCCAGCCTTCTCTGCGATTCACATTCCAGGAGTTCAGAATATCACAGCGGACTTCCTCAGTCGCGAAAAGATGGATCCCGGAGAATGGAGTCTTCATCCGGAAATTTTTGCACTGCTGTGCTCCCGTTGGGGGGCTCCCCAAGTGGATTTGATGGCATCCAGGTTCAATGCCAAGTTACCGACGTTCATGTCCAGGTACAAAGACCCGAAGGCTGTGGCGGTGGATGCTCTGGTGGCTCCTTGGGACCAATTCGAGCTAATCTATTTGTTCCTGCCGATATCCTTACTTCCTCTGGTGTTGCATCAGATCAGACTGGAGAGAGTCCCGGCTATGTTGCTAGCCCCAGATTGGCCAAGGAGGACGTGGTTCTCGACACTGGTGTCGCTTCTGGCAGCGCCTCCATTTCCACTTCCTCTTCGCCCGGACCTGTTAACCCAAGGGCCGTTCGTCACCCGGACCTGAAGTCTCTGCGTTTGACGGCGTGGCTCTTGAGACCGAAATCTTGATCCGTCAAGGTTTTTCAGCCGAAGTCATTGCCACTCTGCGAGCTGCCAGAGGTCTGGCTACTACTAGGATTTATCACAAGACTTGGGAAGCCTTCTTTTCGTGGTGTTCGGGTTCTTCTAGGAACCCAGGATTTTTTTCCATTCCCAATTTGTTGGCCTTTTTGCAGTACGGGCTGGACAAGGGTTTGGCAGTAAGCACTCTGAAGGGGCAGGTTTCTGCTCTGTCCTTGCTGTTTCGGAAGGCTATCGCCTCGCGTAGGGACGTACGTTCCTTTTTTCGCGGGGTAACCCGTCAATTTCTGCCGCGGAAGGCGTTTGTGTCTCCTTGGCGGCTCAATCTTGTCTTGGAGGCTCTTCAACATGGGCCTTTTGAGCCTATGGACTCTGTTAGCCTTTCTTTGCTCTCTTGGAAGGTTGCTTTCCTAGTGGCGGTCACTTCTTTGAGAAGGGTTTCTGAGTTGGCGGCTCTTTCTTGCTCGCCTCCTTTTCTGGAGTTTCACCCAGATCGCGTAGTGCTTCGCACACGGGGCGACTTTCTACCTAAGGTGGTGTCACAATTTCATGTTAACCAGGATATTGTGTTGCCCTCGCTTTGTCCGGAACCGAGGAATGCGAAGGAACGGGCCTTGCACACATTGGATTTAGTGCGGGCTTTGAAGTTCTATTTGTCTATTACTCAAGGTTTTCGGAAGTCGGATTCTCTGTTTGTGATTCCAGCAGGTCGTCGACGTGGGCAACGAGCTTCCAAGGATTCTATAGCTCATTGGATTCGGTCGGCCATTTTAGAGGCTTACCGACTTAAGGGCGAACCTTGCCCGATTAAGATTCGAGCTCACTCCACGAGGGCTGTGGGTTCATCATGGGCCTTTCATCAAGGGGCCTCGGCAGCTCAGCTCTGCCGGGCGGTGACCTGGCGTTCCGTCCACATATTTACAAAATTTTATAAGGTGGACGTCAGTGCTTCCGCTGATGCGGCCTTAGGACGTAGGGTCCTGCAGGCGGCTGTAGTTTAAAGTTCTTGTGAACTTGTTTTTAGCGCTGGTTGTGCATTTATTTAAGTTGTTGGGAATATGCCTCTGTTGGTTTTTTGCCCACCCTTAATTTCTGGACTGCTTTGGGACGTCCCACTGGTAATGAATGTGTCTCCCTTCCTTCCATCTGCTGCTGAAATACGGATTTTGGTAAGACCTTACCTGTAAAATCCTTTTCAGCGAAGGAAGGAAGGGAGACACAGATCCCTCCCATGGCAGAAGTGTGTTGTTGTGTTTTCAGATGCGGCGTGACCCTTCTCTGATAGCGATTATCTGGGCTGAGGTCGGCGCGCTAAGGCTCTTTTCCAGCATTGCCAGCTTATCGCAGTGGTCAGGTTCAGTGAGTAGTACCTGGAACTGTGTTTTTTTCTGTTATATGCATAACCTATCTTCTTGTTTTGTCTCTGAAGTTCTTCAGAAGGGGTTATGTTGCTCCGCTGGTGATTTTTGCTCTTCCTTAGCTTGTGTACGGACTGGAGAGCTGGAGTAGGAGGAGCCCAAGCTGGAGGGGCCGGTCAACACACTTTTAATCTGAGGTGTTCTATCCTGTGTGGGCTCTGCCTACCCACTGGTAATGAATGTGTCTCCCTTCCTTCCTTCGCTGAAAAGGATTTTACAGGTAAGGTCTTACCAAAATCCGTATTTTGGTATGCTAACCAGGGCGGTCCGGTCCGGAGGGCGGCGTTCCCTCTCCTCCCCACCGCTCCTCGGCATCTCTTGCGTATGGCTGTCCGTGAATCGCACAGACTGCGTTCGGCTTCCCGCAATTGCGCTTTTCAAATTCCCCCCCGCGCATGCGCAGTGTGCTTTGCACAACAGTGGGCAAAGCATAAAATTATTACAGCGCATGTGCAACTCTTTCCTTGCCCCGGAAATGACTGCTTGCCTTGGACGACTTCCGGGGCAAGGAAAGTGAAGGACAATAGTTGCGCATGCGCTGTAATCAGGGCCGGCTCCAGGTTTTTATGGGCCCCGGGCGAAAGTCTCAGTGGGCCCCTTTAACACAGACCACGATTCATGATGCACAGATACTGCAGAGAAATATGGGTATAGTACAATGCCAAATACTTCACTTCTTACATTACATGAGTGATATCTATTGTAAATTCTACAATAGCTCAGAAACCGCCAAATCCTCACAGCGCACAGTACAGACTGGACAGTACAGTCCTCCATACAATATTATGGGCACCACATAGTCTCCCCCTCATCACCCATATAATACCCCATGTAGGATGTCACCCCCCATCCCCCATATAATGCTCCTTACAGAATACTGGACCCAATATAATGCTCCATACAGAATACTGGACCACATAAATTGCTCCATACAGAATACTGGTCCCCAGATAATGCTCCATACAAAATATGGAGCTCTCTACACTGTGCTGCGTTCTGCACTGTTACGGCTCAGGAAAAGGCACTGTGGAAAGACTCCCCATTATCAACATCATTGCCTCCCCATCAACATCATTGCCTCCCCCCACCACCATCACATACAGCACCACACACAGACAGCACTGCAGCACTCTCACACACACAGACACCTCACCTGTCCGACGTCCGCGCCCTCTCTGCCACAGCCGGCCGCTGAATGATGTCATTCAGCGGCGCTGCTGAGAGAGGAATCGCAGGCGCCCCTTGGAGCCTGGAGCTGCAGAGGCACGGGGAGAGCTAAGTATTGCGCCGGCTGCTGCTGGGGGGGGCCAGTGGCGGCGCTGGCACCGCTAACGGGCGCCAGGGTGCACGACGGCGAGTGGGCCCCCCTCCTGCTCAGTGCCCCGGCACTTGCCCGGGTATGCCGGGTGCTGACGCCGGCCCTGGCTGTAATGATTTTATGCTTTGCCCACTGTTGTGCAAAGCACACTGCGCATGTGCGGGGGGGAATTTGAAAAGCGCAATCGCGGGAAGCCGAACGCCGTTTGTGCGATTCACAGACGGCCATACCCAAGAGATGCGGGGAGGGTGGGGGGAGAAGAGAACGCCGACGACCGGACCGCCCTGATTAGCATACCAAAATACGAAGTTTACAAAGGTATTTTGATATCAAAACGGGGGTATCAGGATATGTGATACATACCGATAGGTTACTTATGGGACGCACTATTCAGTTATATCTTTATCCGATATAGCCAAAATGGGGTGACAGATTCACTTTAAAGGGAAGGTTCCATGATTTTTAGGTTTTTTTTTTTTTTTTTTTTTTTCAGTTGTTGAAATATATAATATTTTAAACTCTAGTTCTACATTTTCAATCCTCCCCCCCACCTTTTAGATCCGGGCTCTATTAAAGGAACGTGCTGAACTGGATAAGAGACTTCAGCTTTTGGAGGAAGAACTCAAAAAGATGGAGCTTAAACTGGTCACCGCTTTGCGAGAAAAAACTTCCCTAGCTGCAAGCATCGCATCCTTGGAAAGGCAAATTGCTGACTTGAACAAAGCAAATGACCTGTTAAAAACCAAGGTGAAGCCATAAAGACACCTAAAGGCTATGTTCACACTTTGGTGTGGTTTCCCTCCCCCACTAAACTCTACCAGACTGCGTAAGAGACAAATGTACCCAAGACTGGTGTGTCTTTATAAGCAATTTGCTCTTTGAATCTGAGTCATTTCATTGTCCCAATTCTGATCTGCCGTGGCATAGATGTATGGGTGTTGCCGTAAGACCACGGGACGCAAATGGCTTTTTAAGGATACTGGTAACTTTTACTCTGCCTCTTTCCGCCATACTGGGACTTTCTTTTTAGTATGTACAGTGACCATCACTAAACTGGTGGCTGATGTTACGAGCCCGGCAGCCAGCTTTAGTGGCATGTAACCACCTTCCTCTGAGGGACGTAATTCGTGACATATCTGCCTTGTACTACACAAGATTTTAACACTGCTAAAATGGAAGGGTGTGCAGCCAGTAATCAATGAGTCTGTGAATAACTTGTGCTATTCTCCCACTTCTAGTTTTCTGATGACGGCTCAAAGCGAAAAATTAACAGTCTATGTGCCGAACTAATGGAAGCAAAAACTAAAGTGGATGCAAAAGACAAGGTTTGTGTTTGTATGTTGCCTCCTTCCCTGGTTCAGACCTGAATACATGACTTGGCCTAGTCGCATCGCACTCTGGTTCTGTTTGATATAAAGTACTTAATTTTAAAGGGATATTCCCATCTCCGTAAGTAGTGCAGAAGAGGAAATGGGGATTTTTTTTTTTTGTTTTGTTTTAGATCAAAATGACAGCATGCAGCTCAGTAAGTGATGCATCGCTGGAATCGGGGTCTTGGCCCCTACATCATGTTGCTCTCTGATTACACTGCAAAATACTGGTGACAAATTCCCTTTAATCCCTGCAGGAAAGTATACCTGATCCACATCACTAAAGGGGCAGAAGTATATTAAGAGAGTCTGAGGACAGTCCCGGCCCACCCATCAGTCCCAGAAAATCCAATGACTTTTAAAGTGTTTTTTTTTTTTTTTTTTAGGAAATTTATGTTCTTCAGGCAAATTTAGGAGGTCAAATCCAGATGCTGCAGGCAAGCTTGGCAGAGTCCAAGGCTGATGTGGAGTCTCTGAAAGAAAAGAATGCACTACTAGGTACGTGTGAATTGATGCATGTGTTACTACACTGCTGTATAGGGGGGTGCCACTGACGTGCCTGTCCCTGTTGTACAGCTCTCCATATGTGTAGGGCAGTAGTAGCCGCATCACCTGCAACTCTGATTCAACAAACTGCGTCACTGAAAACCAACTAGTGTGTACAGTCACCTTCTGATGGGTACACTTGGGATGACTGTGGCCTCAATGCCGGCTGCTTATCTTCCCAGTCACTTATCAGAGCAACTGGAGGACCCCGTACACAATGGATGGTTGGCGGAGTCTGCTTACGTCTAATGTGTACGGAGTCCTTTACATTACAGCCTTATGCACATTGTGTGATGAAGCTGGTGACACAATGTGTAATTAATGGCAAATGTCCTTTTTATCTGCACTCCAGATGAGGGCCAACAAGAAACCGCTATGCATGCTAAATTCTTGGAGAAGGAGCTTGACCAAGCACAAGGTAACATCCCTGGTCGTAAAGACATTTTCTATGAATTGTGTTAAAGCCAAGCCACCAATTGTTCTTAGATCCACAAGTCATTGTGCCGCCGCTATTTAAAATGGTGTCTTTATGACCCCACAGTGTTAAAAGGTATGTCACCAGGTTTTTTTTCACCTAATAGTGGTCCCTATTCCAGCGATGTATCGCTTGCTGTAGTTTTGATGAATTCGGGCTCATTAGCAGATTATTATTAGTGGACTAGTAAACTTACTGCCAGGTAGTCAAGCATGTTCATGATCGCTGTATAACCCTGCCTCAACCACCAATTGGCAGCTTTCTGCTCATGTACAGGGTATATTGGCAGAAAGCAGCCAATCAATGGGCTGGGCGGAGTTATACAGAGCTCAACATTCAGAGAACTGCTGGATCTGCAGCAGAAAGCTAATTTTATCAAAATGACAAGCTGCACAACAAGTCACACCTTGCTGGAATTGGGGTCTCAGCCCCTTTATTATGATGCACTCAGATTGGGTAGAAAATACTGGTGACCTATTTCCTTTAAGTCATGGCCTATATTAAAAATGCCATTACGTTCATTGGTTCCCATGTATGATTGGTAGAAGCCAGAGTATAAGTTTCAAGACACATGGCGGCAGGTACAGCAGTAATAGTCTAAAATGTCAACAACCCTTGTAGTAATGTGATTAACATGGAGGCTCCTTATAAATGAAGTTCTTGGTGACCTCTGAGCAGTCACTATATTGTGTGGGCTCAGGAGCAGAGCCCGCTCCATACAGGAAGTGGCTGTGTTACACAGCCTGCACCCAATACAGCTGGCATCAGCCTCGTACATGCTACTGTCAAGAATGAGAGCAGATTCTAAAACAAAACGTCATCAAAACAGAAGTCTAAATGCGCTTACAGTAGAGGGAACAGTAGGGACTCTTTACAATATATTAGAAAAGTTAATTGATTCTTGCATTAGATACATTTGGAATTAAAATCAGTGTTTGTTTCTGATCTCCCGTGTAAAGGTACTGCCACACTAAACAATCCCGCTAGCGATCTCGTTAGCGTTGCATACTAATGAGATCGCTAGCGTCTATATCGCTAAATGCTGCCGCATTTAGCGATATAGTTAACGACGCTATCGCCGTTAGCGATCTTCTTAACGACTTTAGCGGTACAAAAGTACCGCTAAATCGCTAAGAAAAGGTGCCACACAGCGATAAGATACTTACCCAGCGGGAGCGCCAGCGATGAAATAGGGTCCGGAGCGATTCCAGCGACGAGCGAGATCACAGCAGGAAGCTCGTCGCTGGAAGCTGCCGCACTGAACAATATCGCTAACGGGATCGCTAAATAGTGACGTTTTTTAGCGATCCCGTTAGCGATATTGTTTAGTGTGGCATACCCTTAAGACTATGTTCCCATGAGGAGTATTTGCGATTGAAGTTTTACTGTAAACTGGGTTTCTTTCATTTATGTAAAGCGTAACATGCCAAAAACTCTATATAAAGTTGCTTTGTTGTTGATACTTTGACAAAACTTTGATAGCCATTGTAAGGCAGCAGCATTTCTGCAGTGAATTTGGTGAGTGACCCAGCAACGTTAAATCAAACGTCCTTTATTGTCCAAAGACTGCACACATGAAACTGCTCACCTCCAGATCACAGCCGGGAACGGTAAAAGTCCAGTGCCGCTGACACTTTCACTCCCATAAGGTTCTCTAGTACTAATATGTCTGCTCACCTTGCTTGGTCTGTGTGAGACTCGCACAGCCAGGCATATGTCCACAAACAGTTCAGCTCTGCTACATGTGAACTACAAACACCAACTCACACGCCCAAACCTTTACTGCAGGGTTAAATGAAAACCATGGCCCACTTGTAAGACCAAGACTGGAGGGCGAAATCCATCCTATAGATCTCTCCAAAAATAACGAGCATGAATAGTTTTTTTTTTTTTTTTTTGAGGGTTTGCATCAGTTCATGTAAATAACATGCCTACAACTAATATTTTTTTTAATTTTTATGGGGAAGCAACCAACAAATACAAAATAACTGAAAACTTCAGTGTGCATAACTATCACCCCCTAATGTCAGTACTTTGTAGAGCCTCCTTTTTGTGGCAATTACAGCTGCAGGTTGCTTTGGAAAAGTCTGAGGTCACCACATCTTGCCACTGGTATTTTTTTCACATTCCTCAATGCAAAACTGTGCTGGTTCCTTCAAGTTAAGGCACTGCCACACTTAGCGATCGCACTAGCGATCACGATAACGACTTAACCTGGCGAGATCGTTAGTGCGATCGCTATGTGATCGCTAGTTAGATTCCAAACACAACTCATCAGCGATCTGTATAACGACCTCTGCGGTCGTTGGGAAAACCTAGTCCCGCCTGTGACGCTGGTGAAGTCATTCATAAAGGGTGTCACATTCAGCGATTCAGGCACACCAGCGACCAAAAAACGGCTCAGAACGTTCATAAGCGATCAGCGACATCTCAGCATGTGCCACATCGCTGCTACATGTCACACACAGCTAAGTCGCTAACGAGATCGCTACTGCGTCATAAATGGTGAGCAGTGGCGACCTCGCTAGCGATCTCGCTTAGTGTGGCATACCCTTTAGGTGTTTCCTCTGGAGAAAAGCAATCTTCAAATCTGACCACAGATTCTCTGTTGGATTAATGTCTGGGCTTTGACTAGGCCACTCCAAAACATTTACTCGTTTCCCCTTAAACCACTGGAGTGTTGCTTTAGCAGTATGCTTTGGGTCTTTGTCCTGTTGAAAGATGAAACTCCAAATCACTGACACACCAAAACGGGTTTTGTTCAAGAATATTCCTGTATTTCTTGATCACATCACCCATGACTGCACCATTATAGAGTGGGGATCTGCCCTTCAAGGACAGGAAACCTACAGGATAAAAAGTTGGTACCTCTCCCTTCCATCATTTAGTTTCCTGTCCTTGACGGTGGAACTTGTTAGCAGGGTCGGTATACCTGAAGATTGAAGCCTGAAGATTTGGATGTTGACTTTTTTTTCCCCAGGCCTAGCCGAGTGGCTCAGTCAGCGATCCCTTCCCTGCCTTGGCCAATGCAAGGTGACTGTAAGCTCCACGGTGGGTAAATGAGGGCTTTCTCTCTTGTATGCAGGCTGCATCACGCTGGTGATCTGCACATGCGTGTGCGTGGAGGTGTGCTCTGATGATGTGCATCAAAAAGAGGTGCAGGATCCATCTGATGCAGAACTTCCAGGGAGAACAGAAGCTGTCTGGAGACAAAGTGGCTAGGGACAATATTTTGGCCACTATACCACTCATGCGAGGAGTAGCAGCATTTTGATCGGATGCTTCAGGTGACTGTGACTAGTTGCAAGATTAGCAGCACTTTCAAACAAAGCCTGTAGGACTCTTTTGTTGAAGTGCTGGAGGAAGCTCCTCAAAGCAAGCTAGATGGGAGGACCAGAGAAAAAGGTAGAAGCTTATCTGTGACTGTCTCCCAGGATGCTGTTAAATCGGGCCAGTGACTTCTGTTCCCAGGTAGGGGTGAGGCTCCCCTCTTTCCCTACCTGGGAAAGAATATCCGGAAGCGGCTGGATTCTCAGCCTGATGAAAACAGGGTTAAAACTAGATTTCCAGTCAATCCCTCAGAGAAAGGATGTTTTGACTTTGCAGGGAGAACAACTGGCCCTAGAAGCAGAAGTTCTAGACGTAGTACAGAAGACTGTGCCTGTGTTGGAAAGGGATGAGGGGTTTTACTCCCCTCTTTAATTATATCAGGCGGTGAACTTTGACTTTAGTAGTCTAACACAAGAAGTACGCTTGCATGTGAGCAAATCAAACATTGCCATCTGGGCCAGGGGATTTGTCATTCATCCACGGATACTGAGGGAACTGAGCTCGGTAATTGAGAGACTGCTGTATCTCATTTTCTTAAGGTACTGCCACACTAAACAATCCCGCTAGCGATCACGATAACGACGCATACTAATGCGATCGCTAGCGGGATTGTTTCTATATCGCTAAGTGCGGCCACATTTAGCGATATAGTTAACGACGCTATCGCCGTTAGCGATCTTCTTAACGACTTTAGCGGTACAAAAGTACCGCTAAATCGCTAAGAAAAGGTGCCACACTAGCGATATATACTTACCCAGCGGGAGCGCCGACGAGAAAATAGGGTCCGGAACGATTCCAGCGACGAGCGAGATCACAGCAGGAAGCTCGTCGCTGGCAGATGCCGCACTGAACAACATCGCTAACGGGATCGCTAAATAGTGACGTTTTTTAGCGATCCCGTTAGCGATATTGTTCAGTGTGGCATACCCTTTAGACTCTCTTGTAACGGGTGGTGCCTCAGGATTGGAGGATGGCTGACGTGGTACCGATATTTAAGAAAGGTAAGCAGGTGGATCCAAGCAACTACCGTTTGATAAGCCTGACATCAGTAGTGTGCAAAGTTTTTGAGGGCATCATAAGAGATGACATGCAGAGATGTATTGTAGAGAATATAATAACTGACCACCACATAACAGCCTTATACTGTAACAAGGACCGGGGGAAACTATATGCAGAATGGTAAGGAATTGGCTAAATGGCAGGAAATAGTTGTAGTAAATGGTACGTTCTCTAAATAGGATATAGTCATCAGTGGGGACCACAGGGATCGGTACTAGGACCGATTCTTTTTAACCTCTTTATTAATGACCTTCTGGATGGGATTGTGAGTAAAGTGTCAGTCTTTGCTGACGACACCAAATTATATGTAGGATACTAAAATATGACCTTGGCATTACAGTATTGCAAAACGATCTTTATAAGATGACTGCTTGGTAAACACTTGGCAAATGAGATTTAATGTAGATAAATATAGAGTAATGCACCTAGAACGGAGAAATCCTATTGCTGCATATACATTAAATGGGAATATACTCGGGACTACAGAACAGGAGAAGGTCTTGGATATTCTGGTTACAAGTAAGCTGAGCAGCAGTACTCAATGTCAAGAAGCAACTGCGAAGGCAATTTTCAGGTGTATAAAGAAAAAATCCTGCAATTCCAACTTATTACTCCATTTATACATCACTTGTGAGGCCACTTCTAGAATATGGGATCCAGTTTTGGGCTCCACATTTTAAAAAGGATATTCAGAAGTTGGCCAGTGCAAAGGTGGGCAACTAGACTATTACAGCGGATGGAGGCATCTCAGATGATGAGGCTGGAGAAAGTGGGCTTGTTTAGCTTATAAATGAGATCCCCCTCTGAGGCATCTTTTTCTATGTGTAAATGTGTGGTCAGCACAAAGGACTAGCGTATGACTTGCTCCTTCCAAAGACCATACTGAGGACCAGGGGGCACTCCTTACAGAAGGAAGAAAGGCGATTCCAGCAGCTAAATGGCGTTCTTTACAGTTGGAGCAGTCAGACTGGGACGCTGACCACAAAAGATAACAATGGCTGACACTATAACAGCTTTTAAGAAAAGGGATGGAGGATTTCCTCAGTACAAATAACATTGTGGATTGTAGTTAAATTGGTGACAAAATGTACTATTGGTGGAGAAAGGTTGAACTTGATGGACCTACAGTAGATCCATTTCCCCCCCTATGTAATCTAGGCCTGGCAGCTGATATAAATGGGCAGCTGAGCTTCTCCATTGTTGTCTTGTAGAGGTGGAAACATCTCAAGTGTGTTAGTCACTGCCAAATCTAGACCTGTTTCTGGTGAGTCTTAAGGTACTGCCACACTTAGCTATCCCGCTAGCGATCTCGTTAGCGTTGCATACTAATGAGATCGCTAGCGGGATTGTTTCTATATCGCTAAATGCAGTCACATTTAGCGATATAGTTAACGACGCTATCGCCGTTAGCGATCTTCTTAACGACTTTAGCGGTACAAAAGTACCGCTAAATCGCTAAGAAAAGGTGCCACACAGCGATTAGATACTTACCCAGCGGGAGCGCCAGCGATGAAATAGGGTCCGGAACGATTCCAGCGACGAGCGAGATCACAGCAGGAAGCTCGTCGCTGGAAGCTGCCGCACTGAACAATATCGCTAACGGGATCGCTAAATAGTGACGTTTTTTTAGCGATCCCGTTAGCGATATTGTTTAGTGTGGCATACCCTTTAGTGACAATGTGGGTGGATTGTCTAGGAAGGACACTGGCAGGGTCTCCATCACTGTGCCTTATGACTTCTGTTTGCCAGGGAAGGGCTCTTTATCATCTCTTGCTGGAAGTATTATGGACTTTTTCTGTAATAAACCTTGCATGAACAAGACACTTTGTGCCGATGCATACCTACAATATTCCCATCACGTGCACTGCACGCTGTGAGGCTTCTCAGGTGCCCGGAGCGGTGGTCGTGTGACCACAGGTATGCAGTACACATTCCCACTAGACTGTTTCTCGCCTTGCTCAGTACACTTGCATTGGGCGAGGCTGCACCCGTCTGTCGGGGTGTGCGTATCGCCGACTTGTGCAGAGCTAAAGAGGTCTGTTCTTTCATGTCTCCTTCAGTAAGATGGAGTTTTGGTGCCTCAATTCTTGCAACCCCCCTCCCTTCTCTGGGGTTCTCTTGCAAAGTGGCCAGTGAAGGCTAAACATCTGTGAGGCCGGGGTCGCACTTGCGAGAAACTCGTACGAGTCTCACATCGCCATGCCCAGCACTGCCGCCGGCACTCTGACTGTAGTTTCAGCTGCATAGAAATACGTGCAGCTGCACATTCTGGTCCCGAGTGCCGGCAGCAGTACCTGGTATTTAGGTGCAAAACTCATGTAAGTTTCTCGCAAGTGTGACACCCACCCCCCCCCACCTGAAAAAAATAAATAAAAATCTCGGGAGGCAACACAATTTGTCTAAATTTTTTTTTTTTTTCCTTTTTTTAATAAACATACTGCGTTTCACGCAAATTTCGTGTGTCTTTTATTTAACTATATACCATTTTATTAATGAGGGTAACTGGCTGACGCATATGTGTGTAAACCTATTTAAACATGTGTGAGACAGTGAAGGTATGTGTGTTGAATGGGGTGTATATTTCACCTAGGTACTTTGCTAACTGGTATAAGGGAAATGTGTGGCTTTGTAATACTAGTGGTAGAAAAAGGTCACTACACCTTCCATTCAGTACACACTTACAGCTCAAACCTGAAGCCACTCAAGTGATAATTAGGAAGCCAGAAGTAGGTGCCTGGGATCACAGACAGAGAGCTCGCTTAGTCTGGACAGGAGTCCAGGCACAGGAGGAGACTCCGGGAGGGGAGCTCGCTCAGTCTGGGTGCTGGATGCGCCCCCAGACACAAGAGGTGTCTCTGCGAAACTCCATGCTGGTGGCTACTGAATATAAGGGGAGCTCTCTCAATTTGGATGCTGGAGGTGCTTCCAGATACAAGAGGAGTCTCTGGGAAAACCACGCTGCTAACTGCTGAATATAATGTCTTGTTTTGGGCCAGGCTGTTAGAGTCTGGTCCCTGATAGTGAGGGAATCTCTCTGTGAAGTGAGTAGCCGGAGAGGCTCAGGATTTCTGTTTGAGTTGTTTTTATCACCTATTGTTTGCTGTGGACTTTAATAAAGCTGGTTGCGGCCAGTTTACACCATAACTGCTGTCTTTGAATGAACTGTTTCCGTGCCACTCCGTCTACCAGGACGGCGATCCCAGAGCTATATCCCCTGAAAAGCTTACAATTGGTGCTAGAATGCGTGGGCAGCACAGTGGCTAAAGACAGCAGCAAAGGAGAAGTCTATTGAAGCAGCAGTAGAGAAAAAAAAAAGTGTCAGCAAAAGAAAAGTCTGTTGGAGCAGTCTTAAAGAGACAGTAGCCCTAATAGAGTTTGCAAAGAGAAAAAAAAAAAGGTGTTTGCACAGCAAAGCTGAACTTTCTGTGGAAAAGACTTTGGAGTGTGTATGTCTTGAGTGAAGACTGCCGTTGTTAAGACAGAGAAGTCTGACAGCATGGATGACAGCCTGGAGGTGCTGATTAAACAAATGGCGCAAATTAATGTGCAACATAAGACTGCCGTTGTTGAGACAGATAAGTACGGCAGTTTGGAGGAGCTCGTTAAGCAACACCTGCAGAGCATGCAGCAGGCCCAGCAGAGCTGGCAGCGAGAGCAGCCTGCAGCAGCAATACATACAGAACCAGCAGAGCTGGCAGCAGCAAGAGACTAACCGGTTGTTTTTGAGCAGATTGCAGCACTAAGAGAACCTCTCAGCGCCTCGTCCCCGAGTAATGTTGTACAGGCACCTGCGTTGCATACAGTAAAGAAGTGGCGGGAGCTTGACGTCGGCATGGTCGAAGAGATGATGATGGACCCCTACGACCGAGTACTAAAGAAGGAGCGGGAGTCTGCCGTCAGCAAACCTGATCATGGAGTCGAAAAGGTGATAGTGGACCGCTACACCCGCGCACGTCCTCCTGAGGTACAGTCAGAGGTCGGACAACGAGACCACCAGGACGCCAATCGTCTGGTCAGCCTGATGGAGAAGGCCTTCGCCACCAAAGACTGCCTCCGTGACCAGCCGTCTGAGTGGTCGTCACTTCAGAGTTCCCGGACGCCGAACTCTCCCGGTAAGAGCGTTCCAGCTGTTGGGGACATGGGGTATGCTGATAGACGGGTTCAGGCCCGAGGGGACATATGGGTGGAAAAGTGTGATGGACAGTGTTGGAGGTGTCGTGAAATTGCAGCCAACTGTCCACTAGAGGGGGAGCCTATGTACTGTGATGTTGGCAGGTCCCTCTCTCTCTGCGCAGAACCTGTGTGTGTGTGTGTGTGTGTGTGGCCACCTCAGCCGAAGAGAATGGACCACAGGTGTCCCCGGTGGTTGTAAATGACTGCCCAGCACAGGCCCTACTGGACTCAGGGAGTCAAGTGACTCTCGTACGTGACAGCCTGATTGATAGGGACTTCATCCCTGATAAACACCTGAGTGTGGTGTGCATCCATGGAGACACCAAAGTCTACCCAGAGACTGCTGTGGACTTGGTCCCCAAACTCGGGAGGTTTCATGTGAAGTGGGGGTAGTGAAGAACCAGGTGCACCCAGTCATATTGGGTAATGACTTTCCCCGATCTAAGGATCTCTGGGGGAAAAATGATTCTGTTGGACAGTGTGATGAAGCTCCTACTGAGGGTGCGCAGTCCCGAGGGGCGGAACACAATGCTAGTGGGCTGTTAAACGTATGTGATAATAATGATGATGATAATGGTGATGATGATGACCATGATAATGATGCTGATAATGATGATGATCATGATAGTGATGATGATACTGATCATAATCATGATACTGATAATGATGATGACCGTGATAAAGATGAAATTCCTTTGCAGGTGATGTTGGGAGACGAGGATGGTGGTTCTCGGGAACCGAGTGTCCCTGACCTACCTGTGTCCTGTGACAATTTTGGGAGTGAGCAGTTGCGAGACCCCACTCTTAAAACGGCACAGGAAAATAGAAGTGTTCTAAATGAGGTTTCCCAAGAGCCTGGCTCTGAGGAGAGGTTTCCTCATGCTGCCATAAACAATAACCTATTGTATAGGGATACTAAAGTCCAGGGTGAGGTCGTGAGTCAGCTCCTGGTACCTGAGCTATATAGAAGTATAGTGCTGGGGTTGTCACATAGTCACGTACTTGATGGACCACCTGAGGGAAACCAGGGAAAGGATGGTGAAGTTAATGTTTTGGATGACATTTTAACTGAGGTTCCAGATCAAGATGATGAATTGTATAACCCTGAAAGTGAGCAGGATGTGAATGAGAAAAAAGGGTCAGACAGGGATAGTGGTAGTGGTAGTGAATCATCTGAGGACGATCAAGCAAACAGTGCAAATGAGGAAGGCATGGTAGCAGAGGAGGTTGAGGGTCCTGAGAAGAAAGCTGATGCTCACCTTACAGCCGGACAAAAGATGGCATCTGAAGATAGTTTACAGTTGGCAGATTCCCTGGCGAAGACCAAGGTGAAAGGAGGAGAGCTGAGCTTTAAAGGCAGGACTCTGAAACTGAACACAGCACCAGTAGATGCTGTTGAGAATGAGAAGTTATCAATGTATGGTATGGAGCTGCATCATGCCAAGGACTCTGAAGGTAATGCTGCAGAGGTGGAAAAAGCCATAGAAGTGGTAGACACCAAACCAGATGCCTCATCAGAAACTGAGGTCTCAAGTGGAGCTGTGAGGAACAAGACTGAGGATGTGGGGGCTGACTCTGCCCAGGAATCTGTTTCGGCCGGAGACAGTGGCGTGGACGGTTTACTGTCCGAATCAGTAGCGGCAACTCGCAAAGTTCAGGCTGGAAGCTCGGCACCAGGTGATCCATCAGTGGTCCCGAGCGACACAAAGGATCTGGATAAATCACAAGATGAGATTTTGAGACATAAGGCTGGCATTGGTGAGCTAAAGCGCACTTTCATGGAGTCTACATCTGAGCCACGTCCCAACGAATGGGAAAAGCGATGTATCACTCCGTTGCCGCTGCAGACACACGGGAGCCCAGATGAGGTGACTGAACAGCTGGTAGAAGTGAAAGCTTTGGCTAAAATGACACCCAGTCGGTATCTTCTTATGATAGCAGTGGCAGGAGTGAGACTGAAGAGGTAGAATGTAAGACTGACGGTAGGGCTTCTGAGCATGTTCTACCAGAAGAGCCTGAAAAAGGGGCCGAAGACGTAAAGGACGTCCAACAGCTACAGGAGAAGATGCGTCTCCATGAGGTCTCCACCAAAGAAATGAAGACTGATAATGTTGCATTACGCGAGCGGCTTCAGCAGTGTGAGCTGGATGTGGTATCTCTTCGCCAGGAACGTGAGCGGTTCCAGCAGTTGCTCCAGAGAGCACGAAGTAAAAGGGAAAGTGTATATAGTACCTTGCAAGATCAAGAAAAAATGGTTGCACAGGTACAAGATGAATTGATTACTTCTCAGAAAAATCTCCAAACTGTGATGAAGGAGCGTGATGAGAGCCATGAGCAGCTTCTTGAGAAGGTCAATGAAGTAAAAGAAGGGATACAGGGAATCTCTTCATTGCGAGAGCAAATGCAGCAACTACACGAGGAGGTGAAAGCAGAAAAGATGAAGAACCTTGACTTGTTAGAAGATGTGGATCTCCTGGAGAAAGAAGTAAGAGCTCTGCGTCTGATGCAAAGTGAGCCTGTACAAGAAGAGGATGAATTATGTGTACTGCCAAAGAAAAACGATCAGCTCCTTCTACAGTGCCAATCATTTGAACAGTGTAGCTTAAAATGGCCAGAGACCATGGCAGAGGAGCTTAAGTTCTGTGAAATAGACTTTATGAATCAACTGATATTTAAAAAAGTAGATGTGCTAAAGAAGGTACAGGGGAATTGGAGAAAAGCGAAAAACCTCCTATACCTCCTGTGATAGTTGGTGACACATGGTCAGTGCACCAGAAACAGGAAGTACGAGAGTTTCTGAGGAAGAATCAGCAGAGGTGTTCCGACGTGCCTGGACGTACTTCTCTGGTGAGGCACTATACCGAGACTGAGCCCGGCACTAAGGTCAAGTTGAAACCGTGCAGGACACCCGAGGCCCGCAGAGAGCATAGGCCTGGGAGGGTACAGGGTAGTGCGGATGCTTCAGGTGAAGATACAGATGACAATAGTGAAGATGAAGTTAATGATGGCCATACTTCAGGTGAAGATGAAGTTGATGATGGCCATGACTTGTCCGGAGTTCACTGTCTCTTTAGGATTGTTGACCAGCCCTCCGGTCTGGATGACCAGCCCTCCGGTCTGGAGAAAAGGGGGGGATATGTGAGACAGTGAAGGTATGTGTGTTGAATGGGGTGTATATTTCACCTAGGTACTTTGCTAACTGGTATAAGGGAAATGTGTGGCTTTGTAATACTAGTGGTAGAGAAAGGTCACTACACCTTCCATTCAGTACACACTTACAGCTCAAACCTGAAGCCACTCAAGTGATAATTAGGAAGCCAGAAGTAGGTGCCTGGGATCACAGACAGAGAGCTCGCTTAGTCTGGACAGGAGTCCAGGCACAGGAGGAGACTCCGGGAGGGGAGCTCCCTCAGTCTGGGTGCTGGATGCGCCCCCAGACACAAGAGGTGTCTCTGCGAAATTCCATGCTGGTGGCTACTGAATATAAGGGGAGCTCTCTCAATTTGGATGCTGGAGGTGCTTCCAGATACAAGAGGAGTCTCTGGGAAAACCACGCTGGTAACTGCTGAATATAATGTCTTGTTTTGGGCCA
Source organism: Oophaga sylvatica (assembly GCA_033576555.1). Lineage (NCBI taxonomy): Eukaryota > Metazoa > Chordata > Amphibia > Anura > Dendrobatidae > Oophaga > Oophaga sylvatica. The sequence continues at coordinate 48,408,440 of JARQOD010000004.1, read as the reverse complement.
GGCTGTTAGAGTCTGGTCCCTGATAGTGAGGGAATCTCTCTATGTGAAGTGAGTAGCCGGAGAGGCTCAGGATTTCTGTGTTTATGAGTTGTTTTTATCACCTATTGTTTGCTGTGGACTTTAATAAAGCTGGTTGCGGCCAGTTTACACCATAACTGCTGTCTTTGAATGAACTGTTTCCGTGCCACTCCGTCTACCAGGACGGCGATCCCAGAGCTATATCCCCTGAAAAGCTTACACATGGTATGTAATGATATTGTTTTCAATTAAATATGTAAGATTGGACAAGGAAGTGACAAAACAATTCTTTTTTTTTTTTTTTTTTTTTTTTTTTTTTTCTTTTGTTAAATATATCTTTAGCTTACAAAAACGCATGGATTTTCTGCCAAGAGGAAGAATCCTCGCAGATTTTTACAAGCGCAAATCCACAACGTGTGCACATACCCTAATTCCACTTAAGCCCACCCTCGACCCCATGTATTCAATACATAACATCGTAATGAGAATAGTGTTGGTCGGTACTACAGGTCTTGCTGCAGATAAACCTTGTACGGCTATGTTGGCAGGAAAAATCCGTTCTGGCTTAAGTTTTTTCCCAGTAGGTAATGGGTTGCAGATCTATAAAGTTGATCCTGAAGATGTCATTAATTTTAGATTTCTGGGGGTCTCACTTTTCCTGGTGAATCCGATAACTGAATGAAATGGGTTTGGATGTTGTCGGGCCTAAGGGTCAATTTACATTGAAGGAAGATCATGAAAAATGTGTTAAGAGCGCTTGTTCACAAAGTGTAAACAGGCTGCCGCTAACCTGGTGAACGAGTGAAACGAATCTGGTGAAATACCTTTTGTGCAGTTCGGAAGATCATGGTTCTCAGTGGTGACGTGTAAGCAGATCTCGTGCTGCTGAGAACCATGGCGGTCTACTCACTGAGCAATCTAATACTAATCGCTCTGTGCGTATCATGTGTTTTGATCTGCCTGTGTAAACCTGCTATTATATGGCCACCAAACTAGTAAGTTTATCAGTCATTCAATGTCAGAACTGTTTTATTCAATGGTATTCCATAACTCTGAATTTATATTCCTTCTTTTTCAGTCTTAATTCAAGAACTGAAAGGAGAAAATAAAAATCTTGAGGCATACCTGTCACATGCCCATGAGAAGATGCAGGTAATTTTTCTTCTTGGCGCTCTGCATGCCATTGTTATAAATGGAAGCCGCCGGTACGCTTCCTCCGTCTACAGCAGTGATGTCACGTCAATCAATGGCTCTGATGATCGTCAGTGTCACTTAATCGTTGAATGAAATCTTGCAACTTCCTCTCCAGGATCTCGGGCAGCAGATGAGCGCTCAAGAACAAGAATATGAAGGCAAATTACAAGTCGCAACGTCTCAAATATCTGAGCAGAGTCTGGTGAGTGCACAAACTACATTCTCTTTAGAACTGTTTATTAGACGTTCGTCTTTAACTACATAAATGGTGATTTGGAGGAAGACTGTTCAGGTTTATATTTTGTTTTATAGGTATGTCTGCGTAAAGCTGTATCACATGTCCTCCTTTTCCTTATCACCCTCCTAGATTTTTATTTCAGCAGCAGATGGAAGGAAGGGAGACACATTCATTACCAGTGGGTAGGCGGAGCCCACACAGGATAGAACACCTCAGATTAAAAAAAGAGTGTTGACCGGCCCCTCCAGCTTGGGCTCCTCCTACTCCAGCTCTCCAGTCTAAAATTTGAGGTCACAGAGGATAGTCGCTGCTGGAGCAGCTCCTCAGAAAAAATTTTTATTTTAATCGGACAGAGACTTGGACCCCCGTGGTCTAGAGGTCTCAGGGGTCTCAGCGCTGCTGTACCCCCACCTCTCCCTTGGCGGATCTGTATTACCCTATAAGGTGGTCCCTGCAGAACCCTGCCGGCCCTGGGGGATGAGGATTGCTTCCCTGGCGGGGACGCAAACCGCGCTTCTGGGGTCACTGCGTTCCCCGCCCTGGGGGGAAGCTACGGGCACAGTGCCACAAATCCCTGGGGGTCCCTGTGGCGCTCAGCTGGGTGAGTACTCAACATTTTAATATGTGTTTGAGTGCTTCGGCAGCCGCTGCTACATGTTTTCAGTGTGGTGATTGTGTACTTTTGTCCGCAGGTGAATGCCTGCAGGACATGGGAGCGGGGCAGGAGCGGAGAGCGGAGTGAGTCGTGCGCTTTTTTTGAAACTGGCGGGGGGCGTGGCTTCGCGCTTTCCCATTTTTTTTCACGGGCAGGAAGCGCTCTGAGCGCGCGCTTTACCCTGCCTTTCTTCTTCCGGCTTCTCTCCTCTAGCGCGGCGGCCATTACTGACGGCCTCCTCGGGCTCCTCACTCTCCGCTCCCCCCGACCGACCAAAGGAACAGCACCGCGGTCAGCTGGGTGAGTCGCTTCTGCCTGTCAGGGCAGAAGCTTAACCCCCTCACCCCCCCCCCCCCAAGCGCAGGGCACCTTTCTGAAGGACTGCCACACTGAACGCTCCCGCTAACGATCACGTTAACGACGCATACTAATGCGATCGTTTTTGTGATCGTTTTAATGTCGCTGGTAGCTGCCACTGTGGACGTTCTCATTAACGACGCATAAGTGGTTAGCGATCTCCTTAACGTCTTTGGCGGTCATTGCGATGTACAAATCAGCGCAATATGTTGGCGATCTCGTTGGCGTTCTTGTTTAGTGTGGCATACCCTTGAGGCACTGTCCTGCAGCTGCTACCTCATAAGAGGCACATGGGGCTCGCACACCCTTTTCATTAACAGGGGTTGTGGGGAGTCTGCGACATTAACCCCTTCTTTGGCGGTTAACCCTTAATTGGGGGACAGCTGGGGTAGCTCTCTCTTTAAGAGCCTTAACCCTTCAGCGTTCGTTTTGCCTTTAAGAAACCACACTGTTCTAGTTGCTGACAGGTTTAACCTGCCATGTACTGTGTGAGGGCATGTCAGATCAGGGTCCAGGAGGTGCGGACCGTCTCCCAGATCCGCTACAGGATCAGTCTCGCGTATCTGACACGCAGACCTCGACGGCGTCAAGCGCAGTGGTCGGAGGTGTCAGTGATGTCAAAATGGAGGCCCTCGCTCGTTCAATTGATGGCCTTTCTGACCTTCTAGGTTATTGGGTGTCAGCTAGATCCTCTCATGGTAGGAAGCGACACAGGCCGGTGCCATCCTTCCCGCGTAGCGACTCGGAGATCTCAGGCATGGAGGGTTCCCCTTCAAGCTCGGATGGGGAGATGTCCGATTCAGATAAGGAGGATCGGCAGGGACACTCTGCCTCTCTTTTAGGCCGTACAGAGACTTTTATTGGAGCCATGAGGGAAGCGTTAGTTACCGGAGGAGGTAACTAGACGTCCTGGTAAGTCGGCCTGGATTTTTCAGGAGTCGCATAGGTCGCGATCAGCATTACCATCTCTGGATGAGTTTAATGGGGCAGTGGAGAAGGAACGCCTGTGTCCAGATAAACGTCTTCAGGGGACACGGTTTTTTGAGACGCTGTATCCGTGTACGACGGAGTTGATTGATAATTGGATTCCTTCTCCTGAAGTGGATGTCCCTTTTTCAGCAGCAGATGGAAGGAAGGGAGACACATTACTAGTGGGTAGGCGGAGCCCCAGATAGGATTGACACCTCAGATTAAAAAGAGTGTTGACCGGCCCCTCCAGCTCGGGCTCCTCCTACTCAGCTCTCCAGTCTAAAATTTGAGGTCTCAGAGGATGGTGGCTGCTGGAAGCAGCTCCTCAGAAGATTTTATTATTTTTTAATCGGACAAGAGACTTGGATCACCAGAAGTGGTCTAGAGGTCTCAGGGGTCTCAGCGCTGCTGGACCCCCACCTCTCCCTTGGTGATCTGTAATTACCCTATATGGTGGTGACCTACAGAATCCTGCCGGCCCTGGGAGATGAGGATGGCTTCCCTGGCGGGGACGCAAACCGCGCTGCATGGGGTCACTGCGTTCCCCGCCCTGGGGGGAGCGATGGGCATAGCGCCACAAACCCCTGGGGTCCCTCTGGCGCTCGGCTGGTGAGTACTCCGCATTTTTATTAATGTGTGTGTGAGTGCTTAAGCGACTGCTGCGGCAGCGCTGTACATTACATGTCGGTGACTGGTGTTTTTTGTCCGCAGGTTAATGCCTGCACGACATAGGAGAGAGGATGCGCGCCTTTTTATTTGAATTTTCGCGCCGCTCTGAGCGCGCGCTTTACTGCAGTCTCCATTTCCGGCTTCTCTCATGGAGCACACGGAGGCACAGCGCGGCGGCCATTACGGAAGTCAGGCTGAAACTTCCTCGGGCTTTTCTCTCTCCTCCCCTCCCGGCAACTTTACACCGTGACCAGCTAGGTGAGTCGCTTCTACCCGTCCGGGCAGAAGCTTAACCCCTTCACCCCCACAGCGCGGGCGCCTTCTGAGGCACTAATGAGTGGCAGATAGCGCTGTCCTGCGGCTGTTATCGCATAAGGGGCTCGCACACTCTTTTCAATAATAATAAAGAGGTTGTGGGGAGTCTGCGACATTAATACTGCCACTATACGTTCCCGCTAACGATCCTGATAACGACGCATACTAATGCTATCGTTTGTGTGATCTTTTTTAATGTCGCTAGTAGCTGCCAATCTGGGCGATCTCATTAACATCGCATAAGCGGTTAGCGATCAACTTTGGCGGTCATTGCGATATACAAAACAGCACAATTTTTTAGCCATCTTGTGGAACGTTTTTTCTGTTAGTGTGGCATAGCTGTCCTGCAGCTGCTGCCTTATAAGAGGCACTTGGGGCTCGCACAACTTTTTCATTATCAAGGTTGTGGGGAGTCTGCTACTTTAACCCCTTCTTAGGCGGTTAACTCTTAATGGGGGACAGCTGGGGTAGCTCTCTCTTTAAGAGCTTTATCCCTTCAGCGTTTGTTTTTTCTTTAAGAAACACTCTGTTCTAGTTACTGACAGGTTTAACCTGCCATATACTGTGCAAGGATATGTCAGATGCGGATGTCTCCCAGATCCGCTACAGGATCAGTCTCGCGTATCTGACACGCAGACCTCGACGGCGTCATGCGCAGCGGTTGGAGGTTCCAGTGGCAAAATGGAGGCCCTCGCTAGTTTCTATTGATGGCCTGTCTGACCTTCTAGGTTATTGGGTGTCAGCTAGATCCTCTCAAGGAAGCGACACAAATCGGTGCCTTCCTTCTCGCGTAGCGAAGATGTCCGATTCGGACAAGGAGGATCGGCAGGGACACTCTGCCTCTCTCATGGGCCGTACTTTCTATTGGAGCCATGAGGGCGTTAGTTACCGGAGGAGGTCACTAGACGTCCTGGTAAGTCGGCCCGGATGTTTCAGGAGTCGCATAGGTCGCGACGGCTTTACAAACTGTATCCGTTTTCTATGGAGTTGATTGTTAATTGGACCCTTCTCGTGAAGTCCCTTTATCCCAGTTTAGCAAATCTTCCTGGTAAAGGGAAGGCGAATCTGGACAGAAAAACGGAGATGGCAACAATATCCATCTGCGAGGCCGCGGGTCATGGATTCAGTATTAAGGATCTATGTGTACTTGTAAAGTTTCCCTGAGCCGGTTGGACCGTCTACGGACGGCGTGGCAAGATGGATCCCCTCTATCGAGGTAGAGGGGCTTTTCAAGTTGAAGGATACTGCGTCACTGCTACCCAGGGCGCAATCCTCGGCAGTCACAGTCAGAAGAGCACTGTGGCTTAGACAGTGGAACGCGGTTTCCAAGCAGGGTTTGCTATCTTTAGCTTACAAAGTGGTCAGCTATTTGAATCTGACCTCACGGAGCTGATTGCCAAGGCAAAGGCAAAAGAAACAGCTTTACCGCAGCGCAGAGCTGTGACTTCTGCGTCTGGCAGGACTAGTGCCGGTAGTTGTCGGCGGTCCTTTCGGTTCAGGGGATGATCCGGCCAACCCTCTGGGGGTTTGGGTCGTCCCTCTCTTTTTTTTTTTTTTCAAAAAAAAAAAGGGGGGAATTCTCAGAAATTCCGCATACCCTGGAAACAGAACTTCCGTTAAGACAGAAGCTGGCAAAAAACCCGCTAAGGCAGACTGACGTCTGGGTCTCACTCGAGCGCTCGAGTGGGGGGTCGTTTACTCCAATTCAAACCGACTTGGGTTTCCCGTGTGTCGGATGCCTGGGTGACACAGGTTGTGTTGGCAAGCTACTTAGAGTTTCTTTCTCGACCCCCGGACAGTTTTTGCCAATCTCGCATTCCGTCAGAGCCGAACTATTTGCGGCTCTACTGCGAGAGGTCGATTCCCTTCTGCAGAAGGGTGTGGTGATACCGGTTCCACAGAGGACCGGGGAAGAGGATTTTTATTCCAACCTCTTTGTGGTCCCCAAAAAGGAGGACAAATTTCGCCCTATTCTGGATCTCAAAGATTGAATCTGCATGTCCACACCCGAAAATTTTGCATGGAGTCGCTTCGCTCCGTTGTGGCAGCCCTGTCGCACAACGTCTTTTTGGTCAATCGACATTCGCGACGCTTATTTGCATGTTCCCGTCGGAAGGGCTCACCAGCGCTTCCTTCGTTTTGCCATAGGTCATACCAGTTTGTGGCTAGGCCATTCGGCTTGGCCTTAACGCCCAGAGTTTTTACAACGATTCTGGCGCCTCTCATGGCAATTCTTCAAAGACGGGGACTTACGATTCTACCCTACCTGGACGACCTTTCGATTGTGGCGTCCTCAAAGGAGGAGGCAGTGACTGCTCACAATCTATCCCTTCAGCTCCTGGAGGAGTTCGGGTGGCTGGTCAATTGGGAGAAGTCGTCTCTGGAACCGTCGCAGTCGATCCTGTTTTTAGGAATGCATTTCGACACGGTACGGGCAGTGGTGTCTCTACCTCCAGACGAGCGGGCATGTCTCCTTCGACATGTACAGATTATGAAGTCTTCGACAGTAATGTCCCTTCGGAAGTGTATGCGCCTTCTGGGTTTAATGGTGGCATCCATGGAGGCACTTCCGTTTACCCAGTTTCATTCCAAAGGCTCATTCTGAGTCATTGGGATCGATCGCAGGCTTTGCTAGATTGCAGTGTCATCATCTCTCGCAGGGTGCGAGAATCTCTGGGATGGTGGTTACGCCCAGGAGCGTTATCCCTGGGGAAGTCATTCCTTCCTCCGAGGTGGTCGGTCATAACCACCGATGCCAGCCTGACGGGCTGGGGAGGTGTCTGGAACGATCTCTGGATTCAGGGAGTATGGTCATCGGAAGAGTCTTTTCTACCGATCAATATCTTGGAATTGAGGGCAATTTTCCTTTGCCTCCAACACTGGACGGTTCCTTTGAGCGGTCTGCCAGTCCGAGTGCAGACAGACAACGCGACGGCGGTCGCGTATATCAACCACCAAGGCGGGACAAGGAGTTCCAGGCTCATGGTGGAGGTGTCTCGGATCCTGATTTGGGCCGAGACCAGAGTGCCAGTCATCTCTGCGGTCCACATTCCAGGGTTCAGAATATCACGGCGGACTTCCTCAGTCGCGAGAAGATGGATCCCGGAGAATGGAGTCTCCATCCGGAAATTTTTGCACTGCTGTGCTCCCGTTGGGGAACTTCCCAAGTGGATTTGATGGCATCCAGGTTCAATGCCAAGTTATCGACCTTCATGTCCAGGTACAAGGACCCGAAGGCTGTGGCGGTGGATGCTCTGGTGGCTCCGTGGGACCAAATTCGAGCTAATCTATGTTTCCGCCAATATCTTTGCTTCCTCTGGTGCTGCGTCAGATTAGACTGGAGAGAATCCCGGCTATGTTGATAGCCCCAGATTGGCCAAGGAGGACGTGGTTCTCGACATTTCCTCTTCGCTCTGACCTGTTAACTCAGGGGCCCGTTCGTCATCCGGACTTGAAGTCTCTGCGTTTGACGACGTGGCTCTTGAGACCGAAATATTGACCCGTACAGGTTTTTCAGCCGAAGTCATTGCCACTCTGCGAGCTGCCAGAGGTTCGGCTACTACTAAGATTTACCACAAGACTTGGGAAGCCTTCTTCTCGTGGTGTTCGGGTTCTTCAAGGAACCCGAGGATTTTTTACATTCCCATTTTGTTGGCCTTTCTGCAGTACGGGCTGGACAAGGGTTTGGCAGTTAGCACTCTGAGGGGTCAGGTTTCTGCTCTATCCTTGCTGTTTCGGAAGGATATCGCTCGCGTAGGGACTTGCGTTCCTGTCTTCGCGAAGTAACCCGTCAGTTTCCGCCGCGGAAGACGTCTGTGTCCCCTTGGTGGCTTTACCTTGTCTTGGAGGCTCTTCAGCATGTGCCTTTTGAGCCTATGGGCTCTGCTAGTTTTTCCTTACTTTCTTGGAAGGTTGCCTTCCTAGTGGCGGTCACCTCTCTGAGAAGGGTTTCCGAGTTGGCGGCTCTTTCCTGCTCGCCTCCCTTCCTGGAGTTTTACCGGATCGAGTAGTGCTTCGCACACGGGGTGACTTTCTACCTAAGGTGGTGTCGCAATTTCATGTTAACCAGGATATTGTGTTGCCCTCGCTTTGCCCGGGCCCAAGGAATGCAAAGGGACGGGCCTTGCACACATTGGATTTAGTGCGGGCCTTGAAGTTCTATTTGTCTGTTACTCAAAGTTTTTGGTAGTCAGACTGTTTGTGATTCCTCGGCGATCACAGTCAGGAGAGCACTGTGGCTTAGACAGTGGACCGGAGACGCGGTTTCCAAGCAAGGTTTGCTATCCTTAGCTTACAAGGGTGGTCAGCTATTTGGATCTGACCTCACGGAGCTGAAGGCAAAGGCAAAAGAAACGTTTTTAGCGCAGCGAAGAGCTGTGACTTCTGCGTCTGGCAGGCATAGTGCCGGTAGTAGTCGGCGGTCCTTTCGGTCCAGGGGACGGTTCGGTCAGCCCTCTTGGGGATCGGGTCGTCCCTCTTTTTCGGGAAAAAAGAACGCTCAGAAATCCCGCACTCCCTGGAAACAGAGCTTGCGCCAAGACAAGCGGGAAGCTGACAAAAAGCCCGCTAAGGCGGACTGACGCCAGGGTCTCACTCGAGGGCTCTCGAGTGGGAGGTCGCCTGCTCCAATTCGAACCGACTTGGGTTTCCCGCGTGTCGGACGCCTGGGTGACGCGGGTTGTGTCGGCAGGCTACTTCATAGAGTTTCTTTCTCGACCCCCAGACAGTTTTTGCCAATCTCGCATTCCGTCAGAGCCCGAGCTTTTTGCCGCTCTACTGCGGGAGGTCGATTCCCTTTTGCAGAAGGGTGTGGTGGTACCGGTTCCGCCGGAGGACCGGGGAAGAGGGTTTTATTCCAACCTCTTTGTGGTCCCCAAAAAGGAGGACAAATTTCGCCCCATTCTGGATCTCAAAAGATTGAATCGGCATGTCTGCACCCGGAAATTCCGCATGGAGTCACTTCGCTCCGTTGTGGCGGCCCTGTCGCAGAACGATTTTTTGGTGTCAATGGACATTCGGTACGCTTATTTGCATGTTCCCGTCGGAAGGGCCCACCAACGCTTCCTTCGTTTTGTCATAGGTCTGGACCATTACCAGTTTGTGGCCCTGCCATTCGGGTTGGCCTCAGCACCCAGAGTTTTTACGAAAATTCTGGCACCTCTCATGGCGATTCTGCGAAGACAGGGGGTTACGATTCTTCCCTATCTGGACGACCTTTTGATTGTGGCATCCTCAAAGGAGGAGGCAGTGACTGCTCGCAATCTATCCCTTCAGCTCCTGGAGGACTTCTGGTGGCTGGTCAATTGGGAGAAGTCGTCTCTGGAACCGTCGCAGTCAATCCTGTTTTTGGGAATGCATTTCGACACGGTACGAGCAGTCGTGTCTCTGCCCCCAGACAAGCAAGCGAGTCTTCTTCGACATGTACAGGTTATGAAGTCTTCGACAGCAATGTCCCTTCGAAGGTGTATGCGCCTTCTGGGTTTGATGGTGGCGTCGATGGAGGCAATTCCGTTTGACCAATTTCATTCCAGGGCTCTCCAAATGCTGATTCAGGGAGTATGGTCGTCGGAAGAGTCTGTCGTGCCGATCAACATCCTGGAATTGAGAACAATTTTCCTTTGCCTCCAACACTGGACGGTCCCTTTAAGCGGTCTACCAGTCCGAGTGCAGACAGACAACGCGACGGCGGTCGCGTATATCAACCATCAAGGTGGGACGAGGAGCTTCAGGCTCATGATGGAGGTGTCTCGGATCTTGGTATGGGCCGAGGCCAGGGTGCCAGCCATCTCTGCGACTCACATTCCAGGAGTTCAGAATATCACAGCGGACTTCCTCAGTCGCGAAAAGATGGATCCCAGAGAATGGAGTCATCATCCGGAAATTTTTGCACTGCTGTGCTCCCGTTGGGGGACTCCCCAAGTGGATTTGAAGGCATCCAGGTTCAATGCCAAGTTACCGACGTTCAAGTCCAGGTACAAGGACCCGAAGGCTGTGGCGGTGTATGCTCTGGTGGCTCCTTGGGACCAATTCGAGCTAATCTATGTGTTCCCGCCGATATCCTTACTTCCTCTGGTGTTGCGTTGGATCAGACTGGAGAGAGTCCCGGCTATGTTGATAGCCCCAGATTGGCCAAGGAGGACGTGGTTCTCGACACTGGTGTTGCTTCTGGCAGCGCCTCCATTTCCACTTCCTCTTCGCCCGGACCTGTTAACCCAAGGGCCCGTTCGTCACCCGGACCTGAAGTCTCTGCGTTTGACGGCGTGGCTCTTGAGACCGAAATCTTGATCCGTCAAGGTTTTTCAGCCGAAGTCATTGCCACTCTGCGAGCTGCCAGAGGTCCGGCTACTACTAGGATTTATCATAAGACTTGGGAAGCCTTCTTTTCGTGGTGTTCGGGTTCTTCTAGGAACCCGAGGATTTTTTCCATTCCCAATTTGTTGGCCTTTTTGCAGTACGGGCTGTACAAGGGTTTGGCAGTTAGCCTTCCGAAACAGCAAGGACAGAGCAGAAACCTGCCCCTTCAGAGTGCTATCGCCTCGCGTAGGGACGTACGTTCCTTTTTTTCTCGGGGTAACCCGTCAGTTTCCGCCGCGGAAGGCGCTTGTGTCTCCTTGGCGGCTCAATCTTGTCTTGGAGGCTCTTCAACATGGGCCTTTTGAGCCTATGGACTCTGTTAGCCTTTCCTTGCTCTCTTGGAAGGTTGCTTTCCTAGTGGCGGTCACTTCTTTGAGAAGGTTTCTGAGTTGGCGGCTCTTTCTTGCTCGCCTCCTTTTCTGGAGTTTCACCCAGATCGCGTAGTGCTTCGCACACGGGGCGACTTTCTACCTAAGGTGGTGTCACAATTTCATGTTAACCAGGATATTGTGTTGCCCTCGCTTTGTCCGGAGCCGAGGAATGCGAAGGAACGGGCCTTGCACACATTGGATTTAGTGCGGGCTTTGAAGTTCTATTTGTCTATTACTCAAGGTTTTCGGAAGTCTGATTCTCTGTTTGTGATTCCAGCAGTCGTCGACGTGGGCAACGAGCTTCCAAGGATTCTATAGCTCGTTGGATTCGGTCGGCCATTTTAGAGGCTTACCGACTTAAGGGCGAACCTTGCCCGATTAAGATTCGAGCTCACTCCACGAGGGCTGTGGGTTCATCGTGGGCCTTTCATCAAGGGGCCTCGGCAGCTCAGCTCTGCCGGGCGGCGACCTGGCGTTCCGTCCACACATTTACGAAATTTTATAAGGTGGACGTCAGTGCTTCCGCTGATGCGGCCTTAGGACGTAGGGTCCTGCAGGCGGCTGTAGTTTAAAGTTCTTGTGAACTTGCATTTAGCGCTAGTTGCGCATTTATTTAAGTTGTTGGGAATCTGCCTCTGTTGGTTTTTTGCCCACCCTTAATTTCTGGACTACTTTTGGACGTCCCACTGGTAATGAATGTGTCTCCCTTCCTTCCATCTGCTGCTGAAAGACGGATTTTGGTCAATGTGGATTGATTTAAATCACGTCCGATTTAAATCCAATATGATTTTTTTCGATTTAAATCAGATTGATTTAAATCGTGATTTTAATCATGATTTAAATCACTGATTTAAATCAAAAGATTTTTTTAATATAAATCACGATTAAAATCTAAAACTTTCAATCATTGTTCAATTAACTCCACACTTCTAGCTTGGTTTCACTTTCTGTAGCTTGGTTTCAGTTTCTTTTTCCATTCAGTTGACATGCCCAAACTTGTTGGATAGTCAGTCAGCAGTACTTGGCTGTAGTAACAATCAAACTTCAGAAGTGATCTGCGTGAGCCATGGCAGGTCGTAAGAGAGACCCTATTTGGGTTCATTTTGTTGAGATGCCAGCAGAGCTTGGAAAGAAAGGTGGGAGAGCAAAGTGCAAATACTGTCAAAAGGATATCCAAGGACTTGTTTGCCGTTTGAAATCACATTATGAAAACTGCAACCAGAAGGGAAATGAAGATGTTGATAGTGATACAACTAATGTCAATGAACCCCCACAGCTTCTTATGCACCAGGACCCTAGCACTAGTGGTAAGTCTGGCAATTACAACCTATTTTAACAGACGTTTTACTGGGATGGTTAAAGTCTATGAAAAGAAAAATTTCTAGCACTAGTTCTGGAGTATAGAATTTAAATTTATGTTAAGGCAATATTTCACAGAAGATTAACGTTAAGTAAAAATAAGTGTGTATACGCCTATTTTTTATTTTTTTTTTTTTTTATTGTAGGTTACAATTCACTTTTGAAGTCTGCCAAATTGACCATTTTTTAAAAAAAACCATTTTTAAAACTTTTGTGACACAATTTTTTTCAGTTGCTCTGATATTACTAGTATTACAGCAACTTCACCGGAAACTTGAGTAGCATAACTTTTGAGACAGCCCTTATAGGACGAGGACCATTACATTGTTCAAAAAGTTTGTTTCTAAATATTTTCGTTATATTTCTTCAAATACGCAGTCGAATTATCTTTTTAATTACTGTGCTTTCAGGGTCAAATATGGCTTGTGCTGCACGTGACAATCAATATCTGGGTACAACTTCAACAAAGCAGCCCAACAAGAAACTTTGCGTGCGAAGTGTAGAAAAATTCCTCTTAAAGACTACGACGAGCCAGAAAGAACATTTTGATGAATTAATTGCTAAATTCATATTTGCAACCAATTCTTCTTTCCGACTAGTTGAACACCCATTGTTTGTACAAATGATCGAAGGAATAAGACCAGGCTACAAACCACCAAGTAGATTTGATATCTCAGGAAAACATCTTCAGGCTGTATACGACAAAGAAAGAGCGGCTTGTACAAAATATTTGAAAGACAAAGTTGTTAACATGAGCTTGGATGGTTGGAGCAACATCCACAACGACCCCATAACTTGCACTTGTGTCACAACAGAAGATGGTGAAACTTACCTTACAGACACAATCGACACATCTGGAAATTCACATACTGCTGAATATTTACTTGAAATTGCTAAGAACTCAATTCACCAATGCCAAGAACAGTTTGGATGTAAAGTAAGGAGCTTAGTTACTGATAACGCAAGCAATGTGGCAAAAATGTGAGCGGAACTGGCACATGAGGATGACACAAATGTCATTACATACAGTTGTTCTGCCCATTTGTTGCATCTTTTGGCAAAAGACCTGCATATTTCGGGTGTCAAGGAACATGTTGTAGAAATTGTTAAATATTTCCGCAATAATCATTTTGCACATGCAACCTACAAGGAAATGGGAGGACTGAAGTTGGTTCTACCACAAGATGTTAGATGGAATACCTTGGCTGAATGCTTGGAACTGTTTATTAACAACTGGTCAAAATTAGTGTCCATTTGCGAAACACATCGGGATAAAATTGATGCTAATATACGAAGCAAAGTATTAAATCTTGGTGTGAAGAGAAATGCCGAGGACCTTTTGGAAAGGTTAAAGCCAATATCTATTGCATTGGATAAAATGCAGAAAGATACTGCAACCATAGCTGATGCCACAGAAGTTTGGAAAGATTTAGAAGGTTCGCTAGATCGCTTGAACCTCTCAAACAATGTAAAGGTTGCAATACACCACCGCAAGGACCAAGCATTAAAAGAAGAACACTATTTAGCCAATATCTTGCATCCCATCTACAGAGGGGAAAAAACTATCTGAGGCGGAAATCAACTCTGCAATGGAGTGGCTCGCCAATACTAACCATGACATTGTGGCAACTGTGCTGAAATTGAAGTGTGAATCTGCACCATTTCAAAAATACATGTTTGCAGATAACGTCGTTAATGAACTAAAACCACTGGACTGGTGGAAGTCGCAATCACTTGTTCTTCCAGCGAAGATAATAAATGTAGCTACTGACTGCATCGGCTTCATCGGCAGGAGTAGAGAGATTGTTTTCTTCATTTGGTTTTGTGCACACAACAGTCCGAAACCGCTTAGGAACTGCTAAAGCAGGACAACTAGTTTTCCTATTAAAAGTCCTAAATAAACAGTAGGCTTAAAGGACTGATGTATTCACTGAAGATGTTTGCTTACTTCAAACGTTAGAGATAGGCTATTGTTAAAAAGTACTTACTCTCTGTAGTTCAATTCTGATTGTTTAATAGTGCAAATAAAAATTATTAGGTTTCATAATCAACTGTTTTAATATTTTTATTTGTGTAAAATAATTTGATTTGCAAAAAGACAAAGTTTTGCTCGTGTACAACTTGATTAAAAAATCCTACTTAAATCAAAAAAATCCGATTTAAATCAAAAAAATCTGATTATTTTATTATTATTTTTTTTTTAAATCATGATTTTTATCCACCCTGATTTTGGTAAGACCTTACCTGTAAAATCCTTTTCAGCGAAGGAAGGAAGGGAGACACAGATCCCTCCCATGGCAGAAGTGTGTTGTTGTGTTTTCAGATGCGGCGTGACCCTTCTCTGATAGCGATTATCTGGGCTGAGGTCGGCGCGCTAAGGCTCTGTTCCAGCATTGCCAGCTCATCGCAGTGGTCAGGTTCAGTGAGTAGTACCTGGGACTGTGTGGTTTTTTTCTGTTATATGCATAACCTATCTTCTTGTTGTTTCTCTGAAGTTCTTCAGAAGGGGTTATGTTGCTCCGCTGCTGATTTTTGCTCTTCCTTAGCTTGTGTACGGACTGGAGAGCTGGAGTAGGAGGAGCCCAAGCTGGAGGGGCCGGTCAACACTCTTTTTTTTTTTTTTTTTTTTTTTTTTTTAATCTGAGGTGTTCTATCCTGTGTGGGCTCCGCCTACCCACTGGTAATGAATGTGTCTCCCTTCCTTCCTTCGCTGAAAAGGATTTTACAGGTAAGGTCTTACCAAAATCCGTCTTTAATGTGAAATGACTGTAGGCTTTCAGAATTATCATATTGATGGCATGTTCTTATAAGATCAGTATTGGCCCAGTACCCCATCACTTGACTCTGCAGCAAATGGCCGCTCTGCCTCCAGTCACTTCAGTGGGAGCTGAGCTGCAGCATTATGGACCAGCCAGTGTTCGGAGCTCCACTTTTTTCACGCTCTGTACACTGCTGCTGCCCAGTGACTGGAGGTACACAAGCAGCTGATTGGCAGGACTTCAGTTTGCAGAATATTATAATATTTAGAGAAAATGTTTATAACCAAATATGATGTGTAATAATGAGAAATGACACAGGGAAGAAGTATTTAACACGCTTACTAAAATGTATTTAATACTTCTTACAAATGCCTTTGTTGGGGATGACGGCTTCAAGATTCCTCCTGTATGGAGAAACTAGTCGCATGCATTGCTCACGTGTGATTTCCTCTCCCATTCTTCCACACAAACACTCTACAAATCCTGAAGGTTCCTTGGGCTCCTATGAACTGAGCTTTAGTTCCTTCCATAGGTTTTCTATAGGATTCAGGACACTTGATTGGCCATTTATTTTCTTTCTCTGAAACCAATTGAGAATTTTTTTTGGCTGTGTTTGGATCATGGTCTTGCTGAAATGTCAATCCTCGTTTCATCTTCCTGGTAGCTGGCGGCAGACTTATTAAGACTTCTATTTATTTGCCAGGACTATATGCTGAAAAACAGCTCCACACCATCCTTTTCCCACCTCCATTCTTCTCTGGTATGGTGTTTTTAACATGGTGCATTGTATTGCATCCAAAGAGTTCAGTCTGGTCAGAAGAGACCAAAATTATATTTTCCCAGTATTTTTGACAGCTTTGTCTAAATATTGTTGAGCAAACTCTCTAAACGTGCTTGGACAAGCTTTTTGTTCAGCGATAGCCTTGTGTAGTGAGCGTGCATTCAGGCAATGGAGTTTGAGCATGTTTGCTTTGAAACCATTGTTCTTGCTGATTCCAGGTCTTTCTGTAGCTCACCCCAGGTGGTCCTTGGCTCTTGGACAGCTCTTCTGATACTTTTCACTCCCCTGTCTGAAATCTTGTGGGTAGCACCTGGTGATGGCCGGTTTATGGTGAAATGATGTTCTTTCCACTTCTGGGTTATGGCCCTGACAGTGCTCACTAAAACTTCAGTAGTTTAGAAATTCTTCTGTCCATCCCATCATGTGGTCAATACTCTTACACCCCGTGTCATTTCTCATTACGTTTATGGACATCTATGGTTTGGTTGGGTTGTTACTGACATCTGGTGAGACTTTCAAGTCAATGGCAACTTTAGTGCTGTGTTCAATACTTATTTCACCGCTTGTGTGTTGCCATTTATGATAACTGATATGTTGGGGACATAATTTTCTGGCAGTTGCATGTTCTCCTCCTTCCTCAGACGGCACTGCTCTCCTGTCCACAAAATGGCTGTCTGTGGACAGATCTTGCTCACATACCGCTCAAAAGCCACCATTCTGTGGCCTAGAGGGCTGTGCAATCTGATTAAAACTGCATTAATTGGTAGCAAGGAGACTAGTCTGTAATACTTGTGTATTCGTAATTGCCACAACATGTCCCCTAACATCTGTAGAAATAGTGGATAACCCCTTTAAATATGCATATACCGTCAGTTTTGGGTTGATTTTTTTTCCAAGTTGTCAATCCCCCATCTATGTGAAATAGTTCGTTATATCCTAATTAGAGTTGAGTAAATTTAGTTGTAGGACCCCCGTTCCTACCACCTGCTGGCATCCTGGGCACGCTTCTGATGAGGTTACCCCCACACCTCCCATGATGGAGGATGTCGCAAGTAGAGGAAGCTTTGCAGGGCTCTGGTTGGCTGCTATAGGCTACCAAACTGGCTACTAAATCTGGGTTCTGCTAATAGTTTTGCTCAACTCCTAGTGTTTATGGAGGTTTTACTATTGCAACGTCATAAAAAAAAATAAAAAATACAGGTATAAGCAAATGCACGTGTTCATCAATGGCCACTGGTCTTTAGAGAATTAAACCATTTAGTGTTAGATATTGATGAGCGTGCATTAAGTCACGCACGCACACAGGTCTGTGCCTGGTCCACAATACGGTCATTTACTTCAGATTTAAATTCTAAACCAAATATCTTCAACTCTTTCAGGCCCTTGCCAGACTTGAAGACATTGAACATAAACTCCTGGAGGCTCAAACAAAGCTAGAAGACGCTCTACAGAAAGTTACCCAGCTGGAAGTGCAACTGTAAGTTGTCTGTCCTTCCCATGTAGGGGATAAAGCTGTATAAAAATGCTGAGCAGGTCGATGTGCAAAGCTTTTCAAATCAGAGCCAGTAACATTAGTAGACTTTGGCAGATTACATTGCACGTGATGCCACTTTTTTAAAATGTGGAGGGAATGACTTTGTCCCCATCCACGACTTCTTCAGTTCCCTTCCTACCCCCCTATTCCTACTCCACTTGTTCAGTACCCTGCTAACATTTGTTTTCCCCCCACCCTCCACTCTTTTGGGTCCCCTTCGACTTTCCCCCTCCACTCTTTTGGGTCCCCTTCGACTTTCCCCCTCCACTCTTTTGGGTCCCCTTCGACTTTCCCCCTCCACTCTTTTGGGTCCCCTTCGACTTTCCCCCTCCACTCTTTTGGGTCCCCTTCGACTTTCCCCCTCCACTCTTTTGGGTCCCCTTCGACTTTCCCCCTCCACTCTTTTGGGTCCCCTTCGACTTTCCCCCTCCACTCTTTTGGGCCCCCTTCGACTTTCCCCTCCACTCTTTTGGGCCCCCTTCGACTTTCCCCTCCACTCTTTAGGGCCCCCTTCGACTTTCCCCTCCACTCTTTTGGGCCCCCTTCTTTCAGTTCCATTCCCACAACTTCCTAACCTCCTATTTCAGAGTTTCTTCAGAAAATAGAGGAAAGTAGTAGTGTTGTGTGTTGTGTTTTTTTTTTTTTTTTTTGTCTTGGTATAGGAGGTATTTCTACATGTTAATGGTCTTGTTTCCTTTCACATAAGTCATGTTTTATATTCCCTCACCCAGTGCCAAAACCGAAGAGGAAAGGATCAAGTTGGTGCAGGAGAAAGCGGAGACTGAGAAGAAGCTTTCTGATATGCTGGAACAACTGAGGTTAATATCAAAATAGCTGGAGCCCTGGGAGCAGGGACTCTCTCCTTCCATAGCTAGTGCACTGCTTATCTCTAGAACGGCCCTAATATTGCGTCTTGTTCGTTACGTCCGTTTCTGCACAGTCAGTGTTGGACTATGGCTGCACCGTGGCCTGTGTTGTGCGTCACCAACTTAATTGTGATTTTTCTGATGCATGTCTAAATTAGAACTGACTTTTTGTTGCAAATAAAACCCACCAAATTTTAGACCATTTTTATTGAAGTCTGGCAAGTTAACTTGTAACAGAAAGATGGCTTAGAAATGCTTAGAACTAAATCAGTGCATGGATTTTGGAAATTATTAGATTTGATCTCTCGACCAAACATTGCAATCTCTATGTTGTGCTACACTTGTTACCATATAGTCCTAGCATTAAAGAAACAAGAGTTACAAACTCTCCTGTTAGATTCCCTTTAGCACCATCTACGATCAGCAGGTTTTATCTATTAATCGGAGCGTAACTTAATATATGGCCGGAATTCCAGGGATCTCGCTTATGAAGATGTGTGCTGTAGTTTCAATGCAGAGAGTGTTTAGTCTGCAGATTAACACTGCCGGACTACAGCTCACGGGACCAGTAGTCCAGCTAATCTGTATCCCCGCCCCCACCGCTGATCAGCAGCTGCGCACAGTGTACACGGGAAGCTGCCAGTCGGGGATGCCAGGTAGTTGCATACAGAGCGAGGACTTGGCTCTGCTTCATCTTCGTTAGACAAAACAAGTATTTTATGAAGGCTACAGCCAGCAGCCTTTTTAACCCCTTCACAACTTTTGATATATATTTTTAACAAGGTCGTGTCCCTCCATTTGATGTTGGCATGCCAAACCCACATCTCCCTGGCACATGATTATTGATTTGATCAGTCATCATGTGCCTTTAACAGCAACAGGTGGAGCAGTGCTCTGCCTGCAGCTGTTGACATGTTAAATCGTGGACAGTCGGATTAAACAAGCCTTGGCCTGAAACTCATAATTCATCCCACCGATCAGCAACCCTGTCACGTGATCAGGGTGTGTCAGTGGGTTGTCACGACAGCTGGGGGTCTGCTAATGAGATCATGATTTTTTTTATTTTTTTTTTGCCCCCTGCAACATTGCAATCAGAGGCGATCAAAACATCAAATTTACCCCAAAATGGTATCAATAAAAATGTTAGCTCAGAGTGCAAAAAAATAACCCCTTACACAGGCCCAGATCCTGAAAAATGAAACCATTATGGGTCTCAGAAAGTGGTGACACAATTGAACGTGTGTTTTTTTTTATTTATTTTTTTATTTGTTTTTTTTAACATTCGCTTTTTTTAAATCAATAGTGAATCTCGCTATAAGAATACGTTCACACAATAGTATTTATATAAAAAAAAAAAATCTCATCCAGAAAAGATTTAAACTTTTTTTCTTTTCTTTTCGCACTTGTCATGCATATATAGTACAATATGATTTTTGCAGCAGCTATTAATCTTTTACAGGACCACTTAGTTTACTTTGTTACAATGTAGTTCTGTATCTGTAAAAACCAGATGCTTATCTGCAGCTCCATATGCCATCCACTCTTCTTTTTTTTTTTTTTTTTCCACATACAGCAATCAGACCGAAAATACAGTTGTCTGAATGAGCCCAAAACCATGGCAATGCAATCTAGGACTATTTGAAGCAAAATATGTGAATTAGTGAATCTGTCAGCAGGTTTTTGCTGTGTAATGTGAGGACCGCATGATGTAAACGTTAAAACGCTGAATTCAACGATGTGTGAAGCTAGGTGCTGGTGTTCACTTACACTGAAGGTTTTATCACTTGGTGACTATCATTGATGTGACTCGTTGTCCTGCAGGCACTTGTCTAACTCCGCCTCCTCTGATAAGCAGCTCACTGTCTATAGACTATGTACATGGAGATCCTGGTGTGGGTGGGGTTAGCTTTCTCAGCTCTGCTGCATTGCGAAATCTAAAAACTGTCAGAATGGCTGCACCCAGTATACTAAGTGATTACATGGTTGGATTCGGGGTAGTTGGAGCTTTTGGAAGATGTCCGTTATGTTTCCACTACTGTGGAGCAAACGTGTAACTCTATTTTCAGTGATCTCACTTTCCAAGCTGAAAACTACAAGCTGCTTATAGACAAAGCTGAAGAGCAATTAAAGCAGAAAGAGGTGGAGCACAAAAACCAAAGGGAAAGCTTCAGCCAAAAGGAAGAGGCGCTATCGGGCAAAACGAGAGAGCTGGAGGCCAAGTATATTGCACTACTGCAGGAAAAGGGTAAGCATCCGATGACTGTCCGAGACTTGTTTATATAGGTCAGTGTTAAGGCGACTTGTTCCATATGTTACAGAAAGCCTCTTGGCAGAAAGCAACACACGGGAGAGCAGTCTGTCTGCAGAACTGGAAGCCCTAAAGCAGAATGTGAGCCACAGAGATGGAGCGCGTCACACCTTACAGAAGCATGGGGAAGAGCTGGAAATGCTCCTGCAGAAGGAGATGGTAACTGAGATCTGTACCGCTGCCCTTGTTCTGAATTTGTCAGATGCAGCTTTAGGAGCTTGCTGCCCCTGGCTTTCTTGCTTTGGGTTGGTGCACACCAGAAGATAGTCGGCATAGTCGCAGCACTGGTCCAAAGCAGGCTGCCAGCGGAGGAGCAGCATTGCCTCAGCAGCTTGGGAGAAGTACAGAGGACTAAATCCAGAGATCCAGCTAGACTCGGGGTGGTGTGAGCAGGCGCTTGCTAGAGCATAGTCTGCTTTCTCCGCTCTTATTGCCTAGCTAACTGGCCAGGTTGGGACTAAATGCTGCCCAGTAACAATTTTAGCTTTCATAGATCATTACTAACAAATGTAGGGATTTTAATAAGGGGTCAATTGCAGAATTGCTTGTTTTTGAGCACTTCGCAATTTTACTTTTTCTTGAGCCAACCCCTTTAAATGTACTACCGTAAGTTGTCCACCTCATTGACCCCAGGACACCTCCGGCATGCTCAAGATAGAACTGCAGAAAGTGCAAGGAGAAATGATGAAAGAAAGGAGCCTTCTGGAAGATGAGCTGGAGGGGGCTCTGGATGAGCTGGATAGACTGCAACAGCAGGAGGAGGAGGCAGAGAAAATGATCCTCCATCTAGAGCAAGCAAACAAGGAAAGGGCTGTGGAGCTGAGGCGTCTAGAGGAAACTTTACGCGGGTGAGTTGTGATGGCGACGGATACCCTTAAAATCTGTTTCATATTGTTTATCCACTGGTACACTGCAGAATTCCTGGCAGATTGACCCTTCCAAATGAAATGGAAGCATGTAAGGGTTTCTACACAGAATTCTCAGTGAGGAGAGCAGGTACTGTATTGCGCTGCAGATTTTTAAAATATTTTTGTCACAAATTTTCAAAGAGAATCTGAAGCAAATCTGTAACTTTTCTGTAATTACAATATTGGCCTATCTATAACCAGTTTTGAGAGACTAAAGGCACTGCCACACTTAGCGATCGCACTAGTGATCACGACAACAACACGACCTGGCGAGATCGCTAGTGCTATCGCTATGTGATCGCTAGTTAGATTCCAAACACAACTCCTCAGCGATCTGTGATTCCAAACACATCTCATCAGCGATCTGCGGTCGTTGGGAAAACCTAGTCCCACCTGCGACGCTGGTGAAGTTGTTCATAAAGGGTGTCACACTCAGCGATTCAGGCTCACCAGCGGGACACCAACGACCAAAAAACAGCTCAGAGCGTTCATGAACGACCAGCGACATCGCAGCGTGGGCCACATCGCTGCTACATGTCACACACAGCTAAGTCGCTAACGAGATCGCTACTGCGTCATAAATGGTGATGCAGTAGCGATCTCGTTGGTGATCTCGCTTAGTGTGGCATACCTTTTAACCAATTTTTGATGGCCCTTTTGTTGGCAAGGTGATACCTCATAGGAAAGGCCTGGTTCATGCTAATATTGAAATTACTGAATTGATTACAGTGGTAAATTGCTGTTAAAGCTCCCCCATCATGGATGGGTGCAGCAGCTTCCTTCCAAAAGGGCCCAAAATAGTGCATGCTGCGGTTATCATTCCCTTTTTGTTCCTCCTCATCCCCCTAGGGCACACACGTCAAATTCTGGCCCGTGGGTCAAATCTGGCCCGCAGGGCGATTATATTTGGCTTGCGACACCTGCACCTCCCAGCATCGCACTTTCAAATGTATCAGCATCCCAGATGCCGATACAGTTGCAAGCAATGATGAAAGGGGGAGCGGTCCACTCCTTCCCCCTTCATTCTCACTCTGCATGTGACCCCCTCAGTGTAATGGGCACAATGATGTCACTGTCTCGCACAGAGCAGTGCAGAGCTTCACAGCACTCGGTGTGGGGCCCATTTATCCTGTGTCGCAGACGCTGTGGGGATCACAGTTGGAGTATCATACTCAATTGGGGTCACCATTCTTTGCCGGCAGGGTTGAGAGATACAGTAGAGTCACTATACCGTGTGTTGAAGGTACGGTGTAGGAATTCAGTGGGGATATTGTACTTTGTTTAGGGGGCACATTTGTTGGCATCATACTTTACCTGTTTTTTTTATTACATTTAAATTGGGCCATATGTGTTGTTGTGTGTGTGTGTGTGTGTGTTTCTTTTTTTTTTTCTTTATATCAAGGTTGGCCCTTAGCCAAAATTTAAAACTTGGATAAAGTTGAGTATTTGAGTCTGACATCCCTGCTCTAGGGTGTGATGGCTTCAGTCCGCTTTGTCTCTGCTACTAGAAGTCTGTCCTGTATAACTTTAGTATTTATTCCATAGCCCTTCTTCATGCTAACAGCTTTCCATTTTTTTAACAGGAAAAGTCAAGAGCTACAAAAAGCTAAAGAAAAGCACAAAAGGGAACTTTCACAGCTTGAAGAAGAACACAAGAGCACCTTGTGCAAGCTTTCTGAATATGAAAGGTACCTGCATTAGTTTTATTATAAATCAATGCTACTACAAACTCCAAAAGGAAAGCAGTTTTGCCTACCGTGCAATTTTTCTGGGAAAAGGAAAAACTAATGCACAACCCTTTCTACACTATGGCGACAACTGCCCCAAGTATCCGGTCGATGTGTACACTGCATGTATGGAGGGCGCTCAGGAGCTGCGACCGCCCCATACAGAACGGAGCTGCACTTTAATCCTTTAGATGCAATTGTGAAACGTGACTGCAGCAATTAAGCGATTGGAAATTGGGGTATTTCAGTGTAGTTCCTTTTTAATTTTTTTTTAATTTGTACATGCATTTACACAATGGATGATTTTTTTTTTTTTTTTTGTGTTTAGTATCCAGGTTTCAGCAACCACAGAAATTGATTCACTGAAATCCACTACTGCTTGCTTACTGGAGAAACTCGCTCTAGCAGAAGACAATAGAAAACTTCTACAGCAACACCTTGAAAATAAAGTAAAAGTCCTACAAGAATTAGAAGTGCAAATGTGTAATCAGCAAGCAGAATCCACCCAAACAAAGGCAGCACTAGAAAACCAATTGCTTGAGCTTCAGGAGTCACTGAGCAACATGGAAACCAGATTAAATAAGCAGCTAGTACATATCCAAGAGGTCTCAGAAACAGAGGCTGGACTCAAACAGCAACTTCTGGAGCTCCAGGAGTCTTCTGCCAGAAAGAAGGGGGAATTGGAGAAGCTGATCCTTGAGCTCCAAGAATCTGCAGCCAAGAGTAAAGAAGAATTGGAACAACAGATTACTGTCCTGGAAAGAACTAAGGAGACATTGGAGCAGCAGTTGTATGAGCTTCAGGAGACCTCCGGAAAGCAGTTGTTGCTGCAATGTGCTGAAGCTGCAACTAAAGACATGTTGGAGAGACAACTTTATGACCTCCAGGAAAGCTCAAACAAAACCAAGGAGAAGTTGGAAAAGCAACTGTTGGCTCTGCAAGTATCATCAAGCAAAACGGTGTTTGAGTTGGAGCTTCAAGTCCTTGAGCTTCAGAAAGAATCCTCCAGAACTAGAGATGAAGTTGCGTGGCAGCTTGAGCAAGCAACGAGAAAAAATAAGGAAGCACTGGAGAAGGAAACTAATGAACTGCGCGTTGCGTCTGATAAAATCCGGAAAGAACTGGAGCAGCAGCTTCATGAGCTGCAAGAATCTTCACACAAGGCAAGTGAACAGCTAGAGGAGCAAGTTGCCGATCTACAGAAGTCCCTGCTTATGGCCAATCAAGAAGCCGATGAGCAAAATGGTGAACTTGAAAGTCTTAAATCCCAACTTCAGGAGCTCAAAGATGAATACACAAGGTATTTATTAGATTTAATGATCTAAGTGTTAAGGGAATCTTTCACAATGTTTTTGCTACCTCCTCTGAGAGCAATATAATGTAGGTCAACAGATGTAGCAGAGCTCAGAATTCTGACTCTGCCCTCACTACAGCTTTCTGTGTACATTGTATGTTGGCAGCAAGCTGCTAATCACTGCTAAGTGTCTGGCTTGGACCAGGGCTCCTGTGCTCATCAGTCCCGGTAATGATTGCCTGCTGAGAGAACACTCATTGTACACTATGGAAATGCTCTAGGATTGTCAAAGCCCTTCCCAAGTTGCTGGCTCTAGTCCCTGTCCAGAATCTCTTCTTTTTTTTTTTTTTTTTCTTCAATCAAGGAGCTGTTTTACAAGTAACTATGTGGATGACCTTATTGCTATTAATATGAGCACACGTAGTTTGGGGCGAGAGGTTTCCTTCTGACAGAGATTCTTCTTTTTATTTCAGAGCTTTGGTAATTAAAGGTGATTAACCAGGACTTGGGAGGGAAAAAAGGCAAAAAAAAATGTGACTAGGCACTAACAGGCAGACAGCTGCTACCTACCTGCCTGTTGTGCACGGCGCTGTTCATTGCTTACAGACTGCTCCTGCCTGCGACTGCTGACGTCGCATTGACCGAGCTGCAGCTTCTTTTTCGCTCTGCTCTGTTGATGGTGCAGGACTTCAACGTCATTCTGATTGCCAGCTGGATTCCCTCTGCCTAACTGGAGGAGCCGACTGTTTGCTTCTGACATTCTGATTGACACTCTGTCGACATGACTTCAGCAAAGGCATCTGATTTCCCGGCAGGAGCACTCTGTGCCAGCAATGAATGGCAACAGGCAGGTAGGTAGCAACTACCTGCCTGTTGGTGCTCAGGTACATTTTTTTTTTTTCCTTTTCAAGTCCCGGATATCCCCTTTAATCGCATACATTGAGACTTGCATCTCTAAATAATTTTCTTTCTACAGTAAAGAATCTGAATGTAATGAAGCAATTTTATTGGAAGCAAACAAATGGCGCACAATGTTTGAGGAGTTGCAGAATAAAGTTCGTCCATTTAAGGTAAGTGGAAAGATTTTGGAGAACTTTGATTTATGACAATGCAGTGCTGTAATATTTTACCCTCTTGCAGAAATGTAGAAAAAAATATGTAGCTCCAAAGTGCTAAATGGTAACCGAATGAGAAATCTCACCAAAACCCTTTTTTCAGCAGCAGATTGGAAGGAAGGGAGACACTAGCCATTACTAGTGGGTAGGCGGAGCCCACATAGGATAGAAACACCTCAGATTAAAAAAAAAAGTGTTGACCGGCCCCTCCAGCTAGGGCTCCTCCTACTCCAGCTCTCCAGTCTAAAATTTGAGGTCACAGAGGATAGTCGCTGCTGGTGCAGCTCCTCAGAAGATTTTTTATTTTTTATCGGACGAGAGACTTGAATGAGGTCTCAGGGGTCTCAGCGCTGCTGGACCCCCACCCCTCCCTTGGCGGATCTGTATACCCTGTAAGGAGGTCCCTGCAGAACCCTGCCGGCCCCGGGGGATGAGGGTTGCTTCCCTGGCGGGGACGCAAACCGCGCTTCTGGGGTCACTGCGTTCCCCGCCCTGGGGGGAAGCGATGGGCACAGCGCCACAAATCCCTGGAGGTCCCTGTGGCGCTCAGCTGGGTGAGTACTCAGCACTTTAAGTGTGTTTGTGAGTGCCTCAGCGGCTGCTGCGGCAGCCGCTGCTACATGTATTTAGTGTGGTGATTGTGTACTTTTGTCCGCAGGTGGACGCCTGCAGGACATGGAACGGGGCAGGAGCGGAGAGCGGAGGAGTCGCGCGCTTTTTTTGAAGCCGGCGGGGGGCGTGGCTTCGCGTTTCCCGGTCTTCTCGGGCAGGAAGCGCTCTGAGCGCGCGATGTTTCCTGCCCCTTCTCTTCCGGCCTCTCTCCTCACAGCGCGGCGGCCATTACTAAGGCTTCCTCGGGCTCCTCACTCTCCGCTCCTCCCGACTGACCGAAGGAACAGCACAGCGGCCAGCTGGGTGAGTCGCTTCTGCCTGTCAGGGCAGAAGCTTAACTCCCTCACCCCCACAGCGCAGGGCACCTTTCTGAGTAATAAGTGACTGATTGCGCTATCCTGCGGCTGTGGTCTCATATAGAGACCTTTTTTTGTCTGGGGCTCACACACCCTTTTCATTTAAAAGAGGTTGTGGGGAGCCTGCGACATTAACCCCTATAGGCGGTTAACCCTTTCAGCGGTCAGGAATCCAGCAACTACCCGAGACGCCGTAGGTTCTATCCCAGTATGATGGATCAGAACATAAAGGGTTAAATATTGCTGCTGGAGCCATCCTCATATTCTGCTGATATTTTAAATGAGGGACAGCTGGGGTAGCTCTCTTTAAGAGCTTTAACCCTTCAGCGTTCTTGTTTCGTCCCCTTAAGAAACCACACTTTTCTAGTTACTGACAGGTTTGACCTGCCATATACTGTGTGAGGGCATGTCTGGTCAGGATCCAGGAGGTGCGGACCGTCTCCCAGATCCGCTACAGGATCAGTCTCGCGTATCTGACAGGCAGACCTCGACGGCGTCAAGCGCAGCGGTCGGAGGTTTCAGTGATGTCAAAATGGATGCCCTCGCTCGTTCTATTGATGGCCTGTCTGACCTTCTAGGTTATTGGGTGTCAGCTAGATCCTCTCATGGCAGGAAGCGACACAGGCTGGTGCCATCCTTCCCGCATAGCGATTCAGAGATCTCTGGTATGGAGGGTTCCCCTTCAAGCTCGGATGGGGAGATGTCCGATTCGGATAAGGAGGATCGGCAGGGACATTCTGCCTCTCTTTTGGGACGTACAGAGGCTTTTATTGGAGCCATGAGGGAGGCGTTACAGTTACCGGAGGAGGTAACTAGACGTCCTGGTAAGTCGGCCCGGATGTTTCAGGAGTCGCATAGGTCGCGATCGGCATTACCATCTCTGGAGGAGATTAATGGGGCAGTGGAGAAGGAACGCCTGTGTCCAGATAAACGTTTTCAGGGGACACGGTTTTTTTTGAGACGCTGTATCCGTGTTCGACGGAGTTGATTGATAATTGGATTCCTTCTCCTGAAGTGGATGTTCCTTTATCCCAGCTTAGCAAATCCTCATTACTTCCTGTTAAAGGGAAGGCGAGTCTGCAGGATCCGCTGGACAGAAAACCGGAGATGGCGGCGAAGTCCATCTACGAGGCCGCGGGTCATGGATTCAGAGCAGTGCTAGGATCCATGTGTGCTTGTAAAGCTTCCCTGAGCTGGTTGGACCGTCTACGGAAGGCGTGGCAAGATGGATCTCCGTTGTCCGAGGTAGATGGGCTTTTCAATTTGTTGGAGAATGCAGCCCGATATGGCAGTGATGCAGGTTTGGATACTGCGTCACTGCTGTCCAGGGCGCAATCCTCGGCGGTCAGTCAGAAGAGCACTGTGGCTTAGACAGTGGACCGGGGACGCGGTTTCCATGCAAGGTTTGCTATCTTTAGCTTACAAGGGTGGTCAGCTATTTGGATCTGACCTCACGGAGCTGATTGCCAAGGCAAAGGCAAAAGAAGCGGCCTTACCGCAGCGAAGAGCTGTGGCTTCTGCGTCTGGCAGGCCTAGTGCCGGTAGTGGTCGGCGGTTCTTTCGGTCCAGGGGACGGTTCGGTCAGCCTTCTTGGGGATCGGGTCGTCCCTCTTTTTCAGGAAAAAAGACTTCTCAGAAATCCCGCATTCCCTGGAAACAGAGTTTCCTCAAGACAAGCAGGAAGCTGACAAAAAGCCCGCTAAGGCGGACTGACGCCAGGGTCCCACTCGAGGGCTCTCGAGTGGGGGGTCGCCTGATTCAATTCGAATCGACTTGGGTTTCCCGCGTTTTGGACGCCTGGGTGACGCGGGTTGTGTCGGCAGGTTACTTCATAGAGTTTTCTTCTCGACCCCCAGACAGTTTTTGCCAATCTCGCATTCCGTCAGAGCCCGAGCTATTTGCCGCTCTACTAGAAGAGGTCGATTCCCTTCTGCAGAAGGGTGTTGTGGTACCGGTTCCGCCGGAGGACCGGGGAAGAGGGTTTTATTCAAACCTCTTTGTGGTCCCCAAAAAGGAGGACAAATTTCGCCCCATTCTGGATCTCAAAAGATTGAATCGGCATGTACATACCCGGAAATTCCACATGGAGTCGCTTCGCTCCGTTGTGGCGGCCCTGTCGCAGAACGACTTTTTGGTGTCAATCGACATTCGCGACGCTTATTTGCATGTTCCCGTCGGAAGGGCCCACCAACGCTTCCTTCGTTTTGCCATAGGTCAGGACCATTACCAGTTTGTGGCTCTGCCATTCGGGTTGGCCTCAGCGCCCAGAGTTTTTACAAAAATTCTGGCACCTCTCATGGCAATTCTTCAAGACAGGGGGTTACGATTCTTCCCTACCTGGATGACCTTTTGATTGTGGCGTCCTCAAAGGAGGAGGCGGTGACGGCTCGCAATCTATCCCTTCAGCTCCTGGAGGACTTCGGGTGGCTGGTCAATTCGGAGAAGTCATCTCTGGAACCGTCGCAGTCAATCCTGTTTTTGGGGATGCACTTCGACACGGTACGAGCAGTGGTGTCCCTGCCTCCAGACAAGCAAGCATGTCTCCTTCGACATGTACAGGTTATGAAGTCTTCGACAGCAATGTCCCTTCGAAGGTGTATGCGCCTTCTGGGTTTGATGGTGGCATCCATGGAGGCACTTCCGTTTGCCCAATTTCATTCCAGGGCTCTTCAAATGCCCATTTTGAGCCGTTGGGATCGATCGCAGGCTTCGCTGGATTGCAGTGTCATCATTCCCCACAGGGTGCGAGAGTCTCTAGGATGGTGGTTACGTCCGGAAGCGTTATCCCTGGGGAAGTCCTTCCTCCCTCCGAGGTGGTCGGTCATAACCACCGATGCCAGCCTGACGGGCTGGGGGGTGTCTGGAACGATCTCTGTATTCAGGGAATATGGTCGTCGGAAGAGTCTGTCCTGCCGATCAACATCCTGGAATTGAGGGCAATTTTCCTTTGCCTCCAACACTGGACGGTCCCTTTAAGCGGTCTGCCAGTCCGAGTGCAGACAGACAACGCGACGGCGGTCGCGTATATCAACCATCAAGGCGGGACGAGGAGTTCCAGGCTCATGGTGGAGGTGTCTCGGATCCTGGTATGGGCCGAGGCCAGGGTGCCAGCCATCTCTGCGATCCACATTCCAGGAGTTCAGAATATCACGGCGGACTTCCTTAGTCGCGAGAGGATGGATCCCGGAGAATGGAGTCTTCATCCGGAAATTTTTGCACTGCTGTGCTCCCGTTGGGGAACTCCCCAAGTGGATTTGATGGCATCCAGGTTCAATGCCAAGTTACCGACGTTCATGTCCAGGTACAAGGACCCGAAGGCTGTGGCGGTGGATGCTCTGGTGGCTCCGTGGGGCCAATTCGAGCTAATCTATGTGTTCCCGCCGATATCCTTACTTCCTCTGGTGTTGCGTCGGATCAGATTGGAGAGAATCCTGGCTATGTTGGTAGCCCCAGATTGGCCAAGGAGGACGTGGTTCTCGACACTGGTGTCGCTTCTAGCGGCGCCTCCATTTCCACTCCCTCTTCGCCCGGACCTGTTAACCCAAGGGCCCGTTCGTCATCCGGACCTGAAGTCTCTGCGTTTGACGGCGTGGCTCTTGAGACCGAAATATTGACCCGTCAAGGTTTTTCAGCCGAAGTCATTGCCACTCTGCGAGCTGCCAGAGGACCGGCTACTACTAGGATTTATCACAAGACTTGGGAAGCCTTCTTTTCGTGGTGCTCGGGTTCTTCAAGGAACCCGAGGGTTTTTTCCATTCCCAATCTGTTGGCTTTTTTGCAGTACGGGCTGGACAAGGGTTTGGCAGTTAGCACTCTGAAGGGGCAGGTTTCTGCTCTGTCCTTGTTTTTTCTGAAGGCTATCGCCTCGCGTAGGGACGTACGTTCCTTTTTCCGTGGAGTAACCCGTCAGTTTCCGCCGCAGAAGGCGCCTGTGTCTCCTTGGCGGCTCAATCTTGTATTGGAGGCTCTTCAACATGGGCCTTTTGAGCCTATGGACTCTGCTAGCCTTTCTTTGCTATCTTGGAAGGTTGCCTTCCTAGTGGCGGTCACCTCTTTGAGAAGGGTTTCTGAGTTGGCGGCTCTTTCTTGCTCGCCTCCTTTTCTGGAGTTTCACCCGGATCGCGTAGTACTTCGCACACGGGGCGACTTTTTACCTAAGGTGGTGTCACAATTTCATGTTAACCAGGATATTGTGTTGCCCTCGCTCTGTCCGGAGCCGAGGAATGCGAAGGAACGGGCCTTGCACACATTGGATTTAGTGCGGGCTTTGAAGTTCTATTTGTCTATTACTCAAGGTTTTCGGAAGTCGGACTCTGTTTGTGATTCCAGCAGGTCGTCGGCGTGGTCAACGAGCTTCCAAGGACTCTATAGCTCGTTGGATTCGGTCAGCCATTTTAGAGGCTTACCGACTTAAGGGCGAACCTTGCCCGATTAAGATCCGAGCTCACTCCACGAGGGCTGTGGGTTCATCGTGGGCCTTTCATCAAGGGGCCTCGGCAGCTCAGCTCTGCCGGGCGGCGACCTGGCGCTCCGTCCACACGTTTACAAAATTTTATAAGGTGGACTTTAGTGCTTCCGCTGATGCGGCCTTGGGACGTAGGGTCCTGCAGGCGGCTGTAGTTTAAAGTTTTCGTTAACTTGTATTTAGCGCTAGTTGCGCATTTACCTAGGTTGTTGGGATCTGCCTCTTTTGGTTTTTTATTTCCCACCCTTAATTTCTGGACTGCTTTGGGACGTCCCACTAGTAATGGCTAGTGTCTCCCTTCCTTCCAATCTGCTGCTGAAAGACGGATTTTGGTAAGAACTTACCTGTAAAATCCTTTTCAGCGAAGGAAGGAAGGGAGACACAGCTCCCTCCCATGGCAGAAGTGTGTTGTTGTGTTTTCAGATGCGGCGTGACCCTTCTCTGATAGCGATTATCTGGGCCGAGGTCGGCGCGCTAAGGCTCTGTTCCAGCATTGCCAGCTCATCGCAGTGGTCAGGTTCAGTGAGTAGTACCTGGGACTGTGTGGTTTTTTTCTGTTATATGCATAACCTGTCTCCTTGTTTTTTTTCTCTGAAGTCCTTCAGAAGGGGTTATGTTGCTTTAGCTGGTGATATTTGCTCTTCCTTAGCTTGTGTACGACTGGAGAGCTGGAGTAGGAGGAGCCCTAGCTGGAGGGGCCGGTCAACACTTTTTTTTTTTTTTAATCTGAGGTGTTTCTATCCTATGTGGGCTCCGCCTACCCACTAGTAATGGCTAGTGTCTCCCTTCCTTCCTTCGCTGAAAAGGATTTTACAGGTAAGTTCTTACCAAAATCCGTCTATTTATAGTTCTTGATTTTATAAAAGATGCAGTTATTGACACTGAATAGGACCGACCCCTGGACTCTGCCGCATACCAACACCGGCTATTTCACTCATCTAGATACAAGTTTTACTGAAGCTCCGTGCTAAGTGCTGCTGCTTAGTTTCTTTCTGGCAATTCCCTGCAGGAACAATTGGATGCGTTTGAAGCTGAAAAGTCTGCCTTACTTAATGAGCATGGCGCCGCTCAGGATGAGCTGAACAAGCTTAGTGACGCGTATGCCAAGCTGCTGGGGCATCAGAATCAAAAGCAGAAGATTAAACATGTAATGAAGCTGAAAGCGGAGAACTGCCAGCTAAAGCAGGTACTGTCTGTAAGACCCGAACCATGTCATGTACAGGTGTGGAGAAGGATCAGGAGCCTCTCCATCCATTCCTGCGATATTAATCTCTGATGTGCCGGAGAGGAGCTTCTGCCATGGCTAGTAATCATTTCAGTGTTGTCTATCTGCGAGTAGGCTTTAACTGAAAACTGCGCTGCTGCTCACACTTCCTGACTGAAGGCCCCAATTGCTGGCACTTTTCTGAATATCTGCTATGAAATCACATGGAAAAAGAATCCTAACTTTGCTTTTATAGGAGAAAAAAAAATGTTGCATGTGTGGTGCTCAACCCAACCCCCAGAATAAAATGTATGGCCATTAGCTGGAACATGCATCTTTAGAAGGTGTTTTTTTATTTATTTTTCTGCATTTGAAGCCTCCACAGCTTCTCGTGCCTTTCTGCTTTCAGGCTTAGTTGTCTCCTCTCATTACTTTTATTGGTGGGTGTAATTTAATTCCTCACTGTAGAAAGATTAATATTCAGATCTGAGTAGTTCTGTCACTTTCTCTCTGCATGGATTCAAGAAGAAAGGACCCTTTCTATAATTCTCTAACCTGTATTACAATGTCAGTGTTTCTGGGCACCAATAAAAAAAGTCAGTGTGCTTACAGTTTAAAGGGATCTGTAAGCAAGATTTCACTGCCACAACTCCCCTCCCAGCCCCCACACGATATGTGCATGTGGCATTGTCACACACATCCGCAATACCCTTACATGGCCAGCCCGTTCCTCCGTTACTGAAAAATAAGCATTTGAATTCATCTAAAAAATGCTCATCAGCCACATTTGCCTCTGTCACTCCAGCTCTAATCCCACCCAGCAATAGCCGCATCTTGCTTGAATAACGACTCCTTTTGCCTCAAGTCACACAGCATTTCGGCTGTCAGTAAAGCAGATGGAAGTGGCGCTGGATGAATAATAGAGCTGGAGTGACAGAAGCTTCAGATATACTGTCTCATTTGCATATCCATTCAAGCGATGATTCTTCAGTAGTGGAGGATCAAACTGACCATGTAAAGATATTGCTGGACTTCTATTTTGCCACTTGTTAACTTTCTAGTTTTTTTTTTTTTTTTTTTTTTTTTTTTCCTTTCTTGAAGGAGGTGAGCAAACTTAAAACTCAGCTTTCCAAAGAGAAACAAACAGAAAGCAGCTTCAATCCCACTTAAACGATCTGCAAGGTGCAAGGAGATTTGATCCATCCAAAGCGTTCCAGCATGATTTTCAAGGAGAACGTTTATCCAAAAGTCCCTTTAAGAGATGGTAAGCCAAAACTATGCATCATAGTAAGGACCTTATGTTACTAGTTGGGATTATAACATACCTGATGTAAATGACAAGCGGATTTATAGGTCTG
Source organism: Oophaga sylvatica (assembly GCA_033576555.1). Taxonomy (NCBI): domain Eukaryota; kingdom Metazoa; phylum Chordata; class Amphibia; order Anura; family Dendrobatidae; genus Oophaga; species Oophaga sylvatica. The sequence continues at coordinate 48,374,654 of JARQOD010000004.1, read as the reverse complement.
AAATTGCTACATGAAGTTTTACAGAAGGTCCTATTTTGTGTACATTTCATAATTTAGTATGCAAAAAAAAATGGCAGCACTGTCAAATAGTGTAGGGTGCAAAAGTACTCCCAGAGGTTCAAAGTCCTTCCAAATGTGTAAAGAAGAAGAAAAAAATGTAGCATTCAGTAGTTTAACCCCTTCATGACCCAGCCTATTTTGACCTTAAAGACCTTGCCATTTTTTGCAATTCTGACCAGTGTCCCTTTATGAGGTAATAACTCAGGAACGCTTCAACGGATCCTAGCGATTCTGAGACTGTTTTTTCGTGACATATTGGGCTTCATGTTAGTGGTAAATTAAGGTCGATAATTTTTGAGTTTATTGTGAAAAAAATGGAAATTTGGCGAAAATTCTGAAAATTTTGTAATTTTCAAATTTTTAATTTTTATTCTGTTAAACCAGAGAGTTATGTGGCACAAAATAGTTAATAAATAACATTTCCCACATGTCTACTTTACATCAGCACAATTTTGGGAACAACATTTTTCAGCTGCAGATGAAGGAAGAGAGCCACAGTAATTCATTACTGATGGGTAGGCGGAGCCCCAGATCAGGATGTTACCTCAGATCAAAAGAGTGATGACTGGCTGGCCCCTCCAGCTCGGGCTCCTCCTACTCAGCTCCAGTCTAAGATTTGAGGTCCAGAGGATGGTCGCTGCTAATGCAGCTCCTCAGAAAATTTTATTATTTTAATATTCGGACAGGAGACTTGGATCACTAGTTGGTCTAGAGGTCTCAGGGGTATCAGCGCTGCTGTACCCCAACCTCTCCCTTGGCGGATCTGTATTCACTCAAAGTCCCTGCAGAATCCTTGCCGGCCCTGGGGGATGAGGAGAGCTTCTCTGGCGGGAACGCAAACCACACGTGCGGTCACTGCGTTCTTCGCCCTGGGGGAAGCATGGGCACTGCGCCAGAAACCCCTGAGGGTCCCTGTGGCGCCTTGGCTGGTGAGTACTCCACACAAATTTTAATAATAATTATGTGTGAGTGCTTTAGCGTCTGAATGAGCAGCGCTATTATTAATGTCAGCGTTACTATGTCAGTATGCTTCAGCGCTGCTGTGACAGCGCTACTACATGTAAATGTCAGTAAGCTTCAGCGCTGCTGTGACAGCGCTAATACATGTAATGTCAGTAAGCTTCAGCGCTGCTGTGACAGCGCTACTACATGTAAATGTCAGTAAGCTTCAGCGCTGCTGTGACAGCGCTACTACATGTAATATCAGTATGCTTCAGCGCTACTGTGACAGCGCTACTACATGTAATGTCAGTATGCTTCAGCGCTACTGTGACAGCGCTACTACATGTAAAGTCAGTATGCTTCAGCGCTGCTGTGACAGCGCTTCTACATGAAGATGTGGTGATTTTTTGTCCGCAGGCAGATAGCTGCAGGACAGAGAGGGAGCAGGAGCGGGGAGATTTCGCGCTCATTATTTGAGCTAGCAGGGGGCGTGGCCTATCTATCCCGGTCTTTTGAGCAGGAAGACGCGCGCTCTGGCTTTTCTCCTGCGACCCCCTCACTGTGGCGGCCATTACTCAGGCTCCTGGGCTCCTCGGACCGCTCCCCTCCTCATATAGACACCACGGCCAGCTGGGTGAGTGTGGATTCCTCACTCCGCAGCGCAGCGATCGCTATCCTGCAGCTGCAGTCTCATCAGAGACATAAAAATTGGCTGGGGCTCACAAATATATATATATTTTGGTGAGTTTGCAATATTAACCCCTTTGAGGGTTATTTCTACCTGCTAAATTTGCTGACTGAATACCGCTGGGGTAACTCTGCTTGGTGGAGCGTTAACCCTTCAGCGTTTGAAAAAAAAAAAAAAAAAAAACACCGCATAGTTTTTTGCTGGTATTACCGCTTTGACCTGCTCATTCAGATGAGACATGTCTGAACAGAGTTCAGATGCCGCGGATCACGTCCCAGTGCCATTGCGGCAATCAGATACGCAGACCTCCACAGCGTCTAGCGCTGCGGTCGACAGCGGTGGAAAATTGGATGATATCGCTCGATCGATTAATAACTTATCTGACCTTTTAGGTCAATATGTGTCTGCTAATTCCTCTCAGAGGAAGCGACGCAGGCCGTTACCGGCCTCTACACGGAGCGAGTCAGATGTATCTGATATTGGGCAGAGTTCCCCTTTATATTCGGATGGAGAAATATCCGATTCAGATGCGGACGAGCCGCAGGGGCGTTCCTCTATGGCGAAGCGTACGGAGGCATTAATTGAAGCCATGAGAGAGATATTACAGTTACCGGAGGAGGTAACTAGTCGTCCTGGTAAAACAGCACGCATGTTCCAGGAGTCCCGTGCTTCGCGCACAACATTGCCAGCTCTGGATGAGCTTAATGGTGTAATAGAGGAGGAACGTCTATGTCCAGATAAGCGTTTTCATGGAACGCATTTCTTTGATACACTTTATCCTTGCTCTACGGAGTTAAAGGCTAATTGGACTTCTGCTCCTGAAGTGGATGTGTCCTTATCTCAGCTTAGTAAATCCTCACTACTCCCTATTAAGGGAAAAGCGAGCTTACAGGAGCCTTTGGATAGAAAGGCAGAATTGGCGGCAAAAGCAAGCTATGAGGCTGCGGGTCATGGATTTCGAGCAGTGCTAGGATCCATGTGTGCTGCTAGAGCTTCTCTAAGCTGGTTGGCACGTCTGAAGACGGAGTTGCAAAATGAATCTCCGTTATCTGAGATACGGGAAACTTGTGAATGGTTAGAAACGGCAGCCTGTTATATCTTTGATGCCGGTCTGGATACGGCATCTCTGCTGGCCAAAGCGCAAGCTTCAGCGGTCACAGTCAGAAGAGCTTTATGGCTCAGACAGTGGGCCGGGGACGCAGTTTCCAAACAAGGGTTGTTGGCCTTACCTTACAAGGGTGGCCATCTTTTTGGATCCGACCTCACAGAGCTGATTTCCAAGGCTAAGGCAAAGGAATCAGCATTACCACAGCGAAGGGCCATGGCCTCGGTGTCCAGTAAGCCTGGTGTTTATAGTGGTCGGCGGTCCTTTCGGGGCCGAGGACGATCTAGTCACTCCTCGTGGGGATCGGGTCGTCCTTCTTTCTCAGGAAAGAAATCCTCTCAGAAAACTCGTACTCCCTGGAAGCAGAGTTTCCGCCAGAACAAGCGGGAACTTGACAAGAAACCCGCAAAGTCGGATTGACGCCAGGGGTCCACTCGAGGATTCTCGAGTGGGGGGTCGCCTGCTTCTTTTCAAGGAGACTTGGATGGCTCGCGTTCCAGATTCCTGGGTAACGCGGATAGTGTCGGCAGGCTATTTCATAGAGTTTGCTTCTCAACCCCCAAATGTTTTTTGTCAATCTCGCGTTCCGTCGGAACCCGAGCTTGTTGTCGCTCTACAGCGAGAGGTCGAATCGCTACTACAAAAGGGTGTAGTGATACCGGTTCCGTCAGAGGACCGAGGAAAAGGTTTTTATTCCAACCTTTTTATAGTTCCCAAAAAGGAGAACAAATTTCGCCCGATTCTGGATCTCAAGCGATTAAACCGGCATGTCCATACCCGGAAATTTCGCATGGAGTCGCTTCGTTCCGTTGTGGCAGCTCTGTCACAGAACGATTTTCTGGTGTCAATCGACATTCGCGACGCCTATTTGCATATTCCCATCGGAAAGGCTCATCAGCGCTTTCTTCGATTTGCCATAGGTCAGAATCATTACCAGTTCGTGGCTCTGCCGTTCGGCTTAGCCTCAGCGCCAAGGGTCTTTACAAAAGTTCTGGCGCCCCTCATGGCACTCCTTCGAAGACAGGGGATTACGATTTCTCCTTATCTGGACGATCTTTTGATCGTGTCTTCCTCGGAGGAGGAGGCATTGACGGCTCGGGATTTGTCTCTTCAGTTTCTGAAAGACTTCGGTTGGCTGGTCAATTGGGAGAAGTCGTCCCTGGAACCATCAAGGACAATTCTCTTTTTGGGAATGCATCTCGACACGTTTCGGTCGGTAGTTTCCTTACCACCAGACAAACAGTCATGTCTTCTTCGACATGTACAGATTATGACAGCCTCAACGGCAATGTCCCTACGGAAGTGTATGCGTCTTCTGGGACTGATGGTGGCGTCCATGGAGGCAATTCCTTTTGCCCAGTTCCACTCCAGGACTCTTCAAAGGTTCATCTTGAGTCGATGGAACCAGTCGCAATCGCTGGATTGCAGTGTCACCATTTCTCGCGCGGTGCGGGATTCTCTAGAATGGTGGTTACGTCCAGGGGCATTCTCCCTGGGGAAGTCTTTCCTCCCTCTGAAGTGGTCAGTCATAACCACCGATGCCAGCCTGACGGGCTGGGGGGTGTTTGGACCAATCTCTGGATTCAGGGGGTATGGTCACCGGAAGAGTCTGTGCTTCCGATCAACATCCTGGAATTGAGGGCGATTTTTCTTTGCCTCCAACATTGGACGGTCCCTTTGAGCGGTCTGCCAGTCCGTGTGCAGACAGACAATGCGACGGCTGTCGCGTATATCAATCACCAAGGTGGGACAAGGAGTTCCAGACTCATGGTAGAGGTGTCCCGAATTCTGATTTGGGCAGAGGCCAATGTACCAGCCATTTCGGCGATTCACATTCCAGGGGTCCAGAATATTACAGCGGACTTTCTCAGTCGCAGAAGGATGGATCCCGGGGAATGGAGCCTCCACCCGGAAGTCTTTGCACTACTGTGCTCTCGCTGGGGAACCCCCCAAGTGGATTTGATGGCTTCCAGGTCCAATGCCAAGTTACCGACATTCATGTCCAGGTACAAGGACCCGAAGGCGGTGGCGGTGGATGCTCTAGTGGCTCAGTGGGATCAGTTCAAGCTGATCTATGTATTCCCGCCGATATCCTTACTTCCTCTAGTGCTGCGTCGGATCAGACTAGAGAGAATTCCAGCTATTCTGATAGCTCCAGACTGGCCAAGAAGGGTGTGGTTCTCGACAATAATGTCGCTGTTGGCGGCACCTCCGTTTCCACTCCCTCTTCAACAGGACTTGTTGACTCAGGGGCCCATTTGTCATCCGGACTTGATGTCCCTGCATTTGACGGCGTGGCTCTTGAGACCGAGATCTTGACCCGTAGAGGTTTTTCAGCCGAGGTCATTGCTACCCTTCGTGCTGCAAGATGTCCGGCTACTTCTAGGATTTACCACAAAATTTGGGAAACCTTCTTTTCGTGGTGTTTGGGGTCTTCTCGGAACCCGAGAAAGTTTTCCATTCCCAACCTGTTGGCTTTTCTGCAACATGGGCTAGACAAGGGTTTGGCAGTTAGCACTCTGAAAGGTCAGATTTCTGCTCTGTCCTTATTATTCCGGAGAACCATTGCTTCGAATAGAGACGTGATCTCTTTTTTCCGAGGTATCTCTCGTAAGTTTCCGCCGCGGAAGGCACCTGTGTCTCCTTGGCGGCTCAACCTTGTTTTGGAGGCTCTTCAGCATAAACCTTTTGAACCTATGGTTTCTGCTAGCCTTTCTTTACTTTCTTGGAAGGTGGCTTTCCTTGTTGCAGTCACTTCCTTGAGGAGAGTTTCTGAATTGGCAGCTCTTTCTTGCTCGCCTCCTTTTCTGGAGTTTTTTCCGGATCGTGTAGTGCTTCGCACTCGGGGTGATTTTTTGCCTAAAGTGGTGTCACAATTTCATGTTAACCAGGATATTGTGTTGCCCTCACTCTGTCCGGATCCGAAGAATACGAAAGAGCGAGATTTACACACATTGGATTTAGTGCGGGCCTTGAAGTTTTATCTATCTATTACTCAAGGTTTTCGTAAGACGGACTCCCTGTTTGTGGTTCCGGCAGGTCGTCGGCGTGGTCAACGAGCTTCCAAGGGTTCTATAGCTCGTTGGATCCGGTCAGCTATTTTGGAAGCTTACCGTCTTCGGGGTGAATCTTGCCCGATTAAGATTCGTGCCCATTCCACGAGAGCTGTGGCTTCATCGTGGGCTTTTCATCAAGGTGCTTCGGCAGTGCAGCTTTGCCGAGCGGCGACTTGGCGCTCTGTCCACACGTTTACAAGATTTTATAAAGTGGACGTCAGTGCTTCCGCTGATGCAGCCCTCGGACGTAGGGTCCTGCAGGCAGCTGTAGTTTAAAGTTCTGGATGAACTTGTGTTTAGCGCTGGTTGCGCTTTGTTGTTAAGGTTGTTGGGTTTCTGCCTTTTATTGGTTTTTTCCCACCCTTATTTTTGAACTGCTTTGGGACGTCCCATCAGTAATGAATTACTGTGGCTCTCTTCCTTCATCTGCAGCTGAAACACGGATTTTGGTAAAGACTTACCTGTAAAATCCTTTTCAGCGAAGGAAGGAAGAGAGACACAGCACCCTCCCACGGCAGAAGTGTGTTGATGTTTTCAGATGCAGCGCGACCCTTATCTGATAGCGATTATCTGGGCTGAGGTCAGCGCGCTAAGGCTCTGTTCCAGCATCGCCAGCTCATCGCAGTAGTCAGGTTCCGTGAGTAGTACCTGGAACTCTGTGGTTTTTGGCTTTCTTTGCATGCATAACCTGTATCCTTGTGTTTTTTCTCTGAAGTTCCTTCAGAAGGGGTTATGTTGCTCCGCTGGTGATCTTGGCTCTTTTCCTAAAAGCTTTGATACGACTGGAGCTGAGTAGGAGGAGCCCGAGCTGGAGGGGCCAGCCAGTCATCACTCTTTTGATCTGAGGTAACATCCTGATCTGGGGCTCCGCCTACCCATCAGTAATGAATTACTGTGTCTCTCTTCCTTCCTTCGCTGAAAAGGATTTTACAGGTAAGTCTTTACCAAAATCCGTGTTTTTTTTTGTTAGGAAGTTATAAGGGTTAAAAGTTGACCAGCGACTTCTCCTTTCAGCTGCAGATGGAAGGAAGAGAGCCACAGTAATTCATTACTGATGGGTAGGCGGAGCCCCAGATCAGGATGACACCTCAGATCAAAAGCGTGTTGACTGGCTGGCTCCTCCAGCTTGGCTCCTCCTACTCAGCTCCTTCAGTCTAAAATTTGAGGTCTCAGAGGATGGTCGCTGCTGGAAGCAGCTCCTCAGAAGATTTTATTATTTTTATCGGACAAGAGACTTGGACATGAGTCTGAAAGGTCTCAGGGGTCTCAGCGCTGCTGGACCCCACCTCTCCCCTGGCGGATCTGTATTTTACATAAATAGTCCCTGCAGAATCTTGCCGGCCCTGGGGGACGAGGTTAGCTTCCCTGGCGGGGACGCAAACCGCACACTGGGGTCACTGCGTTCTCCGCCCTGAGGGGGAGCATGGGCACAAGCGCCACAAATCCTGAGGGGTCCCTGTGGCGCTCAGCTGGTGAGTACTCCACAATATATATAAAATGTGTGAGTGCTTTAGCGACTGCTGTGACAGCGCTATTACATGTGTATTAATGTACTATTAGCGCTGCGGTGGCAGCGCTCTGACATGTGAATGTGGTGTTTCTGTGCAACTTTTGTCCGCAGGCAGATGCCTGCAGGACAGGGGGGGAGCAGGAGTGAGGAGTTTTGGCGCTCATATTTTTGAGCCGGGGGGGCGTGGCTTCACGCTTCCCGGTCTTTCATGCAGGAAGCGCGCGATTGCGCTTCTTTTCCGGCTCCCTCAGCACGGCGGCCATTAAAGGACTCCCGGGCTCCTCAGACTCCGCTCCTCCCGTCTCAGGCACCAAACCAGCTGGGTGAGTGGCATTGTTTCCTCACCCCACAGCGCAGATACATAGCGCTATTCTGCAGCTCGGTCTCACATAGAGACCTTGCTTTCTCTTACAGCCTGCGACATTAACCCCTCTTGAGGGTTTACTTGGCAACAGCTGGGGTAGCTCTATATTTAAGACTTAACCCTTCAGCGTGCGATTTTTGCGTTCACTAAAAAAAAAAAAACTGCGTTTTTTTTCAGGTTTTCTGACATTTGACCTGCTATATACAGTGTGAGGCATGTCGGAACAGGGTTCAGAAGGCGCGGACCATATTCCAGTTCCGCTTCGGCAATCTGGTACGCAGTCCTCCACAGCGTCTAGCGCTGCGGTTGGAGGTCACAGTGATGCAAAATTGGATGCTATCGCCAGTTCTATTAATGGCTTGTCTGACCTTTTGAGTCAATATGTGTCAGCTAGATCCTCTCAGGACAGAAAGCGACACAGACCGTTACCATCCTTCACCCGTAGCGAATCAGATGTCTCTGATTTAGATTGTGGAGAGGGTTCTCCTTTAAGTTCAGATGGGGAAATGTCAGATTCGGACAAGGAGGAACGGCGGGGGCTTTCGTCCCTGGTGAGACGTACAGAGGCATTTATTGAAGCCATGAGAGAGGTTTTACAGTTACCGGAGGTGGTAACTAGTTTACCTGGTAAATCAGCACGAATGTACCAGGAGTATCGTACGTCACGATCAGTCTTGCCAGATCTAGATGATCTTAACAGTGCAGTAGAAAAGGAACGTCTGTGTCCGGATAAACGTTTTCACGGAACACGTTTCTTTGACGCACTTTATCCGTGTTCCACAGAGTCGAGAGATAATTGGATTCCCTCTCCTGAAGTGGATTTTTCCTTATCCCAGCTTAGTAAATCCTCACTGCTTCCTGTTAAAGGGAAGGCGAGTTTGCAGGATCCATTGGACAGAAAAACGGAAATGGCGGCGAAATCAAATTATGAGGCCGCGGGTCATGGATTCAGAGCGGTACTAGGATCCATGTGTGCTTCTAAAGCTTCTATAAGCTGGTTGGACCTTTTACACAAGGCGTGGAAAAATGGATCTCCGTCATCTGAGATGGAGGAGATTTTCGAATGGTTGGACACTGCAGTCCGGTATATCTATGATGCAGGTCTGGACACTGCGTCGCTTCTGTCCAGGGCGCAGGCTTCGGCGATCACAGTCAGAAGAGCGCTGTGGCTCAGACAGTGGGCTGGGGATGCGGTCTCCAAACAAGGTTTGCTGGCCTTAGCTTATAAAGGTGGTCATCTTTTTGGGTCTGACCTCACAGAACTGATTACCAAGGCAAAGGCAAAAGAAGCGACGTTACCACAACGCAGAGCTATGGCTTCTGTGTCTGGCAGGACATATAGTGGTCGGCGGCCCTTTCGGGGCCGAGGTCGATTCGCTCAGTCCTCTTGGGGATCGGGTCGTTCTTCTTTCTCAGCAAAAAAGTCCCTCCAGAAATCTCGCATTCCCTGGAAGCAGAATTTCCGTCACGACAAGCGGGAAACTGACAAGAAGCCCGCCAAGACGGACTGACGCCAGGAGTCCACTCGAGGACTCTCGAGTGGGGGGTCGCCTGCTCCACTTCAAGGAGACTTGGATTTCTCGCGTTCCAGATTCATGGGTAACGCGGGTCGTGTCAGCAGGTTATTTCATAGAATTCTCTTCTCGACCCCCAGACACCTTTTGCCAGTCTCGCATTCCGTCAGAACCCGAGCTTTTGGTCGCTCTGCAGCGAGAGGTCGAATTCCTTCTTCAGAAGGGTGTGGTAATACCGGTTCCGCCAGAAGACCGGGGAAAAGGATTTTATTCCAATCTGTTTGTGGTTCCCAAAAAGGAGGACAAATTTCGTCCGATTCTGGATCTCAAGAGATTGAATCGGCATGTCCACACCCGGAAATTCCGCATGGAGTCACTTCGCTCCGTTGTGGCAGCCCTGTCGCAGAACGATTTTTTGGTATCAATCGACATCCGCGACGCTTATTTACATGTTCCCGTTGGAAGGGCTCATCAACGTTTTCTTCGTTTTGCCATAGGTCGGGATCATTACCAGTTCGTGGCTCTGCCATTCGGATTAGCCTCGGCGCCCAGAGTATTTACAAAGATTCTGGCGCCTCTCATGGCAATTCTTCGAAGACAAGGAATTACGATTCTTCCTTACCTGGACGATCTTTTGATCGTGGCATCCTCGGAGGAGGAAGCAGTGACAGCTCGCAATCTGTCTCTTCAGTTACTGAAGGACTTCGGTTGGCTGGTCAATTGGGAGAAGTCGTTTCTGGAACCGTCGCAAGCTATCCTCTTTTTGGGAATGCATTTCGACACGGTACGGGCAGTGGTGTCTCTACCTCCAGACAAACAGTCATGTCTTCTTCGACATGTACAGATCATGAAGTCTTCGATAACAATGTCCCTTCGCAAGTGTATGCGTCTTCTGGGTTTAATGGTGGCGTCCATGGAGGCAATTCCGTTTGCCCAGTTTCATTCCAGAGCTCTCCAAAGGTTCATTCTGAGTCATTGGAATCAGTCGCAATCGCTGGATTGCAGTGTCACCATCTCTCGCAGGGTGCGGGAGTCTCTAGGATGGTGGTTACGTCCAGGAGCCTTATCCCTGGGGAAATCTTTCCTCCCTCCGAAATGGTCGGTCATAACCACAGATGCCAGCCTGACGGGCTGGGGGGGTGTTTGGAACGATTCCTGGATTCAGGGAGTATGGTCATCAGAAGAGACTGTTTTACCGATCAATATCCTGGAATTGAGGGCGATTTTCCTTTGCCTCCAACACTGGACGGTCCCTTTGAGCGGTCTGCCGGTCCGAGTGCAGACAGACAACGCCACAGCGGTTGCGTATATCAATCACCAAGGCGGCACAAGGAGTCCCAGGCTCATGGCGGAAGTGTCTCGGATCCTGATTTGGGCCGAGGCCAGGGTTCCAGCCATTTCTGCAATCCACATCCCAGGGGTTCAGAATGTTACGGCGGATTTTCTCAGTCGCGAGAAGATGGATCCCGGAGAATGGAGTCTTCATCCGGAGATTTTTGCAATGCTGTGCTCCCGTTGGGGAACTCCCCAAGTGGATTTGATGGCATCCAGGTTCAATGCCAAACTACCAGTGTTCATGTCCAGGTTCAAGGACCGGAAGGCTGTGGAGGTGGATGCTCTGGTGGCTCCGTGGGATCAATTCGAGCTGATTTATGTGTTTCCACCGATATCCTTGCTTCCTCTGGTACTGCGTCGGATCAGACTGGAGAGAATCCCGGCTATGTTAATAGCACCAGATTGGCCAAGGAGGACGTGGTTTTCAACGCTAATGTCGCTGTTGGCGGCACCTCCATTTCCACTTCCTCTTCGACCGGACCTGTTGACTCAGGGGCCCGTTTGTCATCCGGACTTGAAGTCTCTGCGTTTGACGGCGTGGCTCTTGAGACCGAAATGTTGACTCGTAGAGGTTTTTCAGCCGACGTCATTGCTACTCTTCGAGCTGCCAGATGTCCGGCTACTACTAGGATTTACCACAAAACTTGGGAAACCTTCTTTTCGTGGTGTTCGGGGTCTTCACGGAATCCGAGGAAATTTTCCATTCCCAATTTGCTGGCTTTTCTGCAGCATGGGTTAGACAAGGGCTTGGCAGTTAGCACCCTGAGAGGTCAGGTTTCTGCTCTGTCTGTATTATTTCGGAGAGCTATTGCCTCGCGTAGGGACGTGCTTTCCTTTTTCCGCGGTATAGCTCGTAAGTTTCCGCCGCGGAAGGCACCTGTGTCTCCTTGGCGGCTCAACCTTGTTTTGGAGGCTCTTCAGCATAAACCTTTTGAGCCTATGGACTCTGCTAGTCTTTCTTTACTTTCTTGGAAGGTGGCCTTCCTAGTAGCGGTCACCTCTTTGAGAAGAGTTTCTGAGTTGGCAGCTCTTTCTTGTTCGCCTCCTTTTCTGGAGTTTTTTCCGGATCGTGTGGTGCTTCGCACTCGGGGTGATTTTTTGCCTAAAGTGGTGTCACAATTTCATGTCAACCAGGATATTGTGTTGCCTTCATTCTGCCCGGATCCGAAGAATGTGAAAGAGCGAGCTTTGCACACATTGGATTTAGTGCGGGCCTTGAAGTTTTATCTATCTATTACTCAAGGTTTTCGTAAGACGGACTCCCTGTTTGTGGTTCCAGCAGGTCGTCGGCGTGGTCAACGAGCTTCCAAGGATTCTATAGCTCGTTGGATCCGGTCAGCTATTTTGGAAGCTTACCGTCTTCGGGGTGAATCTTGCCCGATTAAGATTCGAGCCCATTCTACGAGAGCTGTGGCCTCATCGTGGGCTTTTCATCAAGGTGCCTCGGCAGTGCAGCTCTGCCGAGCGGCAACTTGGCGCTCTGTCCACACGTTTACAAAGTTTTATAAAGTGGACGTCAGTGCTTCCGCTGATGCAGCCCTCGGACGTAGGGTCCTGCAGGCAGCTGTAGTTTAAAGTTCTGGATGAACTTGTGTTTAGCGCTGGTTGCGCTTTGTTGTTAAGGTTGTTGGGTTTCTGCCTTTGTTGGTTTTTCCCACCCTTATTTTTGAACTGCTTTGGGACGTCCCATCAGTAATGAATTACTGTGGCTCTCTTCCTTCCATCTGCAGCTGAAACACGGATTTTGGTAAGAACTTACCTGTAAAATCCTTTTCAGCGAAGGAAGGAAGAGAGACACAGCACCCTCCCAAGGCAGAAGTGTGTTGATGTTTTCAGATGCAGCGCGACCCTTATCTGATTGCGATATCTGGGCTGAGGTCAGCGCGCTAAGGCTCTGTTCCAGCATCGCCAGCTCATCACAGTAGTCAGGTTCAGTGAGTAGTACCTGGAACTCTGTGGTTTTTAGCTTACTTTGCATGCATAACCTGTATTCTTGTGTTTTCTCTGAAGTTCCTTCAGAAGGGGTTATGTTGCTCCGCTGGTGATCTTGGTTCTTCCCTAAAGCTTTGGTACGACTGAAGGAGCTGAGTAGGAGGAGCCCAAGCTGGAGGAGCCAGCCAGTCAACACGCTTTTGATCTGAGGTGTCATCCTGATCTGGGGCTCCGCCTACCCATCAGTAATGAATTACTGTGTCTCTCTTCCTTCCTTCGCTGAAAAGGATTTTACAGGTAAGTTCTTACCAAAATCCGTGTTTTTACATCAAAATTTACAAAACCATTTTTTTTAGGGACCACCTCACATTTGAAGTCACTTTGAGGGGTCTATATGGCAGAAAATACCCAAAAGTGACACCTTTTATAAAAACTGCACCCCTCAAGCTACTCAAAACTACATTCAAGAAGATTATTAACCCTTCAGGTGCTTCACAGGAACTAAAGCAACGTGGAAGGAAAAAATGGACATTTCAATTTTTCCAACAAAAATTTTCTTTTAGCATCAATTTTTTCATTTTTACATGGGCATCAGGATAAAATGGATCCTAAAATTTGTTGGGCAATTTCTCCTGAGTACACAGATACCTCATATGTGGTCATAAACCACTGTATGGGCGCACAGCAGGGCTCAGAAGGGAAGGAGCGCCATTTGACTTTTTGAATAGAAAATATGCTGGAATATTTAGCGGTTGCCATGTCACATTTGGAGAGTCCCTGTGTGCCTAAACATTGGAGCTCCCCCACAAGTGACCCCATTTTGGAAACTAGACCTCCTAAGGAACTTATCTAGATGCATAGTGAGCACTTTGAATCCCCAGTTGCTTCACAAATTGATCCGTAAAAAAAAAGAAAGTACTTTTTTTTCACAAATTTTCTTTTAGCCTCAGTTTTTTCATTTTCACATGGGCAACAGTATAAATTGGATCCTAAAATTTGTTGGGCAATTTCTCCTGAGTACACAGATACCTCATATGTGGTCATAAACCACTGTTTGGGCGCACGGCAGGGCTCAGAAGGGAAGGAGCGCCATTTGACTTTTTGAATGGAAAATATGCTGGAATATTTAGCGGTTGCCATGTCGCATTTGGAGAGTCCCTGTGTGCCTAAACATTGGAGCTCCCCCACAAGTGACCCCATTTTGGAAACTAGACCCCCTAAGGAACTTATCTAGATGCATAGTGAGCACTTTGAACCCCCAGGTGCTTCACAGAAGTTTATAACGCAGAGCCGTGAAAATAAAAAATCATTTTTTTTCTCAAAAAATGATTTTTTTAGCCCACTATTTTTTATTTTCACAATGGTTACAGGAGAAATTGGACCCCAAAAGTTGTTGTCCAGTTTGTCCTGAGTACGCTAGTACCCATATGTGGGGGGGAACCACTGTTTGGGCACACGTCAGGGCTCGGAAGGGATGTGGTGACGCTTTGAAATGCCGACTTGATGGAATGGTCTGCGGGCATCTTGTTACGTTTGCAGAGCCCCTGATGTGCCTAAACAGTAGAAACTCCCCACAAGTGACCCCATTTAGGAAACTAGACCCCGCAAAGAACTTATCTAGATGTGTGGTGAGCACTTTGAACCCCCAAGGGCTACACAGAAGTTTATAACGCCCGGGCATGAAAATAAAAAAATCATATTTTTTCCACAATCAGGATCTTTTAGTCCCCAATTTTTTTATTTTCCCAAGAGTAACATGAGAAATTAGACCCCAAAAGTTGTTGTCCAATTTGTCCTGAGTATGCTGATATCCCATATGTGGGAGAAAACTACTGTATGGGCACACGTCGGGGCTCGGATGGGAAGTAGTGACGTTTTGAAATGCCCACTTGATGGAATGGTCTTGGGGCGTCATGTTACGTTTGCAGAGTCCCTGATGTGCCTAAACAGTAGAAACTCCCCACAAGTGACCCCATTTTGGAAACTAGATCCCCCAAGGAACTCCTATAGATGTGTGATAAGCACTTTGAATCTCCAAGTCCTTCACAGAAGTTTATAACGCAGAGCCGTGAAAATATAAAATCATTTTTTTTCCACAAAAATAATTTTTAGTCCCCAATTTTTTTCCCAATGTTAACAGGAGAAGTTAGAACCCCCCAAAGTTGTTGTGCAATTTTTCCCGAGTACGCTGATACCTCATATGTGGGGATAAACCACTGTTTGGGCATACGTCGGGGCTTGGAATAAAGGGAGCACTGTTTGACTTTTTGAACGCAAAATTTGCAGGAATCAATGGTGACGCCATGTCGCGTATGGAGACCCCTGATGTGCCTAAATAGTGGAAACCCCTCAATTCTAACTCCAACACTAACCCCAACACACCCCTAACCCCTACACACACCTAACCCTAATACAAACCCTAATCATAACCCTAACCCCAACACACCCCTAACCCTAATCCCAACTCTAACCATAAACCTAACTACAAGCCTAACCCTAATTCCAACCCCAACCCTAACTCAAATTCCAACCCTAACTCAAATTCCAACCCTAACTCAAATTCCAACCCTAACTCAAATTCCAACCCTAACTCAAATTCCAACCCTAACCCTAGTTCATATTGCGTTTTACCAGCCCGTTCAACACGTAGCGTTGACCGGTTGGTAACGGTATAGCATAACGCGATCGCGTTATGCTATACCCGCTAGCGCAGATGAATCAGCAGATAATCAGCCGCGGATCCGCAGCAAAATCAGTCGCGGATCAGCAGCGAAATCAGCCGCGATATCCGCCGCGGATCCGCAGCAAAATCAGCTGCGGATCAGCAGCAAAATCCGCTAGGGGAAAAAAAAAAATCTTTCTTTTATTATTTGTCCCTACCTATGACGGGGGGGGGGGGGGGGGGGGGGGTTCATTTACTTTTTTTTTATTTTGATCACTGTGACAGTTTATCACAGTGATCAAAATAATTTTTTTTACAATGGAGGGCGCACTGCGCATGCGCCCGCCATTTTCCAAGATGGCGGCGCCCATGAAGAATCCCGGGCAGCCGCCGGGACGGATCCAGGGACATCGGTGGACCGGGAGAGGTGAGTAGGGGACGTCGGAAGGTGAGGGGGGGGGGATCGGAAGGTGAGGGGGGGTGATCGCAGGAGCAGGGGAGCAGACAGCGATGGCGGTGACCGATCGCTGCCATCTTTCGATGGCGACGGCCGATCACCGCCGTGACATGGTGTGGGGGGGTCTGATCGCGGTCTCCAGCCATGGCAGATGCTATTGCAGCATCGGCCATGGCTCGATTGTAATATTTCACCAGTTTCATTGGTGAAATATTACAAATCGCTCTGATTGGCAGTTTCACTTTTAACAGCCAATCAGAGCGATCGTGGCCACGTGGGGGTTAAGCCAACCCCCCTGTGGTGATGCAGTAAGGGTCCTGTTACTGCGGGTCGGGTGACCTTTCAGTGACCCCGGACCCCCGACCCGCAGTAACATGATTTATAGCATGACGCCTACGTCGGCGTCATGGGTCGGGATGGCACAGGTTTTCATGACGCCGACGTCGGCGTCATGGGTCGGGAAGGGGTTAAGCAACCCAGGAATATTTCAGCTCCTGACCGGAAGCCTTTATCAAGCATAGTCTCCTATCTAGTGCCTTATTTATACAGCAATTGGTTACTTTAAGAGCGACGATGGATGACAAGAATCCGGGCAGTCCACGTTCTACGACGTTCTGAAACGTCACTGCATAGTAGAGCAGCTGCACACTATTATGAAGCTGCAGTACAGGGGAGCTAGTGGCTGTCAGACACAGCCAGACTCCCTATAGATTGTGGCAATCTCTGCCTTCCACTAGCTGTGTAGACTGCGCTAAACAAGCACTATGTATCAGGGGTGTACATAGAACTTCTGCTATTGGGCCCCATGACTTCTAATTGGGACTGTCCCCACAAAAAAATAAAATTGTCGGTAACGGTAGAGCATATCCACAACTTTCCAGCCATAATAATTTTTCTCCTCCTGAAGTCCTAGATTCCTTTTTTCATTGCCCCCATAAAGTATAATGCCAACAAAAGTGCATTCGAAACACAGTATGAACCCCCATGGTGAAATCCTCCACATGGACAGTATAATTGCTTTATTGTACCCGACCTCAACTTCCAAGGCAAAATATAGTGACCCCAACACCGTATAATCCCCCACACAGCCCTCCATGCAGTATAATGGGCATACATACAGTATAATGGCCCCCATACAGCCCTCCACATAGTATGATGGACTTCACACAAACTTACTTTATGCAAGCAATTATACAATATGAATGTCCTCACACATAGCCCTTCAAATATAGTGGTCCCACATAGCCTTCCATATAGTATAATCAGCCCCATGTGGTCCTCCATACAATATAAGGCCACCAGTCACTGATTTTAAAAATAAATAAATACAATTCTCACCTCCTCGTTCCACCCGATGCTCCAGTCTCCTGAGTGTGTGTTGTGAAGCGCCGCACATCTCGGGACAGCGGGCGCAACTGTAATCATGGGCAGCACGGTGGCTCAGTGGATAGCACTACAGCCTTGCAGCGCTGGAGTCCTGGGTTCGAATCCCACCTAGGACAACATCTGCAAGGAGTTTGTATGTTCTCCCCGTGTTTGCGTGGGTTTCCTCCCACACTCCAAAAACATACTGATAGGGAATCTAGATTGTGAGCCCCACCGGGGACAGCGACGATAATTTGTGCAAATTGTAAAGCGCTGCGGAATATGTTAGCGCTATATAAAAATAAAGATTTATTTATTTATTTATTGCGCCCATTGCTCTAACTCTTCAGATGCTGTGAAATAAGCAGAAAAAGAATTAAAAAAACAAAAACAAGCACCACCAATTCAATTTTCTAAAAATGGTGATAACTTAATCTGAGAGGGTAGGGGGTGTTAGAGGTGAGAGATACAGATACACACATCTATATCCATCTCAATTACAGAAAGGGGAACAAATTTAAAAATGCATTTCAGTGGACATGCATTTTGCAATTGTTTTCATGCTCTTTTTCAGCTGCAGATGGAAGGAAGAGAGCCACAGTATTCATTACTGATGGGTAGGCGGAGCCCCAGATCAGGATGACACCTCAGATCAAAAGCGTGTTGACTGGCTGGCCCCTCCAGCTCGGGCTCCTCCTACTCAGCTCCTTCAGTCTAAAATTTGAGGTCTCAGAGGATGGTCGCTGCTGGAAGCAGCTCCTCAGAAGATTTTATTATTTTTATCGGACAAGAGACTTGGACATGAGTCTGAAAGGTCTCAGGGGTCTCAGCGCTGCTGGACCCCACCTCTCCCCTGGCGGATCTGTATTTTACATAAATAGTCCCTGCAGAATCTTGCCGGCCCTGGGGGACGAGGTTAGCTTCCCTGGCGGGACGCAAACCGCACACTGGGGTCACTGCGTTCCCCGCCCTGGGGGGGAGCATGGGCACAAGCGCCACAAATCCTGAGGGGTCCCTGTGGCGCTCAGCTGGTGAGTACTCCACAATATATATAAAATGTGTGAGTGCTTTAGCGACTGCTGTGACAGCGCTATTACATGTGTGTTAATGTACTATTAGCGCTGCTTTGGCAGCGCCGTGACATGTGGAAAGTGGTGTTTCTGTACAACTTTTTGTCCGCAGGCAGATGCCTGCAGGACAGGGGGGGAGCAGGAGTGAGGAGTTTTGGCGCTCATATTTTTGAGCCGGGGGGGCGTGGCTTCACGCTTCCCGGTCCTTCATGCAGGAAGCGCGCGATTGCGCTTCTCTTCCGGCTCCCTCAGCACGGCGGCCATTAAAAGGGCTCCCGGGCTCCTCAGACTCCGCTCCTCCCGTCTCAGGCACCAAACCAGCTGGGTGAGTGGCGTTTTTTCCTCACCACACAGCGCAGATACATAGCGCTATTCTGCAGCTCGGTCTCACATAGAGACCTTGTTTCTTCTTACAGCCTGCGACATTAACCCCTCTTGAGGGTTTACTTGGCAACAGCTGGGGTAGCTCTATATTTAAGACTTAACCCTTCAGCGTGCTGTTTTTGCGTTCACAAAAAAAAAAAAAACTGCGTTTTTTTCAGGTTTTCTGACATTTGACCTGCTATATACAGTGTGAGGCATGTCGGAACAGGGTTCAGAAGGCGCGGACCATATTCCAGTTCCGCTTCGGCAATCTGGTACGCAGTCCTCCACAGCGTCTAGCGCTGCAGTTGGAGGTCACAGTGATGCAAAATTGGATGCTATCGCCAGTTCTATTAATGGCTTGTCTGACCTTTTGAGTCAATATGTGTCAGCTAGATCCTCTCAGGACAGAAAGCGACACAGACCGTTACCATCCTTCACCCGTAGCGAATCAGATGTCTCTGATTTAGATTGTGGAGAGGGTTCTCCTTTAAGTTCAGATGGGGAAATGTCAGATTCGGATAAGGAGGAACGGCGGGGGCTTTCGTCCCTTGTGAGACGTACAGAGGCATTTATTGAAGCCATGAGAGAGGTTTTACAGTTACCGGAGGTGGTAACTAGTTTACCTGGTAAATCAGCACGAATGTACCAGGAGTATCGTACGTCACGATCAGCCTTGCCAGATCTAAATGATCTTAACAGTGCAGTAGAAAAGGAACGTCTGTGTCCGGATAAACGTTTTCACGGAACACGTTTCTTTGACGCACTTTATCCGTGTTCCACAGAGTCGAGAGATAATTGGATTCCCTCTCCTGAAGTGGATTTTTCCTTATCCCAGCTTAGTAAATCCTCACTGCTTCCTGTTAAAGGGAAGGCGAGTTTGCAGGATCCACTGGACAGAAAAACGGAAATGGCGGCGAAATCAAATTATGAGGCCGCGGGTCATGGATTCAGAGCGGTACTAGGATCCATGTGTGCTTCTAAAGCTTCTATAAGCTGGTTGGACCTTTTACACAAGGCGTGGAAAAATGGATCTCCGTCATCTGAGATGGAGGAGATTTTCGAATGGTTGGACACTGCAGTCCGATATATCTATGATGCAGGTCTGGACACTGCGTCGCTTCTGTCCAGGGCGCAGGCTTCGGCGATCACAGTCAGAAGAGCGCTGTGGCTCAGACAGTGGGCCGGGGATGCGGTCTCCAAACAAGGTTTGCTGGCCTTAGCTTATAAAGGTGGTCATCTTTTTGGGTCTGACCTCACAGAACTGATTACCAAGGCAAAGGCAAAAGAAGCGACGTTACCACAACGCAGAGCTATGGCTTCTGTGTCTGGCAGGACATATAGTGGTCGGCGGTCCTTTCGGGGCCGAGGTCGATTCGCTCAGTCCTCTTGGGGATCGGGTCGTTCCTCTTTCTCAGCAAAAAAGTCCTCCCAGAAATCTCGCATTCCCTGGAAGCAGAATTTCCGTCAAGACAAGCGGGAAACTGACAAGAAGCCCGCCAAGACGGACTGACGCCAGGAGTCCACTCGAGGAATCTCGAGTGGGGGGTCGCCTGCTCCAATTCAAGGAGACTTGGATTTCTCGCGTTCCAGATTCCTGGGTAACGCGGGTCGTGTCAGCAGGTTATTTCATAGAATTCTCTTCTCGACCCCCAGACACCTTTTGCCAGTCTCGCATTCCGTCAGAACCCGAGCTTTTGGTCGCTCTGCAGCGAGAGGTCGAATTCCTTCTTCAGAAGGGTGTGGTAATACCGGTTCCGCCAGAAGACCGGGGAAAAGGATTTTATTCAAATCTGTTTGTGGTTCCCAAAAAGGAGGACAAATTTCGTCCGATTCTGGATCTCAAAAGATTGAATCGACATGTCCACACCCGGAAATTCCGCATGGAGTCACTTCGCTCCGTTGTGGCAGCCCTGTCGCAGAACGATTTTTTGGTATCAATCGACATCCGCGACGCTTATTTGCATGTTCCCGTTGGAAGGGCTCATCAACGTTTTCTTCGTTTTGCCATAGGTCGGGATCATTACCAGTTCGTGGCTCTGCCATTCGGCTTAGCCTCGGCGCCCAGAGTATTTACAAAGATTCTGGCGCCTCTCATGGCAATTCTTCGAAGACAAGGAATTACGATTCTTCCTTACCTGGACGATCTTTTGATCGTGGCATCCTCGGAGGAGGAAGCAGTGACAGCTCGCAATCTGTCTCTTCAGTTACTGAAGGACTTCGGTTGGCTGGTCAATTGGGAGAAGTCGTTTCTGGAACCGTCGCAAGCTATCCTCTTTTTGGGAATGCATTTCGACACGGTACGGGCAGTGGTGTCTCTACCTCCAGACAAACAGTCATGTCTTCTTCGACATGTACAGATCATGAAGTCTTCGATAACAATGTCCCTTCGCAAGTGTATGCGTCTTCTGGGTTTAATGGTGGCGTCCATGGAGGCAATTCCGTTTGCCCAGTTTCATTCCAGAGTTCTCCAAAGGTTCATTCTGAGTCATTGGAATCAGTCGCAATCGCTGGATTGCAGTGTCACCATCTCTCGCAGGGTGCGAGAGTCTCTAGGATGGTGGTTACGTCCAGGAGCCTTATCCCTGGGGAAATCTTTCCTCCCTCCGAAATGGTCGGTCATAACCACAGATGCCAGCCTGACGGGCTGGGGGGGTGTTTGGAACGATTCCTGGATTCAGGGAGTATGGTCATCAGAAGAGACTGTTTTACCGATCAATATCCTGGAATTGAGGGCGATTTTCCTTTGCCTCCAACACTGGACGGTCCCTTTGAGCGGTCTGCCGGTCCGAGTGCAGACAGACAACGCCACAGCGGTTGCATATATCAATCACCAAGGCGGCACAAGGAGTCCCAGGCTCATGGCGGAAGTGTCTCGGATCCTGATTTGGGCCGAGGCCAGGGTTCCAGCCATTTCTGCAATCCACATCCCAGGGGTTCAGAATGTTACGGCGGATTTTCTCAGTCGCGAGAAGATGGATCCCGGAGAATGGAGTCTTCATCCGGAGATTTTTGCAATGCTGTGCTCCCGTTGGGGAACTCCCCAAGTGGATTTGATGGCATCCAGGTTCAATGCCAAGCTACCAGTGTTCATGTCCAGGTTCAAGGACCGGAAGGCTGTGGAGGTGGATGCTCTGGTGGCTCCGTGGGATCAATTCGAGCTGATTTATGTGTTTCCACCGATATCCTTGCTTCCTCTGGTACTGCGTCGGATCAGACTGGAGAGAATCCCGGCTATGTTAATAGCACCAGATTGGCCAAGGAGGACGTGGTTTTCAACGCTAATGTCGCTGTTGGCGGCACCTCCATTTCCACTTCCTCTTCGACCGGACCTGTTGACTCAGGGGCCCGTTTGTCATCCGGACTTGAAGTCTCTGCGTTTGACGGCGTGGCTCTTGAGACCGAAATGTTGACTCGTAGAGGTTTTTCAGCCGAGGTCATTGCTACTCTTCGAGCTGCCAGATGTCCGGCTACTACTAGGATTTACCACAAAACTTGGGAAACCTTCTTTTCGTGGTGTTCGGGGTCTTCACGGAACCCGAGGAAATTTTCCATTCCCAATTTGCTGGCTTTTCTGCAGCATGGGTTAGACAAGGGCTTGGCAGTTAGCACCCTGAGGTCAGGTTTCTGCTCTGTCTTTATTATTCCGGAGAGCTATTGCCTCGCGTAGGGACGTGCTTTCCTTTTTCCGCGGTATAGCTCGTAAGTTTCCGCCGCGGAAGGCACCTGTGTCTCCTTGGCGGCTCAACCTTGTTTTGGAGGCTCTTCAGCATAAACCTTTTGAGCCTATGGACTCTGCTAGTCTTTCTTTACTTTCTTGGAAGGTGGCCTTCCTAGTAGCGGTCACCTCTTTGAGAAGAGTTTCTGAGTTGGCAGCTCTTTCTTGCTCGCCTCCTTTTCTGGAGTTTTTTCCGGATCGTGTAGTGCTTCGCACTCGGGGTGATTTTTTGCCTAAAGTGGTGTCACAATTTCATGTCAACCAGGATATTGTGTTGCCTTCATTCTGCCCGGATCCGAAGAATGTGAAAGAGCGAGCTTTGCACACATTGGATTTAGTGCGGGCCTTGAAGTTTTATCTATCTATTACTCAAGGTTTTCGTAAGACGGACTCCCTGTTTGTGGTTCCAGCAGGTCGTCGGCGTGGTCAACGAGCTTCCAAGGATTCTATAGCTCGTTGGATCCGGTCAGCTATTTTGGAAGCTTACCGTCTTCGGGGTGAATTTTGCCCGATTAAGATTCGAGCCCATTCTACGAGAGCTGTGGCCTCATCGTGGGCTTTTCATCAAGGTGCCTCGGCAGTGCAGCTCTGCCGAGCGGCAACTTGGCGCTCTGTCCACACGTTTACAAAGTTTTATAAAGTGGACGTCAGTGCTTCCGCTGATGCAGCCCTCGGACGTAGGGTCCTGCAGGCAGCTGTAGTGTAAAGTTCTAGATGAACTTGTGTTTAGCGCTGGTTGCGCTTTTTGTTAAGGTTGTTGGGTTTCTGCCCTTTGTTGGTTTTTTCCCACCCTTATTTTTGAACTGCTTTGGGACGTCCCATCAGTAATGAATACTGTGGCTCTCTTCCTTCCATCTGCAGCTGAAAGACGGATTTTGGTAAGACCTTACCTGTAAAATCCTTTTCAGCGAAGGAAGGAAGAGAGACACAGCACCCTCCCAGGGCAGAAGTGTGTTGATGTTTTCAGATGCAGCGCGACCCTTATCTGATAGCGATTATCTGGGCTGAGGTCAGCGCGCTAAGGCTCTGTTCCAGCATTGCCAGCTCATCACAGTAGTCAGGTTCAGTGAGTAGTACCTGGAACTCTGTGGTTTGCCTTACTTTGCATGCATAACCTGTATTCTTGTGTTGTTTCTCTGAAGTTCCTTCAGAAGGGGTTATGTTGCTCCGCTGGTGATCTTGGTTCTTCCCTAAAGCTTTGGTACGACTGAAGGAGCTGAGTAGGAGGAGCCCGAGCTGGAGGGGCCAGCCAGTCAACACGCTTTTGATCTGAGGTGTCATCCTGATCTGGGGCTCCGCCTACCCATCAGTAATGAATACTGTGTCTCTCTTCCTTCCTTCGCTGAAAAGGATTTACAGGTAAGGTCTTACCAAAATCCGTCTTTTTTTTTTTTTTTTTTTTTTTTTTTTTATCAACCCCTTAAAAGCGAATTTCAGTTACAATGGTGACATTTTAGTGGTTAAAAGGGGATTAAAACGCCCCCTTTAACCAAATCTGCCTCCCTTGCGCCATATTCATGGGTGCTGATGGCTATCATTGCACCCTGAGGAGTCTAACAGGTCTCGCTGTATGTGATCAGCAATTAAAGTAAAAAATTTGTGTTGCGCCACAGTGGGACTAAGTGAGAAAGTAAAACCGTGAAAGTATGTATATGTACAGTGACATGTAAAGTTTGGGCACCCCTGGTGAAAAGTTACTGTTATTGTGACCGGTTCAGCAAGTTGAAGATTAAATGATCCCTAAAAGGGCTAAAGTGTAAAGATGACACATTTCCTTTGTATTTTGGGCAGTCATTTTTTTTACATCTTTAAAAATTACAAAAAAGGAAAATGGACAGATGGATAAGTTTGGGCACCCTTGGAGATGTGTGTTAAGATAATTTAGACTATTTAAGGTCTGAAACATTGGTCAGTTAGAGTTATGGTTTATTCACGATCATGGTTAGGAGAGGCCAGGTAATCCAAATTTCCCAGCTTTATAAAAACCCAGCCTCCTCTAACCTTGTGCCAAAAACCAGTAGCAATGGGTTCTTCTGAGCAGATGCCTATCACTCTGGGGGGGGAAGCAGGAGAAGGCTATAAGAAGATAGGAAAGGGCAACTTGAAAAATGCTTTGCTAAGTTCAAAATGTAATTAATATATGGCAGTTAACAGGAACAGTGGAGGTCAAGATAAGATCTGGAAGACTAGCAATCCTAGGAGCAGCTCACACTGCAGGTTTGCTTAGAGAAGCAAATCGGAACCCCCGCTTAACTGCGAAAGATCTTCAAAAAGATTTAGCACACTTTGCAGTTATGGTACGTTGTTTTACTGTTCAGAGACACCTGCACAAATATGGCCTTCATGGAAGAGTCATCAGATGAAAAACGTTCCAATGTCCTTACTCAAAGATAGCATCCAAAGTATGCAAAAGAACATCTAAACAAGCCTGATGCTTTTTGGAAAGACGTCCTGTAAACTGATGAGATTAAAATAGAACTTTTCAGCTGCAGATGAAGGAAGGGAGCCACAGTCATAACTAGTGGGTAGGCAGAGCCCAGATGAGATAGACACCTCAGATTAAAAAGAGTGTTGACCGGCCCCTCCAGCTCGGGCTCCTCCTACTCAGCTATCCAGTTACAATTTGAGGTCTCAGAGGATAGTCGCTGCTGGATGCAGCTCCTCAGAAGATTTTATTTTTTTTTTTTTTATCGGACAAGAGACTTGGATCACCAGAAGTGGTCTAGAGGTCTCAGGGGTCTCAGCGCTGCTGGACCCCAACCTCTTCCTTGGCGGATCTGTATTACCCTATATGGTGGTCACTGCAGAACCCTGCCGGCCCGGGGGGATGAGGATGGCTTCCCTGGCGGGGGCGCAAACTGCGCTGCAGGGGTCACTGCGTCCCCCGCCCTGGGGGGAAGCGATGGGCATAGCGCCAGAAACCCCTGGGGGTCCCTGTGGCGCTTGGCTGGGGTGAGTACTCCACATTTGTATGTGTTTTTTTCAGCAGCTGCTGCGGCAGCCGCTGTTACAGTACATGAGTGCATTACATGTGGTGACTGTTTTTTGTCTGTCCGCAGGTGGATGCCTGCAGGACGAGGAGCGGGGACGGGACCGGAGAACAGGGGAGTCCCGCGCTTTTTTTGAAGCCGACGGGGGGCGTGGCTTAGCGTTTCCCGGGCAGGAAGCGCTCCTAAGCGCTTCTGCCCTTCTCTTCCGGCTTCATCCTCAGCGCGGTGGCCATTGAAGCATCGTGCTCCTCATTCTCCGCTCCTCCCGTACCAGGAAGCAGCACCGCTGCGCACAGTGAGTCGCTTCTGCCTATCAGGGCAGAAGCTTACGAGCTCTTCACCCCCGCAGCGCAGGCTCGGTCCTGTGTCACACTGATCGCCGCTAAGATTTCTTTGTGAGCGCAGAATAGCGCTATATTTTAGCGATATTTTTTTTTTTTTTTTTTTTTTTTTGTTTGTTTTTTTTGTTTGGTGTGGCATATTTTTCCAGGATTGTACTGTCTGTGTCTGCTGCCTCATAGGAGACGCCTGGGACTCGCACACCCGTTACATTAATACAGGTTGTGGGAGTCTGACTCTAACCCCCTTTTTAGGTGGTTAACCCTTAACTGGGCGGCTGGGGTAGCCCTATCTTTAGGAGCTTAACCCTTCAGCGTTCGTGTTGTTTTTCTTGAGAAACCACACTTTTCTAGCTACTGTCAGGTTTAACCTGCCATTGTACTGTGTGAGGATGTCAGATCAGGACCCAGGTGCGGACCGTCACTCAGCTCTGCTACAAGATCAGTCTCTCGTATCTGACACGCAGACCTCGGCTGCGTCAAGCGCAACAGTCGGAGGCCCCCGTGATGTCAGAATGGAGGCCCTCACTCGTTCGATTGATGGCCTTTCTAATCTTATAGGCTATTGGGTGTCAGCCAGACCTTCTCATGGTAGGAAGCGACGCAGGCCGTTCCCTTCTTTTCCGTGTAGCGACTCAGAGAACTCTGGTATAGAGGGTTCCTCTTCCAGTTCAGAAGGTATATCCGATTCGGATAAAGAGGGTCAGCAGAGGCACTCTGCTTCTTTTTCGGGCCGTGTAGAAGCTTTTATTGAAGCTATGAGGGAGGCATTGCAGTTACCTGAGGAGGTAGCCGCACGCCCTGGTAAGTCGGCCCGGATGTTTCAGGAGTCGCATAGGTCGCTTTTGACCTTACCATCCCTGCCTGAGCTTAATGAAGCTGTGGAGAAGGAGCGTCTGTGTCCTGACAAGCGTTTTCAGGGGACACGGCTTTTTTAGTCACTATATCCGTGTACTACGGAATTGATTGATAATTGGATCCCTTCCCCTGAAGTGGATGTTTCTTTATCTCAGCTTAGCAAATCTTCACTACTCCCTGTTAAAGGGAAGGCGAGTCTGCAGGACCCGCTGGACAGAAAAACGGGAAATGGCGGCAAAGTCCATTTACGAGGCCGTGGGTCATGGTTTCAGAGCAGTGCTGGGATCCATGTCTGCTTATAAAGCTTCTCTGATCTGGTTGGACCGTTTACGAGAGAAATGCCAGTTAACCGACGATGATGGACTTTTTGAATTGCTGGAGAGTGCAATTCAATATGGTTATGATGCAGGTCTGGATACTGCGTCGCTATTATCCAGAACACAATCCTCGGCGGTCACAGTCAGGAGAGCACTGTGGCTTAGACAGTGGACCGGTGATGCGGTTTCCAAGCAAGGTTTGCTATCTTTGGCATACAAAGGTGGTCAGTTATTTGGATCTGACCTCACGGAGCTGATTGCAAAGGCAAAAGACGCTGCCTTACCACAGCGAAGAGCTGTGGCCTCTACGTCTGGCAGACCGGGTACCGGTAGTGGCCGGCGGTCTTTTCGGTCTAGGGGACGATTCGGTCAGTCCTCTTGGGGATCGAGCCGTCCCTCTTTTTCAAGTAAAAAGACCTCTCAGAAATCCCGCACTCCCTGGAAACAAAGTTTCCGTCAAGACAAGCGGGAATCTGACAAAAAGTCCACTAAGGCGGATTGACGCCAGGCTTCCACTCGAGGGCTCTCGAGTGGGGGGTCGCCTGCTTCAATTCCAGTTGACATGGGTTTCCCGCGTCCCGGACACCTGGGTGACGCGGGTTGTTTCGGCAGGCTACTTCATAGAGTTTTCTTCTCGACCCCCGAACAGTTTTTTGTCAATCTCGCATTCCGCCCGAGCTAAGTGCCGCTCTACTACAGAGAAGTCGACTCCCTTCTGCAGAAGGGTGTGGTGGTACCGTTCCATCAGAGGACAGGGGAAGAGGGTTTTATTCCAGCCTCTTTGTGGTCCCCAAAAAGGAGGACAAATTTCGCCCCATCCTAGATCTCAAAAGGTTGAATCGGCATGTCCACACCCGAAAGTTCCGTATGGAGTCTCTTCGATCCGTGGTGGCAGCCTTGTCGCAGAACGATTTTTTGGTATCAATCGACATTCGCGACGCTTATTTGCACGTGCCAATCGGAAGGGCTCACCAACGCTTCCTTCGTTTTGCCATAGGTCAGGACCATTACCAGTTTGTGGCTCTGCCATTCGGGCTGGCCTCAGCTCCCAGAGTCTTTACAAAAATTATGGCGCCTCTCATGGCGATTCTTCGAAGGCAGGGGGTTACGATTCTTCCCTACCTAGACGACCTTCTGATTGTGGCGTCTTCAAAGGAGGCGGTGACTGCTCGCGATCTATCCCTGCAGCTCCTGGAGGACTTCGGGTGGCTGGTCAATTGGGAGAAGTCGTCTCTGGAACCGTCGCAGTCAATCCTGTTTTTGGGGATGCATTTCTACACGGTACGAGCAGTTGTGTCCCTACCTCCAGACAAGCAAGCATGTCTCCTGCGACATGCACGGATTATGAAGTCTTCGACAGCAATGTCCCTGCGAAGCTGTATGCGCCTTCTGGGTTTGATGGTGGCGTCCATGGAAGCTCTTCTATTTGCCCAGTTCCATTCCAGGGCCCTCCAGAGGTCCATTCTGAGCCGTTGGGATCGATCACAGGCTTCACTGGACTGCAGTGTCATCATCTCCCGCAGGGTACGAGAGTCTCTGGGATGGTGGATACGTCCAAAAGAGTTGTCCCTGGGGAAATCTTTCCTCCCTCCAAAGTGGTCGGTCATAACCACCGATGCCAGCCTGACGGGCTGGGGGGGTGTCTGGAACGATCTCTGGACTCAGGGAGTTTGGTCGTCGGAAGAGTCGGTCTTGCCGATCAACATCCTGGAATTGAGGGCGATTTTTCTTTGCCTCCAGCATTGGACGGCCCTTTTGAGCGGTCTGCCAGTCCGAGTGCAGACAGACAACGCGACGGCGGTTGCGTATATCAACCATCAAGGCGGGACGAGGAGTTCCAGGCTCATGGTGGAAGTGTCTCCGAGACCAGAGTGCCATCCATATCTGCGATCCACATTCCAGGAGTTCAGAACATCACGGCGG
>JARQOD010000004.1:48333233-48345987 GCA_033576555.1 Oophaga sylvatica | reverse complement strand
ACTTTCTCAGTCGCGAGAAGGTGGATCCCGGGGAGTGGAGTCTTCATCCGGAAGTTTTTGCACTGCTGTGCTCCCGTTGGGGAACTCCCCAAGTGGATCTGATGGCATCCAGGGTCAATGCCAAGTTACCGACTTTCATGTCCAGGTACAAGGATCCAAAGGCTGTGGCGGTGGATGCTCTAGTGGCTCCGTGGGGCCAATTCGAGCTGATTTATGCGTTTCCACCGATTTTCATTACTTCCTCTGGTGCTACGTCGGATCAGGCTAGAGGGGATCCCGACTATGTTGATAGCTCCAGATTGGCCAAGGAGGTCGTGGTTCTCAACTCTGGTGTCGCTCCTGGCAGCACCACCATTTCCACTTCCTCTCCGCCCGGACCTGTTAACCCAAGGGCCCGTTCGTCATCCGGACCTGAAGTCTCTGCGTTTGACGGCGTGGCTCTTGAGATCGAAATATTGACCCGTCAAGGGTTTTCAGCCAAAGTCATTGCTACTTTGCGAGCTGCCAGAGGTCCGGCTACTACTAGGATTTACCACAAGACTTGGGAAGCCTTTTTTCGTGGTGTTTGGATTCCTCAAGGAACCCAAGGATTTTTTCCATTCCCAATTTGTTGGCTTTCCTGCAATTTGGGCTGGACAAGGGTTTCGCAGTGAGTACCCTGAGGGGTCAGGTCTCTGCTCTGTCCTTGCTATTCCTGAAGGCTATCGCCTCGCGTAGGGACGTACGTTCCTTTTTTTGCGGTGTAATCCGTCAGTTTCCGCCGCGGAGGGCTCCTGTATCTCCTTGGCGGCTCAACCTTGTATTGGAGGCTCTTCAACACGGGCCTTTTGAGCCTTTGGACTCTGTCAGTCTTTCCCTGCTCTCTTGGAAGGTTGCCTTCCTAGTGGCGGTAACCTCTTTGAGAAGGGTTTCTGAGTTGGCGGCTCTTTCTTGCTCGCCTCCTTTTCTGGAATTTTACCCAGACCGCGTGGTGCTTCGCACACGGGGCGACTTCCTACCTAAGGTGGTGTCGCAATTTCATGTTAACCAGGACATTGTGTTGCCCTCTCTTTGTCCGGGGCCGAGTAATGCAAGGGAACGGGCCTTGCACACGTTGGATTTGGTGCGCGCTTTGAAGTTCTATTTGTCGATTACTCAAAGTTTTCGGAAGTCGGACTCCCTGTTTGTGATTCCAGCAGGTCGTCGACGTGGTCATCGAGCTTCCAAGGATTCTATAGCTCGTTGGATTCGGTCGGCCATCTTGGAGGCTTACCGACTTAAGGGCGAACCTTGTCCGATTAAGGTTCGAGCCCATTCCACAAGAGCTGTGGGTTCATCATGGGCTTTCCATCAAGGGGCCTCGGCAGCTCAACTTTGCCGGGCGGCGACCTGGCGGTCTGTCCACACCTTTACAAAATTTTATAAGGTGGACGTTAGTGCTTCCGCTGATGCAGCCTTGGGACGCAGGGTCCTGCAGGCGGCTGTGGTTTAAAGTTCTCGTTAACTTGTGTTTAGCGCTAGTTGCGCATTTTCTTAGGTTGTTGGGTTCTGCCTTTTATGGTTTTTTTTTCCCACCCTTAATTTTGGACTGCTTTGGGACGTCCCACTAGTAATGACTGTGTCTCCCTTCCTTCATCTGAAGCTGAAAGACGGATTTTGGTAAGAACTTACCTGTAAAATCCTTTTCAGCGAAGAAGGAAGGGAGACACAGATCCCTCCCATGGCAGAAGTGTGTTGTTGTTTTCAGATGCGGCGTGGCCCTCCTCTGATAGCGATTATCTGGGCTGAGGTTGACTCGCTAAGGCTCTGTTCCAGCATCGCCAGCTCATCGCAGTGGTCAGGTCCAGTGAGTAGTACCTGGAACTGTGTGGTTTTTACCTACATGCATGCATAACCTGTATTTTTGTGTTTTCTTCTCTGAATTTCTTCAGAAGGGGTTATGTTGCTACACTGGTGATATTGCTCTTCCTTAAGCTTGTGTACGACTGGAGAGCTGAGTAGGAGGAGCCCGAGCTGGAGGGGCCAGCCAACACTCTTTTTAATCTGAGGTGTCTATCTCATCTGGGCTCCGCCTACCCACTAGTTATGACTGTGTCTCCCTTCCTTCTTCGCTGAAAAGGATTTTACAGGTAAGTTCTTACCAAAATCCGTCTTTTGTCTACAATGATCAAAGCTGTGTATGATTTATTGAAAAGAGGGCACAGAATTTCAGGAAAGAATATCTTGCCAACCTTTAAGCTTGGGGGTGGCTCAATCATGCTTTGGGATGTGTTGCAACCAATAGCACGGGGATCATTTCACTGGTAGAGGGAAGAATTGATTCAATGAAATTGCAACAAATTCTTGATACAAACGTAACACCATCTGTAAAAAAAAAAAAAAAAAAGGAACTGAAATTGACAAGAGGGTGGATTTCGACTAGCGTTTAGGATTATTGTCCATAATAGAAATTGCCCGCAGTCCCCTGATCTGTTTATCATTGAAAATCTGTGGCTAGAACTCAAAATGGCAGTGCATGCAAGACGACCCAAGAATCTCACAGAACTGGAAGAATTTTCCGAGGAAGAATGGATGAAAATCCCTCAAACAAGAATTGAGACTCTTCCTTTTTGTACTTTAGGCAAAAAAAAAAAAGTTCACTATAAGGGTATAGTAAGATAAATGATGTGCACACTGTTAAGTCAATGGTTGGTGCTGGCTGAACCAAGTTACCACTAGTAGAGAGAAACAGCCGCACTCAGAGTTGATTGTGAAGCAAAATAAGTTCCATTTATTACAACAAAATTATGAACAGGAGCCACAATTTGTGTGGTATGAAGTAGAACGGATAACAAATGATGAGATTAACGTTTCGACCGATAGCGGTCTTTTCAAAACCTCACTGTGAAGCAAAAAACATACATGTAAATAACAGACAAATAACATATATGACTCACAAAGCAGGCAAATATATACAGAAATATACAAAAATATACAAAATTATATACAACATTGTCTACAGGATATAACTATATAGTCCCAAAGTAAAAGCTAATATTATTAGTATTGTGAAGGGCACAAGCATATGTGTCAAAGGAGTATAGACAATTAGAATATATTAGCTAAATATATGTGAATTACAGGGAATGCAAGGCGCGATATCCCTATCGCTATGGTTAACTAGTATATCAATAGGTAAAATTAGAATAGATACAACCCCAAATTTTTGGATCTGACATTATGTAGTCCTATAGTCATATATGGGAAACACATGCTATAAAGCATATAGTTAAGGCAACACATTAGGTAAAAAAGCACAAAATCTGACATACTCATAGGAGACTAATGGACATAATTTCAGGAAAAACTGATCTGGTAGGTACATATATAACTGACCTTGAGATGCAGGGTATAAGGGAGGAAGTTTTAGAAAGGAACAAATAGTCCCATGCAGGCTATATAAGGAAAAAATAAAGAGAAGAAAGGGATTACTCCTATAAGTTCAATAACATGGGGAGAGTCTGAACAAAGGAAAATGAGGCAAAGTGTAAAAGTAATGGTCCAGTAATATAGCACAAACCTGTAGTAGGAAGCAGACAGGAGTGATCCGTTCAATGGCTGCAGTGTGTGTGGTGCTGGACGCTATGGCGCTTTAAATCAAGCGTCTGCGCTCAATATCCGGTCGCCTTCCCCCATGCCAGCAGTGAAAGGGAGGCATGACACGCAGGAGTGTGTCATGGTGGAGTGCGCATGCGCCAAGTTATGTTGCACGTCACGGAGATGGAAATTCAGAGGGGAGGAGTAGAGTTTGTCAGGACATTGCGCGCATGTGCACTGCAGTGTGTGTAGGAAAGTAACGGTAATGGAGGAAGGGGGAGTGTCAGATCATGTACTATATGTGATGTATGTGCAGTATCAGTAAGAGGAAGGGGAAAATAGTAGCAGAGGGTAAGAGACGAGTAAATGTGGAAGATAAAAGAGAAAAAAAAGTAGGTATTGAGTGGAACTAGATACAGTGGATAACACCTGAAAATGTGCAATGAAAGCAATAGTAGAGATAGAATGAAAGAATGAAAATGAAAGCAAAAAGAGGGGGGGGGGGGGGGAGATGCGGACAATGCGAGAATAAAGTCAGTATCCCAGAGCAGGTATGAGAAAAAAGAGGGGGGAGGGAGGGGACACAAAGTGTTTTTTGTAAATAGAAAAAATGGTAAAGCATGTAAAAAAGGAGAGAAAATGGTAAATAATATGAAAAAAGGGGGGAAGGCTGAGAGATGAGAAAGAGAAAAACAATAAGAAATAAAAAGAATAAAAAGTGAATAGAAATTGAATAAAAAATAAAAAGCGAAAAATAAACAAAAAATGAAAACTGAAAAAATATGAAATATAGAATAAAAAGTAAAAAATAATAAGAAAATTGAGAAATAAAGAAAAAATAAAAATTAAAAAATCAGAATATAAAAAATTAAAAAATAAAATATTGGAAAAACTTACCATCGAATGATTGAGGAAAAATTATATACAAATATAGCCCTGCGGAAACTACTGTTATAAGGAAACCCTGTTAGGAAATCTGAAAAACAAGAAAAACGGTTAAGGTACCTACAAGAAACAGTTAACCTAGAAATAAAGCGTAACCTAGATCATGAACAATATAATAGAATAGATACTTCAGCAAAAGGTAAGATCTATCTCCCTATTCAGGCCCCTTGGAGATAAAGTTTGTAATGTATGGATCCAGAAGGATTCCCGTTGTTTGAGGAGTTTAATATGGTTGCCCCCCGTCTCGGTCTACTGACATGCTCTATTGCCTGGAAACGTAGCTGTGACACAGCATGGTTTGCTACGGAGAAATGATAAGGAACCGGAAGCCATGTTTTCTTTAACCTGATCGTCGATTTGTGATTTGTGATTCTTTCTCTGATATGTTGTGTGGTTTCACCTATATATAGGAGGCCACATGGGCATTTAATAAGGTAGATTACAAAATTGGTGTCGCACGTAAAGAAACCATTAATTTTATATCTCTTTCCCGTGTATGGGTGGACAATGTCCTCAGATTTTAATCACGTTTGCACAACATGCACACCCCAGGCATGGGAATGTTCCTTTCCTTTGTGATCCAATGAATGTTTGTTTAGGTAATTTAGTGAAACTACCGATATCTGCACGGACTAGTTCATCTTTGAAATTCCTTGGTCTCCTTTTGCACATAAGAGCTGGTGCCTGAAAAGAGGGGATTTGAGGATATGATTCGGCTAGGCGGGGCCAATGCTTATTGATGGTCTTATAGATGATGTTCATTAGAGGGTGGTGTGTGTGGATGAAGGGGATCCGTTCAGGTTTAGGAGGTATATTGGTTGGGGGATCCCATGATAGGATTCTCTCTTTTTCTGTGGAAAGGATATTTTTGGGGTAACCCCTTTCCTTGAATCTATTGGCCATTTCGTCTAGTCGTGTCTCGACCAGAAGGGGGTTGGAGACAATCTTTTTCACCCTGTGAAATTGGGAACGGGGAAGGCTTTCACGTGTAGACCTTGGATGGCAGCTTGTAAATAGTAAAAGGTTATTAGAATCAGTAGGCTTGGCATACAGATCCGTGGAGAGGCCCCCGTTGTCGTTCTTGGAAACCATAGTGTCTAGGAAAGGAATCTCATGTACGTCCCAGTTAAGTACAAATTGTAGTTCAGGCCTAACATCATTGATCTGTGCTATAAATGTGAGGATGGTGTCAGGGCTACCATCCCATAGGCAGAAAATGTCATCTATATAACGAAGCCAACATTTAGAATGTAGGGCAAATAGATCATTATTATAGATATGTGCATTTTCAAAGGTGTCCATATATAGATTGGCATAGGCTGGTGCCATGTTTGATCCCATGGCTGTCCCGCGGGATTGGTAATAGAACTGGTCACCAAATAGAAAATAGTTCTCATTAAGGACCAAGGTTAGCATATCCAGAATAAATTGCTGTGAATTCGTACTTAGATGTGATGAGTGGAGGGAATTTCTCACAGCCTCAACACCGCAATCATGTTTGATTGAGGTGTAGAGGCTTTTGACATCGAAGGTAGCAAGAAGGCATCCTGGTGAGATATTGGACAAGCCTTTGATTATATTAATGAAATGCCCAGTGTCAAGTACGAAGGATCTAGTTTCCTTGACCAGTGGTGTCAAGGTTCTCTCCAAGAAGATAGATAAAGGTGCCAGAACTGAATCGGTTGATGCCACAATAGGGCGTCCGGGGGGGTTTGTCAGAGATTTGTGGATCTTAGGAAGAATATAGATGACTGGTGTTATTGGATGAAGGTTGGTTAAGAAAGTGGCTGTTTTCTTATATATGCAATTCATAGATAGATATTTATTGAGAAGATTATCAATCTTTTTAATGTTTGGCAATGGGTCAGAGGAAATTTTCTTGTACGTAGATATATCTGATAATTGATTTTCAATTTCCTTCATGTAGTCGATTTGGTTCATCACAACAATTGCCCCGCCTTATCAGCTGGCTTGATGGTAATGTTTTTATTAGCCTTTAGAGACTTAATGGCCTGTCTTTCAAGCGGTGTGATGTTACTTTTAGTGGGAAAGGGCCCTTCTGTTGTCTTTTGAGTGTCTCATGTATTTCCCTATCGATAAGATCAATGCATGCCTCTGCAGCATGATAAGTGCGAGGTGGATGGAACGAGCTTTTATTGTACAATCCTAAAGAGGTAATA
This sequence comes from Oophaga sylvatica, assembly GCA_033576555.1. Taxonomy (NCBI): domain Eukaryota; kingdom Metazoa; phylum Chordata; class Amphibia; order Anura; family Dendrobatidae; genus Oophaga; species Oophaga sylvatica. Next base: position 48,339,307 of record JARQOD010000004.1, on the reverse strand, counting down.
GACATATCAGATATTACAGCAGAGGTACCCTCTGTGAGGGATGTCACATCTAGCCTTGACCCTTCTGGAGGCCAAAGTGAGTTTTCAGACGAATGGAACGATAGAAGTGATCTTGTATCATCAATTTGTTACATTGTCAAGGTAGAATTCCATCAAACTTATCTAAAGGCTTTGATCTATCATGATTTGTGTACTGAAAACTTAGTGCCCCGTCACACATAGCGACACACCAGCGATCCCGACAACGATACGCACTTGTCAGGATCGCTGGTGTGTTGCTACATGATCGCTGCTGAGCTGCCAAGCAGGCATCGATCAGGACAGCGACACTGCGGGTAACGTCGCTTAGTTATCCGCAGTGTACGTTGGATACCAGCCCGCTGGTACAGGGAGCTGGTAACCAAGGTACACATCGGGTTTCCAGGCGCTGCGCGGCACCTGGAAACCTGATGTGTACCTTGGTTACCAGCTCCCCTGCAGCAGCGCGCTGGTATCCAACGTACACATCGGGTTTCCAGGCGCTGCCCGGCACCTTGAAACCCGATGTGTACCTTGGTTACCAGCTGATCGCTGGTCTCCTGCCTGCCACACGCAGCGATGCGTGCTGGCCAGCAGGAGACCAACGATCAAAAAAGTGTCCAGGACATTCAGCGACGATCAGCAATACCCAGCAGGGGGGCTGATCGTCGCTGAATGTCACACACGCGATATCACTGAAGAGATCACTGCTGAGTCACAAAACTAGTGACTCAGCAGCGAGATCGCTGTGTGTGACGGGGCTTTAACCTCCATCTAACTTAAAATTAACAATATTACATCTCTGGGAAAAATAAACGCTCAATCTAATCAGTTGACTCTCCTCTTTGAATGTCAAAGGTCCTTTGTTAGAAGATAAGTGTCAAGATTGTAACAAAAACCTGTTATTGGCTCTCCCTGAACATTTGACCATCTGGTTGAAAACCTCAGGACTGCAAACTTGTATACTGAAATGATTTGAACCATATCAGTAACTAGTATTGATTAATTGGAGTGTTGAAAACATTAAAAATAACTCTTACTATACAGTCTAAAATGCTCACTATACGCCTAGAGGAATGTTTGTAGAGGTGTTTCCATAATGGGGTCAGTTGTGGGGGTTTCGGAACCTAGGCACCTTTCCCAATTCAACATGACATCCAGTCTTATTCCAGACCATTTTGCACTCCAAAAGTCAAATGGCGCTTCTTCTCTTCCAAGCCCTGTCATGTGCCCAAACAAGTGTGTCTGACACACATGGGGTACCCTTTGCTCCATTTTCTTCTGTTACCCTTGTGAAAATGAAACATTTGGGGCTTATGCAACAAATTGTGCTCATGTAAAGAAGACATGAGGGAAATGTAATTTATTAACTACTTTGTGTGTGACATACAGTAACTTTCTGATTTAAGGGCACAAAATTAGGTTTGAAAATTTCATAAATAAACGCAAGTCTTATCAAGGAAATTTTACCACCTCATAAAGTACAATATGTCAAGAAAAAACAAACTCCGACTCGGTGGATACGTTGAAGCATTCCAGAGCTATTGCCTTAAATGTGTAATTGTAAAAATTGGCTTGGTCATTAAGGGGTTATGGGCATATAAGTTCAGTTTGAAATTTGCGTTTATTCTGAAAATATCAATAATATTCGCAATCGTATCTGCCACATTTACCACTAACAAGTACAATATGTTGTGAAAACAATTCTCCAAAACTACTGGGATACATGAAGTGTTCCAGAGTTATTACCTCATAAATGACATGTCAAATTTTATAAATGGAACTTGTCCTTAAGGGTTAAACTTGTGGTGTAGAGTGTGATCTATTTGAGCTGATTGTCATGGGTGGCCTGAAGGGGGGGTATGTATGTCACAGGAAGAACTACAAGTAAGGTAATGGTCTTCAGAAAAGATGTTATCAGGAACAAGTAACTTAAAGGGAATCGTCACCAGAAATAAATCTGTAGATATGGGTTAATGGCATTATTAGCTGCACGCACTTAGCTGAAAGCTGCAGGGAGAAAATGAACTTTGAAACCGGAACTCTGCGGGTGAGGGGTGGTGTTGAATAGTCACTGGGGCGTCACCGGTTCAGTCCCTGCTCGGCGTAACAGAGAGCGGTTGTAGTAACTGCACACTGACCCTGAATGACACTCGCCCTGCGTTGGGGCCGGCTGTCGGTCACAGTTGTGTGATATAACTGTAATTAGACTGATAAATAAAATCCACCACATAATTTTTTACCACCAACGTATGTGATACCCGTTCCCCCTTGTTTTTTTTTGGAAATGGTTTTAAGATTACTGTTCCTGACAGGATTTTCTGTGTCTCCTTAATGCTTGTGAGCAGTTTTACTATGGGGTCCGGCTGGACTCTGAACCATATCAGGGCATCATGGCGCTATATACTAATCTGCATGATACTTGGCCAATTGGTAATACAGCTGCTGTTTTCTCTTAGAGACAGCTGGAGGATCTCTTCTTTCCAAGGGCCAGTTGGATATTATACTAGTTTTGGGACCATACAAATTGCGCACAAACTCCCCACAAAGCATGTCCTGACTCCAGCACAGGTGTCAGGATGTAATCTTTCATTGCTGCACCTCACCATGCACTGCTCACCAAGCAAGAAGAAACATACTGGGATTGCGGCCATCAAATACACTGCCAACCCAAGCACTGTGGTTCCCAGGATCTGCCTGAAGCTGGATAAATGGCCCGTGACTTGAGGTTTCCCCCAGTCCCCTGTCTTGGGTCCCTGTCCCTCTGTGTTAGCCCTGAATTGGTCTAATTTCAATAATGTTCATTGTTTTCCTGGTCTACTGTGGATTTGTGTTTACTTTATTCTGTGCTTCTTTACAGGAACAGAAAGAAATGCTGAGGACCTTTCTACATGTACAATATGTAATGTTTTAAATGTGGTACTGTATTGTCCAAAAATGCAATAATGACTATAATGGTCAAAGAGTTTAGAATACTATCCATAATTACAATTTTTATGTTTTTAATAAATTTTCTCTGTATCCTGATGTCTTACTGTCCTGGATGTGCCATCTAACACTTGTCATATGAAGGCTCTCCTGTCCCCCCTAAAATTTCCCCTGTGGTCCAAGTCCAATTAACAGTTTACTATATAGTGATGGGCGAGCACTAAAATGCTCGGGTGTTCGTTGTTCAGGTCGAGCAAATTTGAATACTCAGTACTCGACCCGAGCAATGAGCCAATGTAAGTGATTCCTTTTAAAGTCTAAAACGTCTGAAAATTATGAAAACAGTGCTCAAATGACATGGGAAATCTGGGGAGGCCAATGGAAGCATTAAGACTCCCAGGTTACAGCTGTGAACAATGTTGTCAGTCTACACCATTTTTACAGGCGCACCAAAAATATACAAAACTAAACCAAAATGGATTTCCTGGGAAATATGTCAGGAACATACTTCCCAGGGTAATGACTTTTATATAATGCAAATAATTAACCCCCCCCCCCCAAAAAAAAAATGTTCCTCCTCCATTTGGGCCATGTTCACACGTAGTGTTTTTGATGCTTTTCTTTTCAACTTTACATTGCTTTCAACCTGTACAAATGCATTCTATGGGAAATGTCATTTTAAAATTTAACAGCCTAGCTGGCCAGTGATGTGTCACATATCATCAGACACATCCTGTTTCATTTATGAAGGAAGGACTCTGAAAGTCCACAAAGCCTATTTTTATAGGGGCATCAGGCAGCATTAATCTTAAAGGGCCAGCAGCTGGATATGCTTTGTTCCCATTATTAAACAGAGGGTCTCTAACGTTGTTGTCTATGCTTTGAGTGGCTGGGCTGCCAAAAATTTGGATGCACCCCATACACCTTTGCCGAGACGTACAGGAGGGCCTCCTGAAAAAATGTACCCATTCTAAGAAAATGGGTCTCCCATAGTATTTGCTATGCAATGAATGCAAGGGCTGCTTTCCCCAAAGTTACACTCACCCCAATACCCTTGGAACAGATGTCCGGTGGCCACAAGAAAACAAAGTTCACATTCTTCATTTCACTGCAGAATGGAAGGGGGGAGACACAGGAATTCATTACTGATGGGTAGGCGGAGCCCCAGATCAGGGTCACCTCAGATCAAAGCGTGCTGACTGGCTGGCCCTCCAGCTCGGGCTCTCCTACTCAGCTCCATCTAAGATTTGAGGTCCAGAGGATGGTCGCTGCTAATGCAGCTCCTCAGAAATTTTATTATTTTATATTCGGACAGGAGACTTGGATCACCAGTTGGTCTAGAGGTCTCAGGGGTAACAGCGCTGCTGTACCCCAACCTCTCCCTTGGCGGTTCTGTATTTACTCAAAGTCCCTGCAGAATCCTTGCCGGCCCTGGGGGATGAGGAAGAGCTTCCCTGGCGGGACGCAAACCACACGTGCGTCACTGCGTTCCTCGCCCTGGGGGGAAGCATGGGCACAGCGCCAAAACCCCTGAGGGTCCCTGTGGCGCTTTGGCTGGTGAGTACTCACACAAATGTTTTATTATTATTATGTGTTGAGTGCTTTAGCGTCTGAAGACGGAGGTTGCAAAATGAATCTATTCTATTACTTGTATGTCAGTATGCTTCAGCGCTGCGTGACAGCGCTGTTACATAGTAGATGTGGGGATTTTTTGTCCGCAGGTGATAGCTGCAGGACAGAGAGGGACAGGAGCGGGGGAGTTCGCGCTCATTATTTGAGCTAGCAGGGGGCTGGCCTAAACGATTCCCGGTTTCTGAGCGGAAGACGCGCGCTCTGGCGTTTCTCCTGCACTCCCCACTGTGGCGGCCATTCACAGGTCTGGGCTCCTCAGACCGCTTCTCCTCATAAGACACCACGGCCAGTGGGGAGTGTGTTCCTCCCCGCAGCGCAGCGTCGTATCCTGCACTGCGTCTCATTAGAGACATAAAATTGGCTGGGCTCACACTTCATATTAATTGTGGTGATTTTGCAATATTAAACCCCTCGGGTTATTTTTACCAGCTAAAAATTTTTTGACGAATCCGCTGGGGTAACCCTGCCGGGGGCGTTAACCTTCAGCTTTTTTAAAAAAAAAAACCCCATATTTTTGCTGTTTATTACGCTTTGACCTGCTCATACAGGTTTGGCATGTCTGAACAGTTTAGTGCCGCGGCCACGTCCCTGCCTTACGGCAATCAGAACGAGACCTCCACAGCGTCAAGGCTGCGGTCGACAGCGGGAAAAATTGGACGTATCGCTCGACGATCAACAATTGTTGACCTTTTAGGTCAATATGTGCTGCAATTCCTCTCAGGGAAAACGAGCAGGCCGTTAGGCCTCTACACGGAGCGAGTCAGTGTATCGTTTGGGCGAGTTCCCCTTTAAATTCGGATGGAGAAATATCCGATTCAGATGCGGGAGCCGCGGGGCTTCCTCTATGGCGAAGGAACGGGGCATTAATTGAAGCCTGAGAGATATATTACAGTTACCGGAGGAGGTAACTAGTCGTCCTGGTAAATCACCAGCATGTTTTTGGAGTCCCCCGGGTTCGGTTTACAACATTGCCAGCTCGGAGAGCTTAATAGTTAAAAGGAGGAACGTCTGTGTCCAATAAGCGTTTTTTAGGAAGCATTTCTTTGTACACTTTATCCTTGCCCGGAGTTAAGGTAATTGGGGCTTTGTTGTGTGGATGTGTCTTTTTAGCTTAGTAAAAACCTCACTATCCCATTAAAGGAAAGCGGTTTACAAGCCTTTGGATAGAAAAACGGAATTGGGGCAAAGCAAGCTAGGTGGGGCATGGATTCCGAACAGTGCTAGATCTTGTGTCTGCTAGAGTTTCTAGGTGTTGGCCGTCGAAGACGGAGTTGCAAAATGAATCTCGTTATCTGAGATACGGGAACTTTGAATGGTTAAAAACGGCCCTGTTTATATCTTTGTGCCGGTCGGATACGGCTCTTGCTGGCCAAAGCGCAAGCTTCGCGGTCCACAGTCAGGGCCTTATGGCTCGACAGTGGGCCGGGGACGCAGTTTCCAACAAGGGTTGTTGGCTTTCCTTACAAGGGTGGCCATCTTTTGGATCCGCCCCCACA
>JARQOD010000004.1:48309912-48333133 GCA_033576555.1 Oophaga sylvatica | reverse complement strand
ATAGTTTGCAATTATTAATTTTGTCTCGTGATAAAAACATCTGTAAACACACATAAAAACCAGAGGGCAGCAGATCATGTGAATTTATAAATATTGTGTCCATTTCAAATTTTGGCCATGACTGTACTGCGAGTGGTCGATTCCCTTCTGCAGAAGGGTGGGTGATACCGGTTCCGCAGAGGACCGGGGAAGGGATTTTTATTCCAACCTCTTTGTGGTCCCCAAAAAGGAGGACAAATTTCGCCCTATTCTGGAAGATTGAATCGGCTTGTCCACACCCGAAATTCCGCATGGAGTCGCTTCGCTCCGTTGGGCAGCCCTGTCGCAAGAACGTCTTTTTTGGTCAATCGACATTCGCGACGCTTATTTGCATGTTCTGTCGGAAGGGCTCACCAGCGCTTCCTTCGTTTTGCCATAGGTCAGGACCATCACCAGTTTGTGGCTCGGCCATTCGGCTTGACCTTAAACGCCAGAGTTTTTACAACGATTCTGGCGCCTCTCATGGCAATTTTTCGAAGACAGGGATTTACGATTCTTCCCTACCTGGACGACCTTTCGATTGTGGCGTCTCAAAGGAGGAGGCAGTGACGGCTCGCAATTCTATTCCTTCAGTTCTGGGGACTTCGGGTGACTGGTCAATTGGGAGAAGTCGTCTCTGGAACCGTCGCAGTCTATCCTATTTTTTAGGAATGCATTTCGACACGGTACGGGCAGGTGGTGTCTTCTCCTCCAGACGAGCGGGCATATCTCCCTCGACATGTACAGATTATGAAGTCTTCGACAGTTAATGTCTCTTCGGAAGTGTATGCGCCGTCTGGGTTTAATGGTGGCGTTCATGGGGCATTTCCGTTTGCCCAGTTTCATTCCAAAGGCTCATTCTGATTATTGGGATCGATCGCAGCTGGTCATCTCTCGCAGGGTGCGAGAATCTCTGGGATGGTGGTTACGCCCAGGAGCGTTATCCCTGGGGAGTCATTCCTTCCTCCGAGGTGGTCGGTCATATCCACCGATGCCAGCCTGACGGGCTGGGGGGTGTCTGGAACGATTTCTGGATTCAGGGGTATGGTCATCGGAAGACCTGTTCTACCGATCAACATCCTGGAATCGGGGCAATTTCCTTTGCCTCTAAACACTGGACGGTCCCTTTGAGCGGTCTACCAGTCCGAATGCAGACAGACAACGCGCGGCGGTCGCGTATATCAACACCAAGGTGGACAAGGGTTCCAGGCCTCATGGTGGAGGTGTCTCGGATCCTGATTTGGGCCGAGTCCAGAGTGCCAGTCTCTCTGCGGTCCACATTCCAGGGGTTCAGAATATCACGGCGGACTTCCTCAGTCGCGAAAAGTGGATCTCGGAGAATGGAGTCTCCATCCGAAAAATTTTTGCACTGCTGTGCTCCCGTTGGGGAACTTCCCAAGTGGACTTGATGGCATCCGGGTGCAATGCCAAGTTATCGACCTTCATGTCCAGGTACAAGGACCCGAAGGCTGTGGGGTGGATGCTCTGGTGCTCGTGGGACCAAATTCGAGCTAATCTATGTTTTCGCCATATCTTTGCTTCCTCTGCTGCTGCGTCGGATCAGACTGGAGAGAATCCCGGCTAGGTTGATAGCCCGGGATGGCCAAGGAGGACGTGGTTCTCGACACTGGTGTCGCTTTTGGCGGACCTCCATCCCCACTTCCTCTTCGCTCTGACCTGTTAACTCAGGGGGCCCGTTCGTCATCCGGACTTGAAGTCTCTGCATTTGACGACGTGGCTCTTGAGACCGAAATATGACCCGTAGAGGTTTTTCAGCCACAGTCGTTGCCACTCTGCGAGCTGCCAGAGGTTCGGCTTACATACTAAGATTTACCCAAGACTTGGGAAGCCTTCTTCTCGTGTGTGTTCGGGTTCTTCAAGGAACCTGAGGATTTTTTCCTTTCCCAATTTGTTGGCCTTCTGCAGTACGGGTGGACAAGGGTTTGGCAGTTAGCACTCTGAGGGTCAGGTTTCTGCTCTATCCTTGCTGTTTCGGAAGGATATCGCTCGCGTAGGGACGTGCGTTCCTGTCTTCGCGAAGTAACCCGTCAGTTTCCGCCGCGGAAGACTCTGTGTCCCCTTGGCGGTTTAAACTGGTCTTGAGGCTCTTCAGCATGTGCCTTTTGGCCTATGGGCTCTGCTAGTTTTTTCCTTACTTTTTGAAAGGTTGCCTTCCTAGTGGCGGTCACCTCTTTGAGAAGGGTTTCCGAGTTGGCGGCTCTTTCCTGCTCGCCTCCCTTCCTGGATTTTTACCCGGATCGAGTAGTGCTTCGCACACGGGGCGACTTTTCTACGTAAGGTGGTGTCGCAATTTCATGTTAACCAGGATATTGTGTTGCCCTCGCTTTGCCCGGGCCCAAAGAATGCAAAGGGACGGGCCTTTTCACACATTGGATTTAGTGCGGGCCTTGAAGTTCTATTTGTCTGTTACTCAAAGTTTTCGGTAGTCAGACTCTGTTTGTGTTCCAGCAGGTCGTCAGCGTGGTCAACGAGCTTCCAAGGACTCTTATAGCTGTTGGATTTTGGTCGGGCATTTTGGAGGCTTACGACTTAAAAGCGAACCTTGCCCTATTTAGATTTGAACTCTCTCCACGAGGGCAGAGGCTTCCTTGTGGGCCTTTTATAAGGGCCTCGACAGCTCAGCTCTGCCGAGCGGCGACCTGGCGTTTTCGTCCCACGTTTATAAAGTTTTTATAAGGTGACGTCAGTGATTTCACTGATGCGGCCTTAGGACGTAGGTCCTAAGGCAGCTGTAGTTTCAAGTTCTAGTTAAATTGTATTTGGCGCTATTGCGCATTTTATCAAGGTTGTTGGGATTCTGCCTCGTTTTTGGTTTTTTCCCACCCTAATTTTGGACTGTTTGGGACGTCCCACTAGTTATGACTAGTGTGTCTCCTTTCCTTCCACTGCAGCTGAAGACGGATTTTGGTAAGAACTTCCTGTAAAATTCTTTTCAGCGAAGGAAGGAAAGGAGACACAGCTCCCTCCATGGCAGAAGTGTGTTGTTGTATTTGCAGATGCGGCGTGACCCCTTCTCTGATAACGATTATCTGGGCTGAGGTCGCGCGCTACGGCTCTGTTCCAGCATTGCCAGCTCATCGCAGTGGTTCAGGTCCAGTGAGTAGTACTGGAAACTGTGTGGTTTTTTGCCAAATGCATGCATAACCTGTATCTTGTGTTTTTTCTCTGAAGTCCTTCAGAAAGGGTTATGTTTGCTCCGCTGGTGTTATTGCTCTTCCGTAAGCTTGGTACGACTGGAGAAAGCTGGAGTAGGAGGAGCCCGTGCTGGAGGGGCCGGTCAAACACTCTTTTAATTGAGGTGTCAATCCTATCTGGGCTCCGCCTACCCACTAGTTTATGAACTAGTGTGTCTCCTTTCCTCCTTCGCTGAAAGGATTTTTACAGGTAAGTTCTTACCAAAATCCGTCTATTAAGAGGCAGCATTTTCAATTGACAGGCGGATGCGCTTATCAGTTATTATTCCACCAGCAGCACTAAAAACCCGCTCTGACAAGACTCTAGCGGCAGAGCAGGCCAGGACCTCGAAGGCATGGAGCCAATTCGTGCCACGTGTCCACAAAAAATTAAAGGGCATGGAGGAGTTGGCACGTCAGCAAGGTACTCCTACATCTTCCAAACTTTCCAATCCTTGTGACATACCCTGCGACTCTGGGCCAGGGCGATGGGAAGGTCTGTGAAGTGTCCCAGAACTTTGCCAGTGTTACCCTGTCTCTGCTGGATTGCAGTTGTCTCCCTCTATGCTTGGTTGTTCCAACGAAATGTCACCTCTGCCACCAGCGTTTTCAGATTGGAAATTTTTCAATAATTCCGCAACAATGGCCCTCTGGTACTGCTTTTTTAATACACCTATCTGACTCTGGAAGAAGAAATTGAAAGTTCTCCCTGTAGCGTGGGTCTAGAAGTGTCATCAACCAGTAATGAGCGTCAGCGCAAATTTTGATTAAAGCGAGGGTCAATGGAAAGGCAGCATAAGTCTGCCATGCGTGCCAGACTGCTAACTGGCAAGACTTCTGTGTCCTCACTGACCATGCTGTCCTAAGGCCATCCACTCTGAACAGACTGTATGACAGTTGTGCTTGTAGTACCGTCTATAGCGCATGACAGTGCTCTTGTTCTTCCCCCTCCTTCTCTTCCTCATTGACAACCAATCCACGTTGGAATGACATGAGGTGGGTGTGTGTAATCACCCTCTATGGTTCCTTTGCTACATCTCATGCTCCACTTGCAATGCATCCTCTTTTATTGTGAGCAGAGAGCGTTTCAAAATACAGAGAAGCGGGAGGGTGATGCTAGTTATGGCACCTCAAAGTTTGTAGGTGGTAATATGTCTGACATCCATGTCCACTCCTGAGGTCTTATGTGTGGAGTCTAAAACGAATACTGATGCCCTTGTTGATGCTGGTAGTCAACAGCTGCCCTCTTCTGCTCACAAAATCCTTTCCAGCATATGCAGTGTAGAGTTCAATGCGTGGGGACATCTCACACCAGTCGGTGAGCCGGAAATTGCAAAAGCTGCTGAAGCACGGCAAGGGCGGCTGAAGCTGTAGCTGACTTTCTAGAATGGGCACACAGGCGGCGTACTTCACAAGCAGATCCGCAGCTCCGGGGTAGGTTTGAGAAACCACTGAACCACGAGGTTAAGGCACATGGGCGAGGCATGGTACTTGTGTGAGCTCGCCTCAGAGCCCCCACCAGGATCTGGCCAAATTGTCACACGACCATGCCTGGCTAAAGGTTCAGCGATGTCAGCCACATATCGGCCTGCTCTTTCAGATCCGTCCACAACGCTTCAGCATTGTGCGGTTTGTCACTTAAGCATATTAGCTTCAGCACAGCCTGTTCCTGCTTGGTGAGGCAGTGCTGCAGTGCTTCCAGCTTGCGACTGATGTGGTTATTTCAGAGATGCAGGCTGAAGAGGAGGATGATGTGCAGGAGCTGTAGAATGGGGGCAACCCTGATTGTCCTAGGGCCCGCAATCCTCTGCATTGTACGACATGTTCCATCCCAAGGTCCAACTGGGTCCCGGCTTTCCACTACTTAACCCAGTGTGCCATCAGCGAGATGTACCGTCCTGCCCAGAAGCACTTGTCCATGTGTCCGTGGTTAGGTGAACTTTCCAGTAACTGCATTGTTGAGGGCATGGGTAATGTGGAACACGTGCTTGTGTAATGCTGGGACCGCACACCGGGAGAAAAATGTCGGCTGCCGCCATCAGGTTGCGGAAAGCTTTCGTCTCACGAGCCTAAATGGCAACATTTTGAGCGCAAGCAGACAAGATATGTGTGAATTTAGTACTGTGGCCTGTGGGCGTTGGCTGGGAATTTCCGCTTTCGTTCCAATGACTGGTGTATGGACAACTGAAGGCTGTTCTGGGACAAGGATGTGGACGTGCTTGATGATGGTGGTAGTTGAGTGTGCAACAACAGGTGCAGGGCAGGAGGCATCTTTGCAGGTACCATGGACAGGGGATTGGCTTCCATGCGCAACAGCGGAAGAAGCAGTGTTGTCACTGCAGAAACTGTTCCTGGACCCTGGGGTTCGACCCACAAAGTCGTGTGCTTTGCTGCCTTGTGCCTGATCATGCTGATGGTGGTCGGGTGGTAGTTTTGCTACCTATGCTGATGCGGGCATGGCAGGTGGTGCAAATGGCCTGTTTGGGTTATCAGCAGTCTTTAAAAAAAACCTGACTCGGGAAGATGTAACGTTGTACTGACATCTTCTGCCTTGTTGGTGTTCCGATGAACGGTTTGCCGCCTTCTGTCTGGCCACACAGTGCTTCCTCCTGCCTGTTGTGGTGCTACGCCTCCCTCCCTCTGTGTGCTGCTGTCCTTGCTCTGCATGTCCTCCTGCCAGGTTGGGTCAGTTTAATATATCATCCACCACCGCTTCCATTTCCGCACCCTGGTCCTCCTGACTTTCTGGCAATTGTCTCATCATAGTCCACCTGGTGTGACATGTTCCCACCGTTGCTTGTGTGAACATGGCTGCTCAATATTTGGGCATTGCTACATGCAATCTCAGTTTGCCCCGCTTCAAGTGGACCCGAATCTTTGGGTCCACTTGAAAAAATGACTAGTATGGATTGGACAAGGCAACTGTTAGGTGGATTCATAACTGGCTTAGTGATAGGACCCAAAGAGTGGTAGCAAAGGCTGCACATCCAGTTGGAAGAATGTATCAAGTGGGGTATCACAGGGCTCTTGTCTTGGGCTCTGTATTGTTCAAACATCTTTTATCAATGATTTAGATGAAGGAATTGAGGGTAAACTGATTAAATTTGCTGATGACAACAAAGCTAGGAGGGATAGCTAATATAGAGAAGAGAGAGAGAGGATTCAAGAAGATATAAATAAACTGGAGCAGTGGGCAGCAACTAACAGAAAGGTTTTTAAACAGGGAAAAATGCAAAGTACTACATCTGGGAAATAAAAATGAAAAAAGCTTATACAGAATGGGAGGAATAGGGCTAAGCAACAGCACATGTGAAAAAGACTTGGGTATACTAATAGATCACAGACTGAACATGAGTCAACAGTGTGATGCAGCAGCAAAAAAGGCAAATGCAATTCTAGGATGTATCAACAGAAGCATACAGTCTAGATCACGTGAGGTCATTATTGCCCTCTACTCCTCTTTGGTCAGACCTCATCTGGAATACTGTGCCCACATTTTAAAAAAAGACATCAACAAACTGGAGCAAGTTCAGAGAGAGCGACCAGAATGGTGTCCGGTCTGTAAACCTTGTCCTATGAGGAACGGTTACAGGATTTGGGAATGTTTAGCTTGCAAAAAATAAGACTGAGAGGAGACAATAGCTGTCTACAAATATCTCAAGGGCTGTCACATTGTAGAAGGATTATCTTTATTCTCATTTGCACAAGGAAAGACTAGAAGCAATGGGATGAAACTGAATGGGAGGAGACACGATTAGATATTAGAAAAAACTTTTTGACAGAGTGATCAATGAGTGGAACAGGCTGCCACGAGAGGTGGTGAGTTCTCCTTCAATAGAAGTCTTCAAACAGAGGCTGGACAGACATGTGTCTGGGATGATTTAGTGAATCCGTATTTGAGCAGGGGGTGGACCAGATGACCCAGGAGGTCCCTTCCAACTCTACCAATCTATGATTCTATAAGTGTCCAGTGTGGGATCAGTTGGAATATGCGGTCCAGACTCACGGCTACTCAGACTTGACCGCCTGGAAGACAGGGTGGTGTGGCAAAGTGACTGGAAGCATTTTCCGCCATCCAACCAACTACCTTTTCACGCTGCTCTGGTGTCAAGAGTGCTGTTCTGCCATCCCTATGAATTTCTGACAGGAATCTGTTGCGAGAAGATGTGGGTGTTTGTTGTGGCACAATTGCAGCTTGCCCACGGCCTCTGCATGCACCTCATGTCCACTTCCACGTCCCTTGCCACCACGCCTTTCCCATTTTAAATGTAGTACAATGTTTTCCACGTTCCTACAAAAGGCTGAATTAGGAGAAAACTTAGATGTGATCTGTGTGCGGGAAAATCTTACTTACCGTTAACGGGATTTTACAGAGCCCATGACAGCACCACCTGAGAGAGGGTCTCCGCCCACCAGGACAGGAAACCTACTGAATAAAAGGGCGGTACCTCTCCTTCACATCAATTCGGTTCCAGAGCAGAGAGGACCTCCAGACAAATTAGTTAACATAACTTCCACCAAATACATTATACTTAACACCCCTAATTAGTGCACACCATAAGTGATAGAAGCGAGGGAGGGAATTCAAGGTGCTGTCATGGGCTCTGTAAAATCCCGTTAACGGTAAGTAACTAAGATTTTTCCCCTCTCCCATGACAGCACCACCTGAGAGATTTATATAGACTGAAGCACCCTATGGGAGGGATAGCCGCTTCCAGCACCTTCCTACCGAAAGACAGGCTAGCAGAGGAGGACAGATCAAGTCGGTAATGTTTATAGAAAGTGGGGTAGACCATGTGGCCGCCTTACATATTTCTTCGATGGAAACCTCCGCCTTCTCGGCCCAGGAGGTCGCCACTGCCTGTGGAATGGACTATCAGATCCTCTGGTATCGGTGTCTTACTAGATGTGTAGGCTAAGCTAATAGCATCCATAATCCATCTAGCTAAGATCCTTTTGTGACACTATTCCCCTTCCTTCCACCTTGGAAAGATACAAACAAGGACTTGCTCGTCCTGTCTTGACTGGTCCTATCTAGATAGTGTATAAGGGTTCTCCTTACATCTAATGTGTGGAATTTACATTTCTTTGATGTTGGACTACTGAAGGAGGGCAGTATGACCTCTTGGCTCCTGTGGAATCTAGATGCCACCTTTGGGAGATAGGCTGGATCAGGTCTCAATACGACCCTATCGTCAAGCATCTGCATAAATGGCGGATCTATGGACAGCGCTTGTAGATCACTAACCCTACGTGCTGATGTCAAAGCTATCAGGATCACCGTTTTGAGAGTCAGGTTTTTGATAGAAATTTCCTGTAGGGGTTCAAGGGATTTTTTGTCAACGCCTCCAAAACTAAATTTAAATCCCAAGGGGGAAATCTTGGGCCTGGCGCTGGTCTAGATCTCTGACGGCTTTAATAAACCTGACTATCATCTGTTGGACGCTAGATTGTGATTGAATAGGGCCCCTAATGCTGATACCTGCACCTTAAGGGTGTAGTGGCTAGCCCCATCTCCATTCCTTTCTGGAGGAATTCAAAATTCGCTTAATCGGGATTGGACCTCCCAATCGGTGAGGAGACCTTGAATATCCGGGAGAACCAGGGGTCTGTCAAGGACATCTTCCTCAGCCATGAGAACCAAGGCCTCTTTGGCCAGAAGGGGGCTATAAGTATGACTCTCACCTTCTCCCTCCCGAATCTTCCTGAGTACTGTCGGGATCAGCATCATTGGGGGAAAAGCGTAAGCCAGGCGAAAGTCCCAAGGGATCTGCAATGCATCTACAGCATAAGGTCCTCCCTTGGGTCTAGGGAACAGAACTTGTTGGTTTTCTTGTTCTCCTTGGTCGCAAACAGATCTATCTCTGGCTGTCCCCAGAGACTTACAATCTGCTGGAACACTGATTAATTCAGTTCCCATTCCCCTTGTTTTAGAGTTGTTCTGCTGAGGAAATCTGCCTCTCGTTGTTCTTCCCCCTTATGTGTAGGGCAGAAATCTGGAATGATGTTTCTCCATCACTTGCAGAATCTGTTGTGTCAACACATCAATGGTCTGGATCTTGTGCCTCCCTGATGATTTATGTAGGCCACCGAAGTTCTGTTGTCCGATAGGATATGAACATGATTGCCCTTTATTTTGGGAAGGAATTCCAATATTGCTTCCTTGATGGCAAGTAGCTCCCTGTAATTTGAGGAGTTCGCTGCATGCTTCTCTGTCCAGATTCCTGTATCACACTGTCCCTTAAATGTGCTCCCATCCTTCCGCACTTGCGTCTGTTATTATAACATCTGATACCGGAAGGGACCATGGGACCCCACGTGACAGATTTTCCAGGTCCAGCCGCCACTCTATGTTAGTCAAGGTTTTCTTGGGATAGCGTCAACTTCCCTCCAGAGGTCCTGATAGCCTTATCTCCCCTTCTAGGACATCCTGCTGCAGAGGCCTGGAATGGTACTGGGCCCACTGCACTGCTGGAATGCATGAAGTCATGGAGCCCAAAAGGGACTTGGCTTGCCTGAGGGACATAGTTGGTCCGGATAACGCTGCTGATATTAATGACATTATTTTCTCTTTCTTGTTCTCTGGAAGGAGACAAAGTTGTTTTTCTGAGTCTATAGTAAGACCTATGAAGGATTGAACCCTCCTGGGTTGGAGCTTCGATTTTTCTATATTCATGATCCAACCTAGATCGGTCATTGTGTCTTGAATGCATTTTATATTGGTTTTGCACTCCTGTTCTGATCTGCCGACTACTAAAAAGTCGTCCAAGTAGGGTATAACTAGGATGTCTTTTTCCCGCAGGCTGCTGTCACTTCGAGAATAAATCTTGGTAAATATCTCGGGGCCATGGATAGGCCGAATGGGAGTACCCTGTACTGGAAATGTTTTATCCGATCCTCTAGACATACCGCCACTCTTAAATATTGCTGGTGTTCCTGATGGATAGGCACATGATAATAGGCGTCTTTGAGGTCTAAGACGCTCATAAAAACAACCTGGAAACAATAGTTTGATTGCCGTTTTCACTGACTCCATCTTGAATGGCCTGTAGGTCAAGAACTTGTTGAGGCCTCTCAAGTTGACTATTGTCCTGTAGGATTGGTCTGGTTTTTTGATCAGAAACAGGGGAGAGTAAAAACCTTTCCCTTCCTGCTGAGTCGGTACTTCTATCAGTACCCTCTTCCTGATTAATGATAGTACTTCGGTTTCCAAAGAGCTTGCTGTTCTTTCTGGGACTTTGGAGACGAGATCTTGAATCTGTGCCTGGGTACTGAAACAAATTCCAATTTGAGTCCTGATCTTATATGCTAGGATCCAGCTGTTGACTGATATCCTTTCCCAGGCGGTTAGGAAGTAGGACAGCCTTCCTCCCACCTGGGGCGGCCCATCATTTCGCGTTCTTTTGTTTCTTGACGATGATTCTCTGAACATGAAGCCTCTATTGAAGGGTCTTCTTGGTTTCCAAATTTTGAGTATCCTTGGAAGGTCCATTCCTATTATAACGTCTTCTCCGAAAGAGCTTTTGAACTGCGGCTTTGACACTGTCGGAAATCCCTTCTTCTTGTCTGCCGCTTTATCTAAAATGTCATCAAGGCCTTTCCAAAGAGAAATTTCCCGTCACATGGAATGGAACACAGCTTGGCCTTGGACTGAGCATCTCCTGGCCAGCTCTTAAGCCACAGGGCTCTACGTGCAGCATTAGCCAGATTTGCCAATCTGGCTGCTAGCCTTACTGAGTCTGCTGACGCATATGATAAGTAAGAAGCTGCCCCCAGTAACAATGGTAATTCCACCAAAATCTCTTCTCTGGGAGTTCTTATCCCTAAGATGATCACCAAGCTGCTCTAACCATACCATCAATGACCTTGCAGTACAAGTAGCTGCAATGGCTGGTTTTAATGATCCCACTGAGGACTCCCATGCCTGCTTGAGGAATGTTTCAGCCTTCCTGTCTAGCGGATCCTTGAGGGTACCTAAATCTTCAAATGGCAGTGTGGAATTCTTAACCGCTTTGGCTACTGCCACATCAATTTTTGGGGCCTTGTCCATATTAGTGTTCTCTTCCTCAAAGGGGTATCTTCTCTTTGAGGAAGATGGTAGCGGCCCCTTCCTCTCCGGCTTCTTACATTCTCTATCAATGAGAAATTGGAATGTTTTCATTAACCGGGAAAACAACGCCTCTTTCTCTGACTTAGGCCTCCGAACATAATATCCTGGAGGGATCTAGCCTGTTTGGGGTCTGATATACCATGACAGCCTTAATGGATTTGACTAACTTGTCCGTTTCTTCTGTGGCAAAACAGGGCTTTCCTTCCATCTCTTTATCAGAGGAGGAAGAAAGATAGTTCCGATTCAGGTTCACTATCCGCTTGCTGAACCGATTCTTCCAGTTCTGAGCATACGGACTCCTGTCTGATAGGTGGATTGGTTGACTATTAGACCTTTAAGGACTCCTGAACCTCAGACCTATTCATGGTCCTGAGGTCCATAGCAAATCCTGGTGTTTCCTCTGCTATGGTCCTTTGAATGCACTGACTGCAGAGTGATTTGCTACTAGCCTCTGGTAAAGCCTGCTTACATATGGCACACTCCCTATTCTTTTGTTTAGAGGTGTGCTTTCGGGGCCTATGAAGGTAACAGGAAGAAAGACAGAAGGGGTCTTTTATTAATATTAGTCACATTCACGTAGATCACTCACCACCTGTGGATCAATCTACGGTACCGGAGACGCAGGCAGAGAAGGTTCTGAAGACCGCTTGCCCCTGGAGGAGGATTTCTGATTCGGCTTAGATTTTTGGCTCCCACCATCAGTTGATTGGTCAGACCTGAGCTTGTGGCCTTGCGACGTTGCTTGCTGACTCTGCTTCGATGACTGGCGCTGCTGCTGTGGAGGTTGCTGCTGTTGCGACTCCATGCCTGAAGTTTCACAGCGATTGCCACCATCCTGTGCGTCAGGCCCTTAAATACTGGCCGACTCCTCCTCCATCTCCTAGTGACTTTTTTTTTTTTTTTACGACGCACCAGGGATCCAAGCCCTGCGCACGTCTCTCCTGCTTCACCGGCAATGTCGCAGGATACGCCCCTCATTTTCGGCGTCCTGTGCGTTCCGGAAGTGACGCGCCTGGCGCGCGATGTTGGACGCACCGGAAGTTCGGGCGACCGCACATGCGCCGCCCCAGGCGACACTTACCGGCGCGCTCAGCTCCCCGGTGCGCAGACCCGGTGAGTCCTCCTTACCGGTGCACTTCCGGTGCCTGTGCGCAGTCCCGGAGCGTGACCCGGTGCACAACAACGGGGGGCCCCATCTTCTCAGTCCAGGCTCCTGCCTGCCAGACCTCTGGGGTTCTTCTATCCCCCCGTGCACGCAGCCCCGGGGATTACTGCCGGCAGGGACATTTTACAAAGAGGTCCCCTGCCGCAGCTACATCGGCCCGTTGGCCGCCTTACCACCTCGGACGGCATCCCGCTCCTGGACAACCATTCTGGTAAGTGTACCGCACCTTGCTGTAGGCTTCCACGAGGACAGGAAACCTAACTGATGCGAAGGAGAGGTACCGCCCTTTTATTCAGTAGGTTTCCTGTCCTGGTGGGCGGACACCCTCTCTCAGGTGGTGCTGTCATGGGAGAGGGGAAAATACGCACTTTCAAATATCTGGACTGTACTTTTTAAAAAAAAAAAAAAAAAAAACTGGTGTCAGTAACTGTGGTAAGACCAAGAAAAAACTGTATAATGTAGCCCTGAAATGCCACAATTTTTAGCACACAGATAGATCAGGCATCTGACAGATACCACACTGTTCAATATGTGGCCTGGATTTTTTTTTTTTTACACCAAAATAGTGTATAGAAATAGGGTAAGACAGCAAAAAGGGGGAATGTAGCCCTGAAATGCCACAATTTTTAGCACACTGATAGATCAGGTGTCTGACAAAGACAGCCCACTTTCAAATATCTGCCCTTTATATATATATATATATATATATATATATATATATATATATATATATATATTTTTTTTTTTTTGGCTAGTAAAATTGTCAATAAGTAGGCTATGACACAACAAAAAAAATTCTATGATGGCCAGTGTTGAGCGATACTGCCCTATATCCCAAAATATCGGATCGGATTGGATCGGCCCGATACTCAGAAAAAGTATCGGGTATCGCCGATCCGATACCGGAAACCCAATGCAAGTCAATGGGACAGAAATTCGTAATTAAAAAAACTCCTTTCTTTCCTTGTAAACACTAGATATACACACATAGAAAATATATATATATATATAATATATAAATATATATATATATATTTAATTATATTTATACACATGTCATTGTGGACATATATATACATATATTAACCATGTCTTTTCATGTAGTTTGATATGTGGTTTTCACTAACAATTACATGGGTGTATGTGTGCAAAATTTGACATATAGGGTTAATTAAAGGTGCAAATTCGTTGTAAAAAAAAAAACACATTTTTGCTACGAATTTACACCTTTAATTAACCCCTACATGTGTCAAAGTTTGCACACATACACTCATGTAATTGTTAGTGAAAATCATAATATCAAACTACATAAAATGACATGGTTAACTCTATGTAAACCTTGTGTCATTTCATGTCGGGTCTGTAATTTCACAAAAGCCGCAATTGAATTAGCGGCTATTATACTATGTAGAAATGTATGTACTATATATATATATTATAATATATATATTATATATATATATATATATATATATATATAGTGTAAAATTGTTGAAAAAAAAAATGCGTGGGCTCCCGCCTATTTTCTCAACAAGACAGACAAAGCCAGCGAGTGGGGGCAGATAATAATAGCCAAGAGAGGTACCATTATTTTTGGCCCCCCCGGCTACTAACATCTGCCCCCAGACACCCCAGAAAAGGCAAATCTATAATTAGATTAGCCCCTTTTTGGCACTTTGCCCATCTATTCCCATTACCCTGTAGCGGTGGCGAATGGGTTAATAAGGGGTTAAAGCCACCTTGCTATTGAAAGGTGACTTTAAGCCAGGTTAATAATTGAGAGCTGTCAATTAGACAACTATCAATTATTAATCCTATTGTATGAAATAAAAATAAAACACACAGACTTTAATTAAAAATCATTTTAATGAAAATAAACACACAGTTTTTGACCATATTTTATTTTACTGCCATTCCTTGCGAAGCCCTTGTTCACCTGTAATAAAAATAAAATAATAAAGCAACATTATTCTTACCTATCCGATGTTCAGTCAGGTCCCCCGATGTAATCCTTCTGAAAGGGTTAATGTTTACTGCAGGGACTGCAGCTAATGCTGACAGCCTCACAGTAAACCCCAGACTGAATCATCTCTCCTGGCTGACAGGAGAGGAAGTGGTTAGCATAATTGATTGCTTCCCACTTTCACTTCAGGTCAGCCAGGGACACCGCACAGCATCAGTGACGTCAGAGACTCAGAGGGAATCCCGGCTGACCTGAAGTGAACTGATTAACAAAAATAGGGGATCCCCTCGATAAAAAAAAAATGCCGTGGGGTCCCCCCCTATTTTTGTTAACCAGCCTGATAAAGCAGACTATTGAGGCCTGCTTTTTCAGGCTGTTAAGGAGCCAATATCCATGGACCTTGAAAGCCTGATAATACCAGGCCACAGCAGTCTGCTTATCTTGGCTGGTTAACAAAAATAGGGGATCCCCTCAAAAAAAAAATGGCGTAGGGGTCCCCCTATTTTTGTTAACCAGCCAAGTAAAAAAGCAGACTGCTGCGGCCTGGTATTAAAAGACTGTCAAGGCCCATGGATTTTGGCCCTCAACAGCCTAAAAATACCAGGCTGCAGCAGCCCCACAATTGGCGCATCCAAAGATGCGCCAATTGTGGCACTTTACCCGGCTCTTCCCCTTGCCCTGTAGCGGTGGCAAGCGGGTAATAAGGGGTTAATGTCACCTTTGATTGAAAGGTGACAATAAGCCCGGTTAATAGTGGAGAGGAGTCAAAAGACACCGATCCATTATTAATCATAGTTTGTAAATTTTTAAAAAAATACACAGCAAGAAAAAGTCTTTTAATGAAATAAAACACAACACAGTTTTCATTATTTTATTGTACGCTCATCC
This sequence comes from Oophaga sylvatica, assembly GCA_033576555.1. NCBI lineage: Eukaryota > Metazoa > Chordata > Amphibia > Anura > Dendrobatidae > Oophaga > Oophaga sylvatica. Next base: position 48,317,795 of record JARQOD010000004.1, on the reverse strand, counting down.
TGCGACACTATCGTTCTCCTGTAAAAAAAACAAAAATAACAAACCAACACAAATACTCTCTGTCCGACGCAGTCCAAAATCACGAGTGTCCCACGACGAGTCCTACTCTGCTACATCTGCATGCCAGGCTGAGCCTGACATCCACATAGAGCAGAGCTGCTTACCATAGGTGAATCCCCGGCGGTGACGTCATCCGGACTGGTTTACGGCCAGCTGTAGCGAGAGTACAGCTGGCCGAGATTACCCAGTACCCGGCAGTCACTGCAGTTATCGCGAGAAGCTGCACGTGACCGCCAGGGAGAGGGTAATGGCCGGCCTGGATGGTGGATGTACGTGACCGCCGGGGATCTTCTGCCAGGTAAGTGCTGCTGACACCTGACAGACCCGACCGACACTGATAGTGACACTTTCAGGAAGTTCCTGTGTCACGTACTTCGTTTTGTGACACAGGAACTCCCCATAGACTTTAGAGGAAAACTCCGATTCCGGTATCCGATATGACAAAAATATCGGAACTCAGAATCGGAATTCCGATACAGCGAATATCGGCCGATACCCGATATTTGCAGTATCGGAATGCTCAACACTAATGATGCCTGAAATGGCAAAATTTTTAGTGCAATGATATGCAATCCGTGTGGCGGACTAAACCCAGTGTAAAATATCTGCCCTGTATCTAAATATTTTTTGGGCAGCAAAATGGTGTCAAAAAATTGTATAAGACACTCCAAAAAATTGTAGAGTACCACAAAAATGGCAGATTTGTGTGCGCAGTCAGATGTCAGGCCTCGGACAGGTAAACCCGTTCAAAATAGCTGCATTTTCATACTGTACTATGAAACGGATCTGGCTGTATTCTTCAGTGTGAACAAGTAATTAGAGAAAAAAAAAGGGATTCTGGATTGCTTTGGAAAAAAAATCAGGATTAAGATGCAAAAAAAAAATTGCTGCCCACCTAGACCTAGACAGCAGCAGACAGTAATAAAATGGACCCTCTTGATGTATGCAGTTAAGTATATGCCACATAGAAATACCTGAGATCTATATACCCACATACAGTGTGTGCATGCCTTGCACTGAAATGTATACACGCACATACATTCCCTGCCTACCTAGCTCTGCAATCTATATACCCCATAATTAGTCCTTAGAAGGACTGTTGATTAAGCTAGATTTGTGTATTCTTTGATGGTATACCTACACTACCTTAAAACCCCCAAATCTGACCCTATCTCGGCAGCAGACTGAGCCAAGCATGGCAGTGCCAGGTCCTTATATACCTGATGACGCTGTGCGGCCAACCAATCACTGTAATACCATAACAAAGACGGCTGCTGCATTACAGTGCGTGGCAGACAATCCCTGCATGTTGATTGCAGCTCTAAAGAATGGCAAAAATGAAGGGCGTGCACCAGACCTCCCGCCTAGCAAACACGAAAAAGCTCGGTACTCGCCGAGTACAGCGATGCTCGGGCGGAGTAACAAGTATTACTGATCACGTTCGCTCATTACTATTTACTATACAGTAATAACTTCTTAGATGCTTGTCCACAATTGAACAAAATGATCTTTTAAAGGGAATGGCATTCTAAGAGATAAATTAATATAGGAGCTGGTTAAAGGGGTTATCTGAAGCCATCCCCTTTTATCTCTGTGCAGTCTGTGATGAATAAAAGGGCTTATCTAATGAAGTGAGCCAGGCAGCCAGCCCCCTTCATTGGAAACACTGATGGAAAGGAAGGGGAAGGAATCTCTCTGGCATCATAGCCTGTGTCAAAAGTGGAGCTTCTCCTGTGTAAAGGCTGGGTCTCACATAGCGATACACCAGCGATCCCGACAACGATCAGGATCGCTGGTGTATCGCTACATGATCGCTGCTGAGCTGCCAAACAGGCAGCTCAGGCAGCGATCAGCACAAGGACACTGCGGGTAAATATCGCTAGTTACCCGCAGTGTACCTTGGATACCAGCACCCTGATGCAGGGAGCTGGTAACCAAGGTACACAGCGGGTTTCCAGGCACAGCCCCGCGCCTGGAAACCCGCTGTGTACCTTGGTTACCAGCGGATCGCTGGTCTCCCGCCTGTCACACGCAGCGATGCGTGCCTGTCAGCGGGAGACCAGCGATCAAAAAAAATGTCCTGACATTTCAGCGACGATCAGCGATACCCGGCAGGGGGGCTGATCGCCGCTGAATGTCACACACAGCGATATCACTGGGGAGGTCGGTGCTGCGTCACAAAACTAGTGACTCAGCAGCGATCTCGCTAGCGATATCATTGTGTGAGACGGGGCTTAAGACACGATGTTCAAAGGCCACAAAAGATTAAAATCAGGCCAACAATGTGGTCAGTGAAAACTCTACAAAACCGTAACACACACTGAGTTATCAAACAGCAGGAACACTTCTGTGTGTGCTCGGACTCCGACTAAAACAGCTGCTGTACTGCACCATTGACCATATTAATTTAGGTTTTGTTCGATTAACTCCCTGCACACACAAGCTTCAGCTGCATGCTATATGCAGGGTGGTAGCACTAAATAGTGACCCACCCTAAGTAGAAGTACACACCAACTCCAAAGGAAATGTGAAGTTTAGGAGAATACGGAGTACTCGGTGGATAAGATAAAAGTTCTAATTTTTACTAGAAAAAAATATAAAACTTGAACACAATGTAATGTGACACAATTCAGGAATAGACAGAAATGCCAGGATCACCACTCCCTAATACAAGATCATTGCACATGTCCCATGGATCCAGTCAGGGCCGGATTAAGAACATGATGGGCCTGGAGCTGAAGGGGCGGGGCAAGGGGTGGGGCCAAACACAGCAATTCACAAAGGCCAAAAATGTAACGTAAAATATATAAACAAAGTAAATATATGATACATGCCTAATATAAATACAGTGGATATAGAAAGTCTGTTATGGTTATCGCGCTGATAGTAACTTATGAGGCAAATAAACAGGGTTATTCACTGAACGCTAAACTGTGTTTTATCGTAAATAAATCAAACTGGTAGAAGAAAATTAAACTACACATTCACTTTTCGTGCTTTTTTGCTTGCAAATTCCTCAATTGTAGAATCAAGATTAAGCTCATTCAGCAATCTATTTTCAATACATAACAGAGAGAGGGCATTTAAACGCTCCTGACCCATGGAAGATCTTAGTTCATTTTTCACGCGTTTTAGTGCAGAGAATGAACGCTCACCACTGCAGTTGGTGCCATCAAACACAAATATCATGCGAAGGGTCACGTATGTGTTTGGAAATGCACCGACTAGGGATTGTGTGATCAGAAAACTTGTACATTGTCATTTCTTGACTCTTATGCATGGCTTTATTTGCAGAAGTCTGGTAAATTTTGAAAAGAGAGGCAAACTGTACAATTTCTTCAGCAAACAGGGGGTCAAGATCTTCAGAATATGCTGTCACCAGCGTACTGGCTTTGGAGCGTAGACTTTCTGATGCTAGAGAGCATATTTCTGACAGAAAGCCAAAATTTTCTTCTGTTACACGGTATGCTGCTTGTCTATACCTTAGTGATTCTGTCAGTTGGTCATTATTACATAAAAGGTATGTACTTTAAACTTCTCAGATGGTGTCATATCAGCATCAGCAGCTGGTGACATTTTACTTACAGCAGGGACCATATTTGTGGGATTATATGCAGATTTTAAAAAATGTGAACTGAAAAAATATATAGCTAATATGTAAAGGCCCCCCATACACAGACTAGAATACCGACACTCCATGTATGGGGCCTCCCGACTTATGATTTCAGGAGACAGTACAATTTTTAACGGCGGTTATGTTTTCCCATCAATCTAAGGACCCCTGTATATTTAGTAACAGGACTAAGCATATTATCCATGAAACAAACTTGATGAAAGTGCAATTTGAAAAAATAATAAAATGAAAATCCAGACAAAATTGAATATTGGACAAATCAATGGGAAATAAGTCGTCAGATATGAAAGGATCCAACTAATAATGAGAATAACCCAACGGGGGCAGTCCATATACAACCTGAGGATATTGGGACAAGAGACATCAGAGACCCCCACTATATGAACCAAAGGCCGACAAATCAGACACTAATGTTCATGACACCAGACACATAAAGAGCAGCAGGAAGACCACCACACTTAGTCATGTACCCACGAGCTGCTCTCCCTAATGCTCTCAATGTTCAGTGAAAAACTGAGAGAAGCAGGAAGAGAAGTTCGATGTCACAGGACCATAAGTATAAAAATCGCATATGAGTGAAGTGTCCATGTGATGACTGCTGGAACCTGCAGAGCTGAATCCTGACATTGCAGCTTCTGAATTCTCACAACGAATGCACTGCACACTTTTAGGATTCTTCATTACCGGTGGCGAGAGTACACGGTCATGTCCGCATAAGCATGTGATTTATATACTTCTGGCCACATTCTGACTATGACGTGCCCGCCTCGCTCCGTTCATTTTCATTGAGTGAGGCCACAGTCTAGTCAGCATGTGACCGCATGTATGTAAATCACCGGCACGAGAAAATCCTAACAGCGTGCAGTGCGCACTGTGAGAATTCAGAAATTGACTCATTCTCATGTTTTTATTTATGTTAGGAGCATTAAAGGGGATGTCCAGGTTTGTGCTGAGTCTGCAGTCATTCTATGTGACACAGACCTGGAGAACCCCTTTAATGCTCCTAACAAATAAAGACATGAGAATTTAGTCAATTTCACAAATAATATTTACATCCAGGTACCTTATAGATGACGCTGTCTCTGGAGTCGTTCTCCTTTTCTTCATCTTGTCCAGATCCATGATGAGTTTTCTCATCCACAGTCGTCTCTGCAGACCTCCATCTTCTCCGCTCTTCTGCACCAACTCTCCACACGATGCCCTTAAAGACAGAAGAGTCATTATAATGCCCCTAAATAAAAATTATCTGCATATACTGTCGCCTCACACTATTCCCCTCCCTCCTCACACTGTCTCCTCTCACATCACCCCTGTTCAGCATACTGTCTCCTCATATATTTACCCCCTCACTCTCTATACTGTCTGCTCACACATACCCCTGACTCCCCTACTGTGTTCTGCACACATCCACACCCTCACTCCCCATACTGTGTCTGCACACATCCCATCACCCTCACTCCCCATACTGTGTCCACATGCATTCACCCGTTCGCTCCCATACTGTCTGCACCCCATCCCCATACTGTTTCCTCATACATACTCTTCAGTACCCTCAAATCCCCCCACACATATTAAATGCCCCCATCGCACTCCAAATCCCCCCACACATAAAATAACCCCCATCCCCACTCCAAATCCCCCCACACATACAATAACCCCCATCGCCACTCCAAATCCCCCCCACATAAAATAACCCCCCTCCCCACTCCAAATCCCCCCACACACATTAAATACCCCACTCCAAACCCCCCCACACATAAAAGAACCCCATCCCCACTCCAAATCCCCCCCCACATAATGGTATCCCCCATCCCCACTCCAAATCCACCCACACATAAAAGAACCCACTCCCCACTCTAAATCCCCCCACACATAATGTATCCCCATCCCCACTCCAAACCCCCCCACACATAAAAGAACCCCCATCCCACTCCAAATCCCCCACACACATAATGTATCCCCATCCCCACTCCAAACCCCCCACACATAAAAGAACCCCCATCCCCACTCCAAATCCCCACACACATAATGTATCCCCATCCCCACACATAAAAGAACCCCATCCCACTCCAAATCCCCCCACACATAATGTATCCCCCATCCCCACTCCAATCCCCCCACACATAATGTATCCCCCATCCCCACTCCAAACCCCCCACACATAAAAGAACCCTCATCCCCACTCCAAATCCCCCCACACATAATGTATCCCCCATCCCCACTCCAAAATCCCCCCACACATAAAAGAACCCACATCCCCACTCTAAATCTCCCCCACACATATGTATCCCCCATCCCCACTCAAATCCCCCCACACATAAAAGAACCCCACATCCCCACTCCAAATCCCCCCCACACATTAAATACCCCCACTCCAAACCCCCCCTATACATAAAAGAACCTCCATCCCCACTTCAAATCCCCCCACACATAATGTATCCCCCATCCCCACTCCAAATCCCCCACACATAAAAGAACCCACATCCCCACTCTAAATCCCCCCCACACATAATGTATCCCCCATCCCCACTCAAACCCCCCCACACATAAAAGAACCCCCATCCCCACTCCAAATCCCCCACACACATAATGTATCCCCCATCCCTACTCCAAACCCCCCCACACATAAAAGAACCCCCATCCCACTCCAAATCCCCCACACACATAATGTATCACCCATCCCCACTCCAAACCCTGGAGAACCCCTTTAATGCTCCTAACAAATAAAGACATGAGAATTAGTCAATTTCCACAAATAATATTTACATCCAGGTTACCTTATAGATGACGCTGTCTCTGGAGTCGTTCTCCTTTTCTTCATCTTGTCCAGATCCCATGATGAGTTTTCTCATCCACAGTCGTCTCTGCAGAACTCCATCTGTCATGTGTGCATTGCCACGAAGATCGTCGCGGTTGCACATTTTGACTTCTCACAGCTGAGTTGCTGTTTCTTTGTATTTTGGCAGCTAGGGAGTTAATTCTGTCTGTGCTCGGTGCTGGGACTGGGTGCAGTTTCTCCGGCTGCAATTGTTTATTTGTTGATTGGTTTCCTTTAAGTTTCTGGTTGTCTGCTTTGGGAGTTGCCAGTGAAACACTTCATGCAGACCACAGATAGGAATGAATCTGTATAGACTCTAGTGAGAGAGCTCCTTAGTTGTTTTAAGCTTAACTTGCTTAGAGTTTTTTTCCCAGACCATTTATGTTCCTTCGGTGTTTGAGTGTGTATGCAAGTCTGTGTTTTCTCCAGTCTGTCTTATATGTCTAATCTGTGTATTTAGCTGAGATCAGCCATATCCCTTTGGTGGTAATCAGGATCCTTCTTAGGACTGATTACAGGGTTCAGGGTCTGATAGGAGACAGGGTTAGGCTGGAGATTTGACCTCTGAACCATTATCAGTACCTCCAAGGTAAGGGATTAGTTAGGACCCCAGTGTAGGGTCAGGTTAGACCCCGGTCCTCCTCTTTCCTGTTACAGCTCATCAAGTCCTCAAGATTAACCCTGAGTTCAACTGATATCGTCTCTGCCACATCTAGTCCTCAAGATTAACCCTAAGTTCTGCTGATATTGTGTCAGTTCAACCAAAAAAAGGTTCAAAATAGGAAAAATGCCTTACCCATATATAGCAACCCAAAAGAAAGAAAAGGAAATAGGCAAATTGTAATGAATATATTTATTAATACACATAAAGAAAACAGGAGAAAGAACATCACGGTTACAGAAAGCACCTCAGATATACATAAAAAAGTATATGGCGGCATATGACCTAGTGGACACAAAAATAAGTGGCTAGCACATCATGCGACCCTGAAAAAGCATGGTAGCATACATACATCTCCAATGAGATACAATAAATAGTGTTTATGTATATATAACACCAGGGTCATATGAGATTATTGAGAGGTCAAGTGACCAGACCACAAATGTCTGTGCAAGGAAATGGGATAGTAATATAATATGGCAAGGTAGCAAAAAGTCCTATTTAAAAATAGAAGTGTTGTACATAAGTCAAAAAGCTACAAGCATGAAGGTAAACAAGCACTAATCACAAGGAAATGCTTATAGGCACAAATAAGTAACGGCTTAAAAGCCACTCTAAATACACACTAGCGCATGAAGCTGACCAATGTTCAGCAAAGGTGAAAGTCACAGAAAAAATACTGAGTAGTGTGAGTGAGCATAGCAGAGCCG
>JARQOD010000004.1:48187244-48309812 GCA_033576555.1 Oophaga sylvatica | reverse complement strand
TGTATGTTTTAAGCATAAACTTGTAATGTATGAAATCTTCGGATAGATTTTCTACACAGACGTTAGGCGCACCTAGAGCACCGCTGCAGGTAACGTGTTTGCAGAGTGTGCCACGGTTGTCGCCGTCTGTGTCGTATTGTTCTATGTATAGGAGGTGCAATTTCATCCAGGGCACTTTGCAAGGTTTCGTTGTAATGCTTCAGTGCAGAATCTGGACATGAGAGGGAGGAGATAGGGGCCAACGATGACTGCAAGTTCTTCATAAGTTTCTGGATGTTAATGGCTTGTATGTTTCTATATGTGTGGAAAGTTGGGGTGACCTGAGCGGGATGGCAGTTTATGATAGAGAATGAAAGAAGGTTGTGGTCAGAGAGCAGATGTCACGCGGTCTTATGATATGTGTACGATGTCAGTAAACTATTCTTAAAAGAACAACACTCTATACAACATATAGATTAGCAACATAAGCATGTAAATATAGAATAGATTTACCTGACACGATATCCGTTGAACTCAGGGTTAATCTTGAGGACTTGATACACTGTCACAGGAAAGAAGAGGACCGGGGGTCTAACCTGACCCTAAACTGGGGTCCTAACTAATCCCTCACCTTGGAGGTACTGATAATGGTTCAGAGGTCCAAGTCTCCAGCCTAACCCTGTCTCCTATCAGTCCCTGAACCCTGTAATCAGTCCTAAGAAGGATTCTGATTACCACCAAAGGGATATGGGCTGATCTCTGCTAAATACACAGATTAGCAATATAAGACAGACTGGAGAAAACACAGACTTGCATACACACTCAAACACAGAAGGAACATAAATGATCTGGGATATTAAACTCTAAGAAAGGTGAGCTTAAAACAACTAAGGAGCTCTATAACTTTAAGTCTATACAGATACAATCCTATCTGTGGTCTGCATGAAGAATTTCACTGGCAACTCCCAAACAGACAACCAGAGATTTAAAGGAAACCAATCAACAAATAATTAATTGCAGCCGGGAGAGACTGCACCCATTCCCAGAACTGAGCACAGACAGAATTAACTCCCTAACTGCCAAACACAAAGAAACAGCAACTCAGCTGTGAGAAGTCAGAATGTGCAACCGCGACGATCTTCGTGGCGATGCACACATGACAGTACCCCCCCTTCTACGAGGGGCCTCCGGACCCTCAGGGCCAGGTTTGCCCGGGTGAGTTCTGTGGAAGGTCCGCACCAAACGATCTGCGTTAATGTCAGACGCAGGAACCCACGTCCTCTCCTCTGGACCATACCCCTTCCAATGCACCAAGTACTGAAGGGACCGGCGATTCAGACGTGAGTCAATGATCTTTGACACTTGAAACTCCAAGTTACCATTGACCACCACTGGAGGAGGAGGTAGAGGTGATGGTATAACTGGTGCCACGTACCTCTTAAGTAATGACTTGTGGAACACATTATGAATTTTAAACGTAGGAGGGAGGTCCAGACGAAATGCCACAGGATTAATTATGGAACTGATCCTGTACGGCCCGATGAATCTGGGGCCCAGCTTCCAGGAGGGAACTTTAAGTTTTATATTCCTGGTAGACAACCATACCAGATCGTTCACATTAAGATCTGGACCAGAAACTCTCCTCCTATCAGCCATACGTTTATAACGGTTCCCCATAGCACTCAGATTATTCAATACACCTCTCCACACTGAAGCAAGTGACGACGAGAAACGCTCCTCCTCAGGAACCCCAGAAGGGCCCCCCCCATTGAAAGTACAAAACTGGGGATGAAAACCATATGCCCCAAAAAACGGGGATTTACCAGTGAACTCGCTCCGCCTGTTGTTAAGAGCGAACTCTGCCAGAGGCAAGAAAGAAGACCAGTCCTCCTGGTTCTCTGAGACAAAACACCGAAGATAAGTCTCTAGGCTTTGATTCAGACGCTCTGTCTGACCATTGGTCTGCGGATGAAAAGCCGAGGAAAATGACAATTGCATCCCCCGACGTAAACAAAATGCCCTCCAAAACTTGGACACAAACTGAGACCCCCTATCTGACACCACATCAGAAGGCAACCCATGAAGTCTCACAATCTCCCCAATGAACACCTGCGCCAGAGTTTTAGCATTAGGGAGGGCAGGAAGAGCAATGAAATGTGCCATCTTACTGAACCTGTCAACAACCACCAGTATGACAGTCTTCCCTGACGACTGCGGAAGGTCCGTGATGAAGTCCATAGACAAATGAGTCCATGGACGCTCCGGAAGTTTCAAGGGTAAGAGGGTCCCAGACGGACGGGTATGAGGGGTCTTAGAACGAGCACAAACCCCACAGGACGCGACAAAAGTTAAAACATCTTTATTAACGTTAGGCCACCAAAACCGGCGAGAAAGGAGATCTAAAGTAGCCTTACTCCCTGGATGTCCTGCTAAAGCAGAATTATGATGTGCCTCAATAACCTTTTGTCTCAACTGATTTGGGACAAACAGTCTCCCTGGAGGTCCTGCAGGGGCGTCCCCCTGAGCCTCTAACACCTCCTCCTCAAGCTCAGAACATACAGCCGACACTACCACCCCCTCCTGAAGGATAGGAATCGGGTCATCCGTTTTCCCGGCCCCTGGGAAACTGCGAGACAAGGCATCAGCCTTAACATTCTTAGATCCAGGGCGATAAGTGACAACAAAATTAAACCTGGTAAAAAACAACGACCATCGAGCTTGTCTGGAATTCAGACGTTTAGCAGATTCCAAATACAGCAGGTTCTTGTAATCAGTAATGACGGTGACCGGGTGGACTGCCCCCTCCAAAAAGTGACGCCATTCTTCAAAAGCCAACTTAATGGCCAAAAGTTCCCTATTGCCGATATCATAATTCCTTTCGGCGGACGACAATTTCTTAGAAAAGAAAGCGCACGGATGCCATTTACCAGGGGACGGACCCTGGGACAATATTGCACCCACCCCTACGTCAGACGCGTCCACCTCCACAACGAACGGCTGTGATGCATCTGGTTGGATGAGAACGGGTGCCGAAGCAAAACATTTTTCAAAGAGGAAAAAGCTTGGCAAGCTTTGTCCGACCATTTAGAAAAATCCGTCCCTTTTCTTGTCATGTCAGTGAGAGGTTTGACAACAGATGAGAAATTACAAATAAATTTCCGGTAGTAGTTAGCAAACCCCAGAAAACGCTGCAGAGCCTTAAGATCCTCTGGCTGATCCCATTCAAGCACTGCTCTCACCTTTTCAGGGTCCATACGGAAACCGGAGGCTGACACCAAGAAACCCAAAAACTGAAGTTCCTGTACGGCGAATACACACTTCTCCAGTTTGGCGTATAGTTTATTGTCTCGCAAGATCTGCAACACCTGTCTCACATGCTCCTGGTGAGACACAAGATCTGGCGAGTAAATTAAAATGTCATCCAAATATACGACCACAAACAGCCCCACCAGATGACGAAAAATGTCATTAACAAAATGTTGGAATACTGCTGGTGCAGTAGTCAGACCAAAAGGCATGACAAGGTTCTCATAATGTCCCTCCGGCGTGTTAAACGCCGTTTTCCACTCATCCCCCTCTTTTATCCTAATCAGATTATACGCCCCCCTGAGATCCAATTTAGAGAACCATTTGGCGCCAACAATTTGATTGAAGAGATCAGGAATCAGAGGGAGTGGATACGGATCTCGAACAGTAATCCGATTAAGTTCCGGAAATCCAAGCAAGGGCGTAGGCCTCCATCTTTCTTCTTCACAAAGAAGAACCCCGCAGCCACTGGGGAAGATGAAGGTCTAATATGCCCTTTAGCCAGACTTTCCGAAATATAATCTTTCATAGCCTGCCTCTCAGGACCAGAAAGGTTATATAACCTAGCTTTAGGTAACTTAGCATCAGGAAGTAAATTAATAGAGCAGTCATACACACGATGAGGAGGCAACTCCTGACACCCCTCCTCAGAGAACACATCCCCAAAGTCCTCCAAAAAAGGAGGCAAAGTACTAGGCACGACCGCACTGATGACTGTGTTCATGCAGTTACTTTTGCAAAACTCACCCCATTGGCTTATCTCTCTGGACTGCCAATTAATCACAGGGTTATGTTTAACCAACCAAGGAAGTCCCAACACAATAGGAGTAGGTAGACCCTCCAACACATAACAAGATAATAGTTCCCTATGTATTGCCCCTACCCGAAGGTCAATGTTATGAACCTCATGAACAAAGCTACCTTGGCCGAGAGGCCTGGCGTCAATGGAGAATATAGGGATCGGTTTGACCAATACACTCAGATGCATACCTTGAGCCTGAGCAAACTGAGCGTCAACCAGATTAGCCCCGGACCCACTATCAAGAAGAACAGAAAATCTCTCCACTCTCGTACCAACCACCACCTCCACTGGTACAAGGAACTGAGAAGAACTAGCAGACGAAATACATACTCCCAGGTTGTCGTCCACCACACAACCTGGGATTAACAGTTTTCCGGCGACTTCTTGCTCAACAAGGCACGGGACGGACATCCCCCAACAAAATGTCCCTCTTTCCCGCAAAAGAAACACCTTCTAGTCCTGCGGCGTACCGCCAATCCCCTCCTACGAAAAGATGTCCCTCCCAACTGCATAGGCTCATCCGAACAGACAAGGGGAACCTCAACATAAGGGACTTTAGTGGTAGGTGGAGAAACAACAGGGAGTGGAGTTACCTCACCCCTCTCCCGAAGCCGTCTATCAGTACGGATAGCCAGGGCCATAGCAGCCTCCAGTGATGGAGGAGAATCATACTGAGCCAAAACGTCCTTTAATTTGTCAGAAAGCCCATGACAAAACTGACTCCTAAGAGCTGGGTCATTCCACTGAGTATCTGTGGCCCATCTACGAAACTCAGAAGCAAATTCCTCTGCCGGACGATCTCCCTGCTGTAACTTACGTAATTTTGTCTCAACAAGAGAGACCCGATCTGGGTCATCATATACCAATCCCAGGGCAGTAAAAAATTGATCTACAGACAGTAGAGCCGGGGATCCCGGAGGAAGGGAAAATGCCCAGGATTGAGGGTCCCCTTGTAGGAGCGAGATAACAATTCCCACTCTCTGCTCTTCACTCCCTGATGATCGAGGCCGAAGCCGAAAATACAATTTACATGCTTCCCTGAAGGTAAAAAATTTGTCTCGCCCACCAGTGAACCTGTCCGGGAGAGCAACCTTAGGTTCAACTCTGGTTTGCTCCAGGGGAGACAAAACTTTGGACTTAATGTCCGTCAGCTCCATGGATAAACCCTGCAACTGCAGAGCCAGCTGGGCTACTGGATCCATGGCAACTGGGAATAATTTTATGGGCCAGTGAAAATGTCACGCGGTCTTATGATATGTGTACGATGTCAGTAAACTATTCTTAAAAGAACAACACTCTATACAACATATAGATTAGCAACATAAGCATGTAAATATAGAATAGATTTACCTGACACGATATCCGTTGAACTCAGGGTTAATCTTGAGGACTTGATACACTGTCACAGGAAAGAAGAGGACCGGGGGTCTAACCTGACCCTAAACTGGGGTCCTAACTAATCCCTCACCTTGGAGGTACTGATAATGGTTCAGAGGTCCAAGTCTCCAGCCTAACCCTGTCTCCTATCAGTCCCTGAACCCTGTAATCAGTCCTAAGAAGGATTCTGATTACCACCAAAGGGATATGGGCTGATCTCTGCTAAATACACAGATTAGCAATATAAGACAGACTGGAGAAAACACAGACTTGCATACACACTCAAACACAGAAGGAACATAAATGATCTGGGATATTAAACTCTAAGAAAGGTGAGCTTAAAACAACTAAGGAGCTCTATAACTTTAAGTCTATACAGATACAATCCTATCTGTGGTCTGCATGAAGAATTTCACTGGCAACTCCCAAACAGACAACCAGAGATTTAAAGGAAACCAATCAACAAATAATTAATTGCAGCTGGGAGAGACTGCATCCATTCCCAGAACTGAGCACAGACAGAATTAACTCCCTAACTGCCAAACACAAAGAAACAGCAACTCAGCTGTGAGAAGTCAGAATGTGCAACCGCGACGATCTTCGTGGCGATGCACACATGACAGCAGAAGAGGGGAATTTGTGAAATCATCCACTGAGCAAAGCCAACAGAAAACCAAGTCGAGGGAGTTCCAATAATTTGACTATACTATATATACCTGGTATCTGGTGATACAGTAACTTTTTAGCCAGAAAGTCTTCCTCCACCCACTACTCTAAGTGCATCATTGACACCTCGAACATTGGCCCACATGTGTGATTATTTCTTGCGGATCTGCTTTTTATATTCTTGTCTAATCCATACTGAGCCTGTGAGCATCTTTGTCTGACTCCTGAAATATAAACCGAGATTTAGATTATTTTCACTATACTATATATATCTGGTATCTGCTGATACAGTACCCTTTTTCTTCTTATTATATTCTTGTGTAATCCATACTGAGCCTGAGAGCGTCTGTGTGCCTCCTGAAATATATACGGAGATTTAGAAAATTTTCAGTCTACTATATATACCTGGTACCTGGTGATACAGTACCCTTTTTAAGCTTTTCATATTGTGGTCTTATCCATACTGAGCCTGTGAGCGTCTGTCTGTTACTCCGGAAATATATACGGAGATTTACCCCTAGACTGTATACAGCTGTACCAGGGCCGGCGTCAGCACCCGGCACACCCGGGCAAGTGCCGGGGCCCTGAGCAGGCGGGGGGGCCCACTCGCAGTCTGGCACCTCCGCGCCCGTTAGAGGAGGAGAGCGGTGTCAGCGCCGCCACTGGGCCCCCCCCGCCCGCTCAGGGCCCCGGCATCAGCTGGCACAATACTTACCTCTCCCGTGCCTCCGCAGCCGCAGCTCCGGGCTCCAGGGGGCGCCGGCGCTTCCTCTCACAGCCGGCCGCTGAATGACGTCATCATTCAGCGGCCGGCTGTGGCAGAGAGCGCTGACGCTGGGCAGGTAAGACGTGTGTGTGTGTGTGTCTGTGTGTATGTAGTGCGGTGCTTTGTGTGTGTGTGTGTGTATGTATGTGAGAGAGTGCTTGTGTGCTGTGATGCTGTCTGTGTGTGATGATGGGCAGGCATTGCTGATAATGAGGAGGCATTGATGATGATGATGGGGAGAAGATGATGATAATGGGCAGGCATTGATGATAATGGCCAGGCATTGATGATGGGGAGAAGATGATGGGCAGGCATTGCTGATAATGGGGAGGCATTGATGATGGTGGGGAGAAGATGATGATAATGGGCAGGCATTGATGATAATGGCAGGCATTGATGATGGGGAGAAGATGATGGGCAGGCAATGCTGATAATGGGGAGGCATTGATGATGGTGGGGAGAAGATGATGATAATGGGCAGGCTGTTATGATTTGGTAGCTGAGGAGAGCAGGAAAAAAAGGAAATACACCAGAGCAGTTGGAAACTATGAGATTGCAGTACCCTGACTAACCACCACAACTAGAGGCAGCCGTGGAGCGTTCCTACGTTGGTCCTAAACGCCTCGTCACAGCCTGAGAAACTAACTACACCTAAAGATAGAAAGAGGAAAGCTATCTGCCCCGGAGCAGATCCCCAAAGAACATAGAAAGCCCCCAAACATGTAATGGCGGTTAGACAAGAAGAAATACTGACACAGACAGAAAATAGTATGAGCAAACGTTGGGGCCCAAACTTACTAAATAGAAAAGGATAGGAAGGGCACTTACTGCAATCCCAAAAAACCCTGAAAAGCACCAACTCTACTAATTTCAAAAACACCTGAGATCACACGACCTCTACCACCTAAATTAGTTCTCTGGTGTAACCAAAAACAAAACAGCAGCCACTGAAAAAACTGGAAAAAGCAAATGTACAAACATCAGTGGCTGAACTGAACTGAGAGGCAAAAGCCCCCAGAGGGGCCCTGAAGGCCCCCACAGAAGTGCAGGACAAAATGCAAAAATTAAGCACAAAAACAAAAAGAAGAAAATGTCTTATCTGTTAGCAGGAGATTCAGAAACGACACAGCAGGCTACCAAGGAAACAGGAATCAAGGATTGAGACCAGAACAATTGATCACCAGCAACCCTGATGGGAAGGTGACTCCCTTATATAAGACCAGTCAGTAACACCTGATTCCCAATCATCACAATCTTCACTGGACAGTCCAGTACCGTTTGTAACCACCAGAGGGAGCTTCTGCTCAGAACTCATTTCCAGCCTATTCACAACAGTACCCCCCCTTGAGGAGGGGTCACCGAACCCTCATTTGAGCAACCAGGTCGGTCAGGATGAGTTCTATGATACGCACGGATGAGTCTCCTAGCATGGATGTCCGAAGCAAACACCCAAGAATTGTCTTCCTGACCATAACCTCTCCATTTAACCAAATACTGGAGTTTCCGTCTAGAAAAACGAGAATTCAATATTTTCTCAACCACATACTCCAGATTGCCCTCAACCAAAACAGGGTCAGGAGGCACAGTAGTAGGAACCACTGGCTCAACAAACCTCTTCAACAAGGACTTGTGGAACACGTTATGGATTTTAAATGTCCCTGGAAGAAGCAAACGAAAAGAAACAGGGTTAAGAATCTCCATGATCTTATAAGGTCCAATGAACCCAGGTGTAATGTATGTAGTACAGTTCATATAGCGTCTTGTGCTTGGGTGCGATGAAAATACATGAGACACAGGTTTGATATAGAAAGTCTTGTATTACTTCATACAAGTTGGCAAATATAGTCACACAGTTTGCAGACACAGAAGCAGGAGACACAGCAGGCCAGAGTAATCTAAGCTCAGCAATCACTCTCCACAACAGGTTCAGGATCTTCTTCTCTGTTACCGTAAGTCCATGCAAACGTGGGTCTTTCAAAGAGCAGGGTTCAGAGTCCACAAGTGCTTCAGAGTTCCTCAGTAGGAATAGCTGGAGTACAAGGTCCAAGGCTTTAGGAGTCAGGTCACAGGTTCACTGCAGGCTAGATTCTGAAGCACTGATTGCTCAGCTGTGGCTGCTTAAGAAGCAAAAGGAGAGAATCAGGGCGGGAACATGCAAGCTGGAAACTCCATTTTGACTGAGGGCAAGATAGCTGCAGCAAGACAGAAAGTAAAATGGCTGACGAACAAACTGAGTTTCAGGAACATGTACACAGAACCTTACATTACTCCCCCCTTAGGGACAACCTCCGGATGACCCAGGCCAGGCTTGTGTGGGTACCTCTGATGAAACTGACGGAGCAATCGAGGAGCATTAACGTTATTGACTGGTTCCCATGAGTTGTCCTCCACTGGGTAGCCCTGCCATTTAATCAGATATTGTAACTGATTTCTATACAACCTGGAATCTAAAATCCTTTCCACCACAAATTCTTCCTGACCATCGACTAGCACTGGGTCAGGGCAAGGAGAAGAACGTCCAGGAAACGTATTGGGTGTCGCAGCCTTTAGTAGGGATACATGAAAGACAGGGTGAATTCTCATAGTTCTGGGCAGTTGAAGACGACAAGCAACGGCACTTATAATTTTACGGATTTTATAGGGTCCAATGTACTTATGTCCCAACTTAGACGATGGAATCCTTAACTTAAGATTTCTGGTTGACAGCCAGACCAAGTCTCCTACCTTGAAAGCTGGTGCAGGTTTACGAGATTTATCTGCTGCTTTCTTGTACCTTTCCTGAGCCGATTCCAGATTCTCCTTTAGAAGATCCATATTCTTCTGTAAAGACGTGATTCTTTCAGCCACTGCTGGTAAAGGCGTTTCTATGGGAAATCGTGGTAGAATGTTAGGATGATAACCTAGATTAGAGTAAAAAGGAGACTGCTTAGTGGAGGCACTCTGAGAGTTGTTATACGAGAACTCAGCTAATGGAAGTAGATCCACCCAATCATCCTGTAGGTGGCAGATAAAGCAGCGGAGATACTGCTCCAGGGTTTGATTGGTTCGTTCGGTCTGTCCATTAGTCTGGGGATGAAAAGCAGAAGAAAGGTTTACTTTAATGTCCAATGCTGCACAGAAATTTTGCCAAAACCTAGAAGTGAATTGCACCCCTCGATCCGAAATAACCTCATCCGGTACTCCATGTAAGCGAAACACATCTTTAATCATCAAATCTGATGTCTGTTTTGCAGTGGGTAAGCCGACACAAGGGATAAAATGAGCTGCCTTTGTTAGACGGTCAACCACCACTAGAATGGTGTTCTTCCCTTGAGAGGTTGGTAACTCCACAATGAAGTCCATAGAAATGGATCCCCACGGGCGGGACGGGGTGGAAGAGGCTGTAACAGACCAGTTGGTGAGGAGCGAGGTGTTTTGCATCTTGCACAGACTTCACATGAAGTGACATAGTTTAAAACATCCTTCCTGCAAGTGGGCCACCAAAAGAAACGAGAGAGAAATTCCTGTGTCTTTAGAATTCCTCTATGCCCAGCTATCTTGGAATCGTGAATGAGTTGCAATACTCTCAATCTGACTGTTTCAGGAATATACAGGTGTTGTCCCTGAATCCACACACCATTCTTAAAGACAAGACTTACGTCCCTTGGGGGTTGTGCCAAAAAGGAATCCGCATGGTATGCTTCCTTGATGTCCTTAAGTAGGTCTTGATTATGAATTACTCCTAGGAATCTAGAGTCAGGAAGAATAGTCTTAGGAGGAGTAATTGGATGTGTCTCTGCTGAGTAAATCCTAGAGAGTGCATCAGCCTTTCCATTGCGCGATCCTGGTCTATAAGAAATGATAAAATTAAATTGGTTTAAGAAAAGATTCCAGCGAGCCTGGCGAGGAGTCAGGCACTTAGCCGACCTGATAAACTCAAGGTTACGATGATCTGTCAGGACGACTATTTGCTGTGCAGCTCCCTGAAGAAGGTGTCTCCATTCTTTGAAGGCGGCAATAATGGCCAACAACTCTCTATTGCCCACATCGTAGTTCCTCTCAGCCGAAGACAACTGCTGGGAAAAGAAGGCACAGGGATGCAAGACATTCTTCTCACCTGTTCTCTGAGAGAGTATAGCTCCAACGGCACAGTCTGAAGCATCCACCTCTATTATGAAGGCAAGCTCGGGGTTGGGATGTACTAGGATAGGTGCAGTGGTAAATTTATCTTTTAGACGGGAAAATGCTTCCTGGGCTTGGGGAGTCCAGGAGAACCTAGACTCTTTCCGGGTAAGTTGGGTGATAGGTGACACTACCTCAGAGAAATTTCTAATGAAACGTCTATAGAAGTTGGCAAACCCGATGAAGCGCTGTACCTCCTTCACATTTCTAGGACTTGGCCAATCCTTGATGGCTTGGGTTTTGCTTCCATCCATACTAATTCCTTGTGTAGACAGTACATACCCCAGAAATTGAATTTCGGTCCTATGGAATTCACACTTTTCAAGTTTGATGTAAAGATGATTTTGTCTTAGACGTTCCAAGACCATTCTCACATGTCCATGATGTTCCTCTGTGGAGTTAGAAAAAATTAGAATATCATCCAAATAAATTACCACGAATGTATCTAGGAGATCCCTGAAGATGTCATTCACCAAGTGTTGGAAAGTGGCTGGGGCGGTACTCAGACCAAAAGGCATAACTAGATATTCAAAGTGTCCATAGCGTGACCTGAATGCAGTCTTCCATTCATCCCCAGGTCTAATACGGACTAAGTTATAGGCCCCACGAAGATCTAGTTTAGAGAAAATTTTGGCATGTCGCACTCTCTCCAATAACTCAGGGATTAAAGGCAATGGATAACGGTTTCTAATAGTAACCTTATTGAGTTCCCTATAGTCTACGCATGGTCTCAGAGATCCATCTTTCTTCTTTACAAAGAAGATGGGTGCACCTGCAGGAGATGAAGAGGGGCGTATGAAGCCCTTGGCTAGATTTTCGTCTATGTAATCCTTTAAAGCCTTTAGCTCGGGCCCCGCCAGGGGGTAGATCTTACCAAAAGGTATCTCTGCTCCAGGCAATAATTCAATTGGACAATCATATGGACGGTGAGGAGGAAGCTGGTCAGCGTTCTTCTTGTCACATAAATCCACATAGTCCTGGTATACAGCTGGTAGTTCAGGGACTGACATGGTTCCTTTAGGAACAGAGCAAGCTGAAACTTTTGGACTCATCTGTTTCTCTGGAAAGTGTAATTCCTTGGTCTCCCAGTTAATGGTAGGATTCTGAGCCTGCAGCCATGGTAGCCCTAGAATAATGGGAAAGTGGGGAGAAGAGATAAGCATAAAGGACAGTTTCTCTTGATGATCTTTACCCATAAGAACCCTCAAAGGCTCTGTTTCCTGATCCACTGGTCCAGAGGTCAGCAGGGAGCCATCCACAGTTTCCATCTGTACTGGAGTAGCCTTCTTCACTGAACGTATCCCCTGTTTCAGAGCAAAGGAGACATCCATAAAATTTCCACTTGCCCCTGAGTCGATCATAGCAGAGCTAGACACCCAAGCTGAGTCAACCCAGAGTTTGATGGAAAGAAAGCAATGAGAATTGTTTTTCTTACAACTCAGCTGGGACACCGCTGAGGAAACTTGAAAAATGGCAGCGTTTACACAGTCAACGTCCTCAGAGGTAACGGAGTTTAAGTCCGAAAAATCAAGATCTGTTGCTGCAGATCTCTCTGGAGCCTGAGGCTCGGACCTGACAGATCCCCTCTCGCAACACTCACAATGAATGAGTGCTGCAGTAGTCTTACGAGAACGGCTGGGGCAGTTTATAATGAAGTGCCCTGACTTACCACAATAGAAACATAGATTTTCCTTAAAACGATGTTCCTTGCGTGCATCACTAACCCGTCGTTGTAAAGAGTCTACCTGCATGGGTTCAGGTTCAGGTTCCCGTGTAATCCTACTCAAAGGTTCCTTAGCTGGAGAGGAAGGTAGGAAAAGGTTAGTGCGATTGCTTTCGAACCATCTCTCTTGCCTGCGTTCAGTCAGACGAGTATCAATACGGATGCAGTAGTTAATAAAGTCACCTAACGCAGTGGGAGGGTCGGCACGAGCAAGTTCATCCTTAATCAGTGGAGATAACCCCTTTCGAAAAATAGATTTTTTGGCGGAACTGTCCCAGGTGGTATCAAGGGCCCATCTCCTGAAATCCAAGGCATATTCAGCTACCGAGTGCTTACCTTGGCGCAAAGCTAACATGGCTGCTTCAGCTGTTGCACCTCGATTGGGGTCATCAAACACCTGCCCCATGGCTGAAATAAAAGCATCAAGGTGATTCAAACAATCATCCTCAGTCTCAATCAGAGGGTTTGCCCACATCAAAGCCTTGTTGGTAAGCAACATAATTATAGTAAGCACCTTAGATCGTTCAGTGGGAAATTGTGAAGCATGTGCCGAGAAAAAAAGATTGCATTGATTAATAAATCCCCTGAATTTCTCACGTTCACCGCCAAAACGAAAAGGGGGCAACTTGGGAATCCCAGAACTCGGGGCTACGGCAGGAGCCTGGAATCGCTCTTCTAGAACCTCAATCCTGGCTCGCAAATCCTGGGCAGTCTGTCCAAACACTTGCAAATTGTGATTAGTGAGGTCCTGTAGGCTTGAAAAACGGGTCTTTATATTCTGCAAATCTGCAAGGATATTATCAGTCACTCCGCAAAGTTCCTTTATGCGGGCCTCCATTTTCCAGATCTTTTAAGACAGGAGTACTGGAAGAAGAGGAGAGGAGAAAAAAAAAACAATAGTGTTTACCTGTGGTAACACTGCAGAGAGAAAAAAAAAATTAAGGGAACTGCTCACCTGGAATGGTTGTGAGAAGTCACAACCACTATCATCACAGAAAGTTCACCCGGACATCTGATATCCACAGTTACAGCAGACAAAAAAGAGAAAAGAGAAAAAAAAAAAAAAACAATAGTGTTTACATGTGGTAACACTGCAGAAAAAAAAAACACTTAAGGGAATTGCTCACCTGGAATGGTTGTGAGAAGTCACAACCACTGTCATCACAGAAAGTACAACCGGACACCGATATCCACAGTTACAGCAGACACAGCCTTTCAGACCCAGCAGACACTAACGTTTTGGCTTCAGAATCTTGTAATGTATGTAGTACAGTTCATATAGCGTCTTGTGCTTGGGTGCGATGAAAATACATGAGACACAGGTTTGATATAGAAAGTCTTGTATTACTTCATACAAGTTGGCAAAAATAGTCACACAGTTTGCAGACACAGAAGCAGGAGACACAGCAGGCCAGAGTAATCTAAGCTCAGCAATCACTCTCCACAACAGGTTCAGGATCTTCTTCTCTGTTACCGTAAGTCCATGCAAACGTGGGTCTTTCAAAGAGCAGGGTTCAGAGTCCACAAGTGCTTCAGAGTTCCTCAGTAGGAATAGCTGGAGTACAAGGTCCAAGGCTTTAGGAGTCAGGTCACAGGTTCACTGCAGGCTAGATTCTGAAGCACTGATTGCTCAGCTGTGGCTGCTTAAGAAGCAAAAGGAGAGAATCAGGGCGGGAACATGCAAGCTGGAAACTCCATTTTGACTGAGGGCAAGATAGCTGCAGCAAGACAGAAAGTAAAATGGCTGACGAACAAACTGAGTTTCAGGAACATGTACACAGAACCTCACACTAGGCTTAAATTTAGGAGATGCCACTCTCATAGGAATATTTCTTGAGGACAACCAGACCAAGTCCCCCACTTTAAACCGAGGACCATCAGTCCTATGCCGGTTAGCAAACCGCTGGGCCCTCTCCTGAGAGAGGGACAACCTCTCCACTACCTGGTCCCAAATCTGTTGCATACGCTCCACAACAGAGTCAACACCTGGGCAGACAGAAGCCTCCGTCTGTCCAGAAGAAAATCGAGGGTGAAACCCAGAATTACAGAAAAATGGAGACATCAAAGTGGCAGAGCTAGCCCTATTATTAAGAGCAAACTCAGCCAAAGGCAAAAAAGAGACCCAGTCATCCTGATCAGCAGACACAAAGCATCTTAGATAAGTCTCCAATGTCTGGTTTGTTCTCTCAGTTTGACCATTGGTCTGAGGATGAAACGCCGAGGAGAAAGACAATTGAACACCAATTTTAGAACAAAAGGTCCTCCAAAATCTGGAAACAAACTGGACTCCTCTGTCAGACACAATGTTCTCAGGAATGCCGTGTAAACGAACCACGTGCTGAAGGAACAAAGGCACCAATTCAGAGGAGGAAGGCAACTTAGGTAATGGCACAAGATGTATCATCTTGGAAAACCTATCGCAAATCACCCAGATGACGGTCATTCTCTGAGAAACAGGGAGGTTGGAAATGAAATCCATAGAGATATGGGTCCATGGTCTCTTGGGCACCGGTAATGGCATCAACAAACCACTAGAACAAGAGCAAGGCTTGGAGCGAGAGCAAGTCCCGCAGGACTGCACAAACTCCCTGACATCACGAGACAAGGTAGGCCACCAAAAGGACCGACCAACCAAGTCCCTGGTACCAAAAATTCCGGGATGACCGGCCAACGCGGAACAATGAATCTCAGACATTACACTCTTTTTCCACTGGTCCGGGACAAACAATTTCCCAACAGGGCAGCGCTCGGGCTTATCCTCCTGGCACCCCTCCAGAGCCAGTCTCAAATTGGGCGAGATGGCGGAAAGAACTACACCCTCTTTCAAAATAACAGAAGGATCAGATAACTCAGGAGAGTAAGCCAGGAAACTCCTCGAGAGGGCATCCGCCTTAACATTTTTAGTGCCAGGAAGAAATGAAACCACAAAATTAAAACGTGTGAAAAACAAGGCCCACCTGGCCTGTCTAGGATTAAGTCGCTTGGCAGATTCCAGATAAACTAGATTCTTATGTTCAGTAAGGACCACCACCTGATGTTTGGCTCCCTCCAGCCAATGTCTCCACTCTTCAAAAGCCCACTTCATGGCCAATAACTCCCGATTACTCACGTCATAATTACGTTCAGTTGGAGAAAATTTTCGAGAGAAAAAGGCACAAGGGTTACTTTTAGAGGTCTCTGGATCTCTTTGGGACAAAACGGCACCAGCCCCAATTTCAGAGGCATCAACCTCCACCTGAAATGGCAGAGAAACATCAGGCTGCCGTAGAACAGGAGCAGAAGTGAATCTCTGCTTAAGTTCCTGAAACGCAGAGACTGCCTCAGGAGCCCAATTCACCACATCAGAACCCTTCTTGGTCAAATCAGCTAATGGTTTAACAATAACAGAGAAATTACCAATAAATTTACGATAAAAATTGGCAAAACCCAAGAATCTTTGAAGAGCCTTTAAAGAAGTAGGTTGGACCCAATCACAGATAGCCTGAACTTTGACCGGGTCCATTTCAATAACAGATGGGGACAAAATGAAACCCAGAAATGAGATCCTCTGAACGCCAAAAAGACACTTTGATCCCTTCACATACAGAGCATTCTCTCTCAAAATCTGGAACACAGTCCGAACATGTTTTACATGAGAGTCCCAGTCATTGGAAAAAATCAAGATATCATCCAAATAAACAATCAGAAATTTATCCACAAAATCCCTGAAAATGTCATTCATGAAGGACTGGAAGACAGAAGGAGCATTAGTGAGCCCAAAGGGCATCACAAGGTACTCAAAATGCCCTTCAGGGGTATTAAATGCCGTCTTCCATTCATCCCCGTGCTTAATGCGAATAAGGTTATATGCCCCCCTGAGTTCAAGCTTGGTAAACCAAGTAGCGTTTTTCACCCTGGAAAACAGATCAGAGATCAAGGGTAACGGATATTGATATTTCACAGTAATATTGCTCAAGAGACGATAATCAATACACGGCCTTAATGAACCATCCTTTTTGGCCACAAAGAAAAAAACGGCACCTAAGGGTGAAGAGGATGGTCTGATATGACCCTTCTCCAATGACTCCTTGATATAAGACCGCATAGCGTCATGTTCAGGTACAGACAAGTTAAAAAGGCGACCTTTAAGGAATTTACTACCAGGCACTAATTCAATAGCGCAGTCATAGCTCCTATGGGGAGGTAAGGATGCAGATTTACTTTCGCTAAACACATCAGAAAAATCAATCAAAAAGTCAGGAACATCCTGAGCCTGGGGGGAGGCAGAAAAAACAGGAGTGTTGGTATTAACACATTGACAGCCCCAACTGGTAACAGACACAGATTTCCAATCCAAAACAGGATTATGAGACTGTAACCAAGGGAAACCCAGTACGATAATGTCATGCAGATTATACAGAACCAAAAATTTGCAACTCTCCTGATGATCAGGTTCTACCCTCATTATCACCTGAGTAGAGAACTGAGGTTTATTCTCAGCCAAAGGGGTAGAATCGATCCCCAGTAGGGGAATAGACTTCCGTAGGGGTATCAAGGGAAACCCACAACGTTTAGCAAAATCAAAATCCATCAGGTTAATAGCTGCTCCAGAATCAACAAAAGCCTGAGCAGAAAATGAGGACAGAGAGCATATCAGGGTAACAGTTAACAAAAACTTAGTCTGAACACTACCCAAGACAACTGAGCGAGCAAAACGTCTTCCCCGCTTATTGCAGACAGAAATAGCATGAGAGGCATCACCACAGTAGAAACATAACCCATTGCGCTTTCGAAATTCATGACGCTGTGCCCCAGAAACCACTCTATCACACTGCATGGATTCAGAAGCAGGTTCACAAGGCAACATTATTCCACGCATACCTTTCCGCTCACGCAAACGTCTGTCAATTTGAATCGCTAATGACATAGAATCATTGAGACCAGAGGGAACAGGGAATCCCACCATAACATCCTTTACATTATCTGACAGTCCCTTCCGAAAAAGAGCTGCCAAAGCGTCGTCATTCCATTTGGTCAGGACTGCCCACCTACGGAATCTCTGACAGTATAACTCAGCGTCCTCAAGCCCCTGACTTAATGCCAACAAAGTTTTTTCAGCTTGATCAGTGACATTAGGCTCATCGTACAATAACCCCAAAGCCTGAAAAAACGCATCAACATCACTCAAAACAGGATCCCCAGGTGTCAGGGAAAAAGCCCAATCCTGAGTGTCGCCGCGCAGGAGAGAGATGACAATTTGAACCTGCTGCGCTGCGTTCCCTGAGGACTTAGATTTTAAGGCAAAAAACAATTTACAGTTATTTTTGAAATTCAGAAACTTAGCTCGATCCCCTAAAAACAAATCTGGCATGGGAATCCTAGGTTCCACAACAGGCAACCCAGCAAGATAGGCAGCAATACTCCGAACTTCAGTGGCAAGCTGATCCACACGGCCAGACAACTGTGCAAACTCCATTGAGAGAGAAAAAAAAAAATCCTCCTCAGCACCCAGAGATACAGAGGGAAAAAAAAATGCAACAAACAGGAAAAAAAAAAAAAAAATCTCTGACAACTCTGACAACTCTGACAACTTTTTTCTTTCACAATATTTTTCCCTTCTGTGAGTACCATATAATTTTCAGTTTAGGACGGTGATACTGTTATGATTTGGTAGCTGAGGAGAGCAGGAAAAAAAGGAAATACACCAGAGCAGTTGGAAACTATGAGATTGCAGTGCCCTGACTAACCACCACAACTAGAGGCAGCCGTGGAGCGTTCCTACGTTGGTCCTAGACGCCTCGTCACAGCCTGAGAAACTAACTACACCTAAAGATAGAAAGAGGAAAGCTATCTGCCCCGGAGCAGATCCCCAAAGAACATAGAAAGCCCCCAAACATGTAATGGCGGTTAGACAAGAAGAAATACTGACACAGACAGAAAATAGTATGAGCAAACGTTGGGGCCCAAACTTACTAAATAGAAAAGGATAGGAAGGGCACTTACTGCAATCCCAAAAAACCCTGAAAAGCACCAACTCTACTAATTTCAAAAACACCTGAGATCACATGACCTCTACCACCTAAATTAGTTCTCTGGTGTAACCAAAAACAAAACAGCAGCCACTGAAAAAACTGGAAAAAGCAAATGTACAAACATCAGTGGCTGAACTGAACTGAGAGGCAAAAGCCCCCAGAGGGGTCCCTGAAGGCCCCCACAGAAGTGCAGGACAAAATGCAAAAATTAAGCACAAAAACAAAAAGAAGAAAATGTCTTATCTGTTAGCAGGAGATTCAGAAACGACACAGCAGGCTACCAAGGAAACAGGAATCAAGGATTGAGACCAGAACAATTGATCACCGGCAACCCTGATGGGAAGGTGACTCCCTTATATAAGACCAGTCAGTAACACCTGATTCCTAGTGTTGAGCGATATTGCTCGATATCTAAAAATATTGTATCGAAATTGTATCGCCGATAGCACTAAATATCGTGATATCCGATTTCGATAGCGGAAGTCCCATGTAAGTCTATGGGAACAAAATATCGAAATTAAAAAAAAACTTTATTTCCTTGTAAACACTAAATATACACACATAGAATACATATATATATATATATATACATGTCATTGTGACATATATATATACATATATTTATAGTTTATACACTTCTACATAGTAAAATCGACTCTAATTCAATTGCCGGGTAAAGACGTGACATACCCCATAGAAGTCGACGGGCTCGGTGCCGAGTACCCCGAAAACCTCTGGCTCTGTGCGACTCAACTTGGGCGTCACGAACAGGATTCTGTAGCTCGCTATAAGCGAGTCCTGTGTGCCTGAATTGCACTGGTTTTGTGCTTGAGAATTGCTAAAATCATCAGAGAATGTATTTGCCATTTTTCCGCCATATCTGCGTCACGACGAGGCACTGGTGAAGAAGAAGGGCGTGCTCTTCGTGGGTGTCACTCACTCAGTGGCGTGAAAACGATGGCCGACCACTCTAAATGGTACTGCAATGTAAGATCGTGCCCCACAGCTCTTCAGTTCCGCCTCCTCATCCTCCTCAGTGTGCGGAAACTAACACGAAGGTCCCGCCTCACTACAAAAGAGGGGCCCTCTCCAGATGCTAATGACACATGTGACTTGGCAGAGATGGCTAATGGACACGACGAGCAGAAGTGGGAAGGATGGAGCAGTCAGAGCTCTCCCCCCACGGAAGCGACCCGAT
Organism: Oophaga sylvatica; assembly: GCA_033576555.1. NCBI lineage: Eukaryota > Metazoa > Chordata > Amphibia > Anura > Dendrobatidae > Oophaga > Oophaga sylvatica. The sequence continues at coordinate 48,289,823 of JARQOD010000004.1, read as the reverse complement.
CGCCACAGAATCACCGTTGGGCACCCGGCCTGTAAACCCTCCTACGCTGCAAGAAGCGGAGGATACCCTAAGAGGCCTGGCCCGGCACCGGGAGGAGGTCGCCAGGATGGAAGCCAGCTGGCGTGCCCTAAAACTAAACTTGGAGCGGCGCCAATCCCTCTTACCTGAAGTGTCTGTACCGGAAGGTGAGGCACCCGTTCTAGTAGAGGAGTCCTTGCAATGTGATCCGGTTGACTTGTCGCAGTGGAGGCACCCGTTCCTGCAAAAACCGCAGCACCGTCAGCAGCACCCCAGATCCCGCTGTCTGCCCCCGTCGCTGAGACAGAAGAAGCGACACCCGTCCTCATGGAGGAGGCCGCGCAGGCACCAGAGCACTAACTGCCTGTACCGGAGCCCCGACTGTCATCTGATTTAGAGCCGTCTGCTTCCTCCGCAGGGGAGCGCCGCCAGGACTGGGGGGCGACAGGAGAGCTGCCGCAAACCGGACACTGTAAGCTGCAGTGGAGTGGTGGAGACATGGAGCAGCTGGTGGAGGAGAATTTCAACCGGCGTCAGGAGGAAGAGTGGAGACGTTGGGAGCGGGAAGCAGAGCGACAAAGGGAGCAGCGAGAAACCCTAAAACTTCGCCAACGTCACCTGGAGAAGGACCGGGCAGATAAGGACCGGATGAGAAAGGATAAAGGAACCCTGAGTGAGCCGCGGCGTAAGGGTGCAGTACGGAACTTTAAATTGAAAGGTGGTTGGGGCTTCATCAAGGAGCCTGGACTTTATTTAGAAGTCTTTGTGACCCGGCGGGACGTGGAGGCTCACCTCCCAGAAGGACACCCGGGGAGGGACCTGTTGCCAGGAGACTTGGTGACTTACACCCGACACTGGGGTTACAATGGGTGGTACGCCCTAAATGTTACCAGGTGCGACCCCTACTCCCCAGTGTGTGAGGAACCTGTGAGACCCTCGAAGCCTTCAGCCTCCCACATCCAGGCCTCTGCAAAAGTGCCCACCCCACGCCGTAAATCTCCCCAGCCTCCCTCAGTGGTCTCCTCAGCAACCCACCCATGGACATGATATCGATACGTGGCCCGTACCCGGCGCCTGTTAGGCCCCCTGGGGTTCGTTCAGTCCGTGACATAGGGCTCCAGACCCGGAGGGAGATGAAAGAGGTGGCCACACAGACCCAGATAGCGGGTCACGACGTCACTGTACAGGCCACACGACGTCATCAGGTCCTGGTGGTCCTTGGTGCCTCGGATGTTTGGCAATCTCAAGAAGAGTACCAGGTGGTACCTGGAAGAGGCCAGCCAAAGAAGTCTAAATAACCCGGACAGGGTCCCTGTATGTAAATAGTTAAATTGTTTATGTACCCGGACGGGTGAATGTTCCTAAAAAAGTTTTTTAATTTAATAAAAAAAAAAAAAAAACACAGTTTTCATTTCTTTTATTACTGTCTCATCCTGCGACGCCATCGATCTCCTGTAAAAAAATGAAAAAAAAAAAAAAAAGTATACCACCTGACCGACGCAGTCCATAGTAACGAGTGTCCCACGACGATCCAGCTCTGCTACATCAGAATGACAGGCAGAGCCTGTCATCCCGGCGCAGCACAGCTGATTACCTGCTTCCCCGGCGGTGACGTCATCGGACTGACTGCTTTACGGCCGGGATTACCCTGCAGTCACTGCAGTTATCGCGAAAAACTGCATGTGACCGCCAGGGGGAAGATAAATGGCGGCCATCAAGCAGTCCAGGACGTGACCGCCGGAGATCTTCTGCCAGGTAAGTGCCGCTGACTCCTGACAGACCCGACCGACGGACACTCACAGTGACAGTGACAAATCCGATTCCGGTATTCGATAAGACGAAAATATCGAAACGAATTATCGAAAGGCCGATAGAGCTAATATCGGCCGATAGCCGATATTTGCATTATCGTATCGCTCAACACTACTGATTCCCAATCCTCACAATCTTCACTGGACAGTCCAGTATCGTTTGTAACCACCAGAGGGAGCTTCTGCTCAGAACTCATTTCCAGCCTATTCACAACAGCAGGCATTGATGATAATGGGCAGGCATTGATGATGGGGAGAAGATGATGATGGGCAGGCATTGCTGATAATGGGGAGGCATTGATGATGAATAGGGTTGATGATGGGGAGAAGAAAGGATGGGATTAGATAAATGGGCAGGCATTGATGATAATGGGCAGGCATTGATGATGGGGAGAAGATGATGGGCAGGCATTGCTGATAAATGGTGGAGGCATTGATGATGGTGGGGAGAGAGATGATGATGATAATGGGCAGGCATTGATGATAATGGGCAGGCATTGATGATGGGGAGAAGATGATGATGGGCAGGCATTGATGATGATGGGGAGGAGATGATGATGGGCAGGCATTGCTGATAATGGGGAGGCATTGATGATGATGGGGAGAAGATGATGATAATGGGCAGGCATTGATGATAATGGGCAGGCATTGATGATGGGGAGAAGATGATGATGGGGAGGAGATGATGATGATGGGCAGGCATTGATGATAATGGGGAGGCCATGATGATGATGGGGAGGCAATGATGATGATAGGAGGCAATGATGATGATGGGGAGGTAATCATGATGATAATGGGGAGTCTTTCCACAGCGCCATTTCCTGAGCCGTAACAGTGCAGAACGCAGTACAGCGCAGAGGAGAGCTCCATATTTTGTATGGAGCATTATATGGGGACCAGTATCCTGTATGGAGCATTATATTGGGTCCAGTATTCTGTATGGAGCATTATTTTGGGTCCAGTAATCTGTATGGAGCATTATATGGGGGGTGACATCCTGCGTGGGGTATTATATGGGTGATGAGGGGGAGACTGTGGTGCCCATAATATTGTATGGAGGACTGTACTGTCCAGTCTGTACTGTGCGCTGTGAGGATTTGGCGGTTTTTGAGCTATTGTACAATTTACAATAGATATCAGTCATGTAATGGAAGAAGTGAAGTATTTGGCATTGTACTGTACCCATATTTCTCTGCTGTATCTGTGCATCATGAATCGTGGTCTGTGTTAAAGGGGCCCACTGAGGCTCTTTCGCCCGGGGCCCATAAAAACCTGGAGCCGGCCCTGAGCTGTACGCTTGTGATACAGTACCCTTTTTGACAGAAAGTCCTCCTCCACCCACCACTCTAAGTGCATCATTGACACCTGGAACATTGGCCCATATGTGTGATTTTTCTTGTGGATCTGTTTTTTATATTCTTGTCTAATACATACTGAGCCTGTGAGCGTCTTTGACTCCTGAAATATATACGGAGATTTCCAATATTTTCACCATAATCTATATATACAGTACAGACCAAAAGTTTGGACACACCTTCTCATTCAAAGATTCTTCTGTATTTTCATGACTATGAAAATTGTAGAATCACACTGAAGGCAACAAAACTATGAATTAACACATGTGGAATTATACATTACACTTTACAAAAAAGTGTGAAACAACTGAAAATATGTCTTATATTCTTGGTTCTTCAAAGTAGCCACCTTTTGCTTTGATTACTGCTTTGCACGCAGAAAAGGTGAACGGATGGACTCTACATGCCTAGTTCCCACCGTGAAGCATGGTGGAGCTGGTGTGATGGTGTGGGGGTGCTTTGCTGGTGACGCTGTTGGGATTATCCAAAATTGAAGCGGTGAGCGGTCCAGCTCACCCCAAACCATCTCGATTGGGTTCAGGTCTGGTGGCTGTGGAGGCCAGGTCATCTGGCATAGCACCCCAACACTCTCCTTCTTGGTCAAATAGCCCTTGCACAGCCTGGATGTGTGTTTGGGGTCATTGTCCTGTTGAAAAATAAATGATGGTCCAACTAAACGCAAATCGGATGGAATAGCATGCTGCTGCAAGATGCTGTGGTAGCCATGCTGGTTCAGTATGCCTTCAATTTTGAATAAATCCACAAAAGTGTCACCAGCAAAGCACCCCCCCCACATCATAACACCACCTCCTCCATGCTTCACGGTGGGAACCAGGCATGTAGAGTTCATCCGTTCACCTTTTCTGCGTGCAAAACAGTAATCAAAGCAAAAGGTCGCTACTTTGAAGAGCCTAGAATATGACATATTTTCAGTTGTTTCACACTTTTTTGTAAATGTGTAATGTATAATTCCACATGTGTTAATTCATAGTTTTGATGCCTTCAGTGTGATTCTACAATTTTCACAGTAATGAAAATACAGAAAAATCGTGGAATGAGAAAGTGTATCCAAACTTTGGGTCTGTACTGTACCTGTATCTGGTGATACAGTACCCCTTTTTCATCTTTTTATATTATTGTGTAATCCATACTGAGCCTGAGAGCATCTGTGTCTGCTTCCTGAAATATATATGGAGATTTAGAATATTTTCACTATACTATATATACCTGGTATCTGCTAAAATAGTACCCCTTTTTCTTCATATTATATTCTTGTGTAATCCATTCTGAGCCTGAGAGCATCTGTGTCTGGCTCCTGAAATATATACGGAGATTTCCAATATTTTCACTATACTATATATACCTGGTATCTGGTGAAACAGTACCCCTTTTTCATCTTTTTATATTATTGTGTAATCCATACTGAGCTTGTGAGCGTCATTGTCTGATTCCTGAAATATATAAGGAGATTTCCAATATTTTCACCATACTATATGTTATGTTTTGGTAGCTGAGGAGAAATAGCAAAAATAGCCAAAGTAGCAATACACCAGAGAGGCTGGAAACTATTGGGTTGCAGGACCCTAAACTAACCGCAACACTAGAAGTAGCCGTGGAGGGTAACTACGGTAATCCTAGACGCCTCGTCACAGCCGGAGAGATAGCTACACCTAAAGGCAGAAAGATGAAAGCTAACTGCCCAATAGCAGAACCCCCAAAGAAATAGGAAGCACCCAAACATGTAATGGCAGGTTAAACAAGAAGAAAATACAAACACAGACAGAAAATAGAATGAGCAAATGCTGGGGCCCAATTCTGTCTAGATAGAAAAGTATAGGAAAGAATTCTGACTGCAACCCAAAAACCCTGACAAAAATACCAACACTTCTGATTAACAAAAAACCTGAGATCACACGATCTCTACCACCTAAATCAAATCTCTGGTGTAACACACAGCAATTCAGCAAATAAAAAGTGACACAGGAACAGAGCAAAAGTGCAAACAAAAACTGAGCACAATTGCAGCGACAGGCCCCAAAAGGGGACCAGGTTGAAGTCCACTGCAAGGCAGCAAACCAGCAAGGAAAATCCAACCAGAGAAAATCACTTATCTGAATGAAAGCAGGAATGCAAGCAGAGCTCCAAGCAAGACCTGGAAGAACAATTGATTACCGGCAAGGCTGATGGGAGTTCAGGTCACTTATATCAGACCATTCAGACCAAGCTGATAGCCATTCAGCAATTGGTTCATTACAATCAGCAACCACCGGAGGGAGCGCCAGCTCCGAATTTGCCTCCAAGCGTGTTCACAACAGTGCCCCCCCTTGAGGAGGGGTCACTGAACTCTCACCTGTGCAACTAGGCCGATCAGGATGAGCTCGATGATAGGCACGGATCAGTCTCCTAGCATGGATGTCCGAAGCAAGCACCCAAGAATTGTCCTATTGACCATAACCTCTCCACTTAATCAAATACTGGAGTTTCAGTCTAGCAAAACGAGAATCCAATATTTTCTCAAACACATACTCCAAATTGCCCTCAACCAAAACAGGGGCGGGAGTAGTGTTGAGCGATACGATACCGCAAGTATCGGGTATCGGCCGATATTAGCTCTATCGGCCTTTCGATACTTAGTTCCGATATTTTCGTCTTATCGGATACCGGAATCGGGATTGTCACTGTCACTGTCAGTGTCCGTCGGTCGGGTCTGTCAGGAGTCAGCGGCACTTACCTGGCAGAAGATCTCCGGCGGTCACGGGCTGGACTGCTTCATGGCCGCCATCATCTTTCCCCGGCGGTCACATGCAGTTTCTCGCGATAACTGCAGTGACTGCTGGGTAATCCCGGCCGTAAAGCAGTCAGTCCGATGACGTCACCGCCGGGGAAGCAGGTAATCAGCTGTGCTGCGTTGCGATGACAGGCTCTGCCTGTCATTGCGATGTAGCAGAGCTGGATCGTCGTGGGACTGTCGTTAGTATGGACTGCGTCGGACAGGTGGTATACTGTTGGTTTGTTTTTTTTCTTTTTTTACAGGAGATCGATGGCGTCGCAGGAATGAGTGTATAATAAAATTAATGAAAACTGTGTTGTCTCTTTTATTTCATTAAAATACTTTTTTTTTGCTTTGTCTTTTTTTTATACATTTAATAACTTTGGGATTAATAATGGATCGGTGTCTTATTGACACCTCTCCATTATTAACCGGGCTTATTGTCACCGTGCAATCAACAGTGACATTAACCCCTTATTACCCCACTTGCCACCGCTACAGGGCAGTGGGAAGAGCCGGGTAAAGTGACACAATTGGCACATCTTTTGATGCGCCAAATGTGGGGCTGCTGTAGCCTGGTATTATCAGGCTGTTGAGGGCCAAAATCCATGGGCCTTGACAGTCTTTTAATACCAGGCCGCAGCAGTCTGCATTTTACTTGGCTGGTTAACAAAAATAGGGGGACCCCTACGCCGTTTTTTTTTCGAGGGGATCCCCTATTTTTGTTAACCAGCCAAGCTAAGCAGACTGCTGTGGCCTGGTATTATCAGGCTTGCAAGGTCCATGGATATTGGATCCTTACCAGCCTGAAAAACCAGGCCTCAGCGGTCTGCTTCATCTGGTTGGTTAACAAAAATAGGGGGGACCCACGCCAATTTTTTTCGAGGGGATCCCCTATTTTTGTTAATCAGCCAAGATATGCAGACTGCTGTGGCCTGGTATTATCAGGCTGGCAAGTTCCATGGATCTTGGCTCCTTAACAGCCTGAAAATCCAGGCCTCAGCGGTCTGCTTCATCTGGCTGGTTAACAAAAATAGGTGGGACCCCACGCCAATTTTTTTCGAGGGGATCCCCTATTTTTGTTAATCAGCCAAGATATGCAGACTGCTGTGGCCTGGTATTATCAGGCTGGCAAGGTCCATGGATCTTGGCTCCTTAACAGCCTGAAAATCCAGGCCTCAGCGGTCTGCTTCATCAGGCTGGTTAACAAAAATAGGGGGGACCCGACGCCATTTTTTATTCGAAGGGAACCCCTATTTTTGTTAATCAGTTCCCTCTGACGTCACTGATTGTGTCCCTGGCTGACCTGAAGTGAAAGTGGAAAGCAATCAATTAAGCTTTCCACTTCCTCTCCTGTCAGCCAGGAGAGGAACTCATTCATTTGGGGGTTTACTGTGAGGCTGCAGCATTAGCTGCGGTCCCTGCAGTAAACATTAACCCTTTCTGAAGGATTACACCGTGGGACCTGACTGTGCATGGGATAGGTAAGAATAATTTTGCTTTTTTATTTTATTTTTATTACAGGAAATGGTTTTTGCAGTCAAATAAAAGATGGTCAAAAACATGTGTCTTTATTTCATTAAAATGATTTTTAATTAAAGTGTGTGTGTTTTATTTTTATTTCATGCAATAGGATTAATAATTGATAGTTGTCTAATTGACAGCTCTCAATTATTAACCTGGCTTAAGGTCACCTTTCAATTGCAATGTGGCTTTAACCCCATATTAACCCATTCGCCACCGCTACAGGGCAATGGGAATAGACGGGCAAAGTGCCAGAAAGGGCGAATCTAATTATAGATTTGTCTTTTCTGGGGTGTCTGGGGGCAGATGTTAGTAGCCAGGGGGGGCCAAAAATAATGGTCCCTCTCTGGGCTATTATTATCTGCCCCCATTCGCTGGCTTTGTCTGTCTGGTTGCGAAAATAGGGCGGGAGCCCACGCATTTTTTTTAAACAATTTTACACCTCATATATATATATATATATATATATATATATACATGTCATTGAATTTGTGACACATATATATATATTTAGATTTATAGTTCATACACTTCTACATAGTATAATAGCCGCTAATTCAATTGACGGCTTTTGTGAAAATGCAGAACCCGACATGAAATGACACTTGGTGTACATAGGGTTAACCATGTCTTTTCATGTCCTTTGCTATCTGATTTACACAAACAATTACATCAGTCTATGTGTGCAAAATTTCACACCTGTAGGGGTTAATTAAAGGTGTAAATTCGTAGCAAAAAAGTCCGGTTTTTTTACACCGAATTTACACCTTTAATTAACCCCTACAGGTGTGAAATTTTGCACACATAGACTGATGTAATTGTTTGTGCAAATCAGATTGCAAACGACATGAAAAGACATGGTTAACCCTATGTACACCAAGTGTCATTTCATGTCGGGTGCTTCTGTCTTTTCACAGAAGCCGGCTTTACCCGGCAATTGAATCAGAGGATATTTTACTATGTAGAAGTGTATAAACTATACATATATGTATATATATATGTCACAATGACATGTATATATATATGTATTCTATGTGTGTATATTTAGTGTTTACAAGGAAATAAAGGTTTTTTTTAGTTGCGATATTTTGTTCCCATAGACTTACATGGGACTTCCGGTATCGGAATCGGATATCGCCGATATTTAGTGATATCGGCGATACCATTCCGATCCGATATTTTTAGATATCGAGCAGTATCGCTCAACACTAGTCGGGAGGCGCAGCCATAGGAACCACTGGCTCGACAAACCTCTTCAATAAGGACTTATGGAACACGTTATGGATCTTAAATGTCCCTGGAAGAAGCAAACGGAAGGAAACCGGATTAAGAATTTCCATGATCTTATAAGGTCCAATGAACCTTAGCTTAAATTTTGGAGATACAACCTTCATAGGGATATTTCTTGAGGACAACCAAACCAACTCCCCCACTTTAAAACGAGGACCATCAGTCCTATGCTGGTTGGCAAACCATTGGGCCTTCTCTTGAGAGAGAGACAACCTCTCCACTACCTGGTCCCAAATCTGCTGCATTCGCTCCACAATAGAGTCAACCCCCGGACAGACTGAAGCCTCCGCCTGTCCTGAAGAAAATCGAGGGTGAAACCCAGAATTGCAGAAAAATGGAGACATCAAAGTGGCAGAGCTAGCCCTATTACTAAGAGCAAACTCAGCCAAAGGCAAAAAAGAGACCCAGTCATCTTGATCAGCAGACACAAAACATCTCAAATAAGTCTCCAAGGTCTGGTTTGTTCTCTCGGTTTGTCCTTTGGTCTGAGGGTGAAATGCAGGGGAGAAAGAAAACTGAACACCAAGTTTAGAAAAAAATGTCCTCCAAAATCTTGAAACAAACTGGACTCCTCTGTCAGACACAATGTTCTCAGGAATGCCATGTAACCGAACCACATGCTGAAAGAACAAAGGCACCAATTCGGAGGAGGAAGTCAACTTAGGTAATGGCACAAGATGTATCATCTTGGAAAACCTATCACAAATTACCCAGATAACGGTCATTCTCTAAGAGACAGGGACGTCGGAAATAAAATCCATAGAAATATGGGTCCATGGCCTCTTTGGTACAGGTAATGGCATTAACAAACCACTAGAGCGAGAGCAAGGCTTGGAACGAGAGCAAGTCCCACAGGACTGCACAAAGTCCCTGATGTCACGAGACAAAGTAGGCCACAAAAAGGATAGACTCACCAGGTCTCTGGTACCAAAAATCCCGGGATGACCAGCCAACGCAGAACAATGAATCTCAGACATCACACTCTTCTTCCACTGGTCTGGGACAAACAATTTCCCAACAGGGCAGCGTTCAGGTTTTTCCTTCTGACACCCCTCCAGAGCCAGTCTCAAATTGGCGAGATGGCGGAAAGAACTACACCCGCTTTCAAAATAACAGCAGAATCAGATAACTCAGGAGAATCCGCCAAGAAACTACTCGACAGCGCATCCGCCTTAACATTCTTAGTGTCCGGAAGAAAAGAAACCACAAAATTAAAACGTGTGAAAAACAAGGCCCACCTGGCCTGTCTAGGATTAAGTCGCTTGGCTGATTTGAGATAAACCAGGTTCTAATTGTCTGTGAGGACCACCACCTGATGTTTGGCTCCTTCCAGTCAATGTCTCCACTCTTCAAAGACCCACTTCATGGCCAATAACTCCCGATTACCCACATCATAATTACGTTCAGTTGGAGAAAATTTTCGAGAGAAGAAGGCACAAGGGTTACTCTTAGAGGTCTCTGGATCCCTTTGGGACAAAACGGCACCTGCCCCAATCTCAGAAGCATCAACCTCCACCTGAAACGGCAGAGAAACATCAGGCTGCCGTAGAACAGGAGCAGAAATGAATCTCTGCTTAAGTTCCTGAAACGCAGAAACTGCCTCTAGAGGCCAATTCACCACATCGGAACCCTTTTTGGTCAAATCAGTCAATGTTTTAACAATATCAGAGAAATTACAAATAAATTTACGATAAAAATTGTCAAAACCCAAAAATCTCTGAAGAGCCTTCAATGTAGTAGGTTGAACCCAATCACAGATGGCCTGAACCTTGACCGGGTCCATTTCAATAACAGACGGAGACAAAATGAATCCCAGAAATGAGACCTTCTGTACGCCAAAAAGACACTTTGATCCCTTCACATACAGTGCATTCTCTCTCAAAATCTGGAACACAGTCCGAACATGTTTCACATGAGAGTCCGAGTCGTTGGAAAAAATCAAGATATCATCCAAATAAACGATCAGAAATTTATCCACAAAATCCCTGAAAATATCATTCATGAAGGATTGGAAGACGGAAGGGGCATTAGTAAGCCCAAAAGGCATCACTAGGTACTCAAAATGCCCCTCTGGGGTATTAAACGCCGTCTTCCATTCATCCCCGTGCTTAATGCGAATAAGGTTATACGCCCCCCTGAGGTCAAGCTTGGTAAACCTACTAGCACTTTTCACTCTGGAAAATAGGTCAGAAATCAAGGTTAACGGATATTGATATTTAACATTGATTTTATTCAGAAGGCGATAGTCAATACACGGCCTCAATGAACCATCCTTTTTGGCCACAAAGAAAAAAACGGAACCCAAGGGAGAAGAGGATGGTCTGATATGACCCTTCTCCAAAGACTCCTTGATATAAGATCGCATAGCATCGTGTTCAGGCACAGATAAATTAAAAAGGCGACCTTTAGGAAATTTACCACTAGGCACTAACTCAATAGCGCAATCATAGCTCCTGTGAGGAGGTAAGGATGCAGACTTGCTCTCACTAAACACATCCGAAAAATCAGTCAAAAAGTCAGGGACATCCTGAGACTGGGGAGAGGCAGAAAAAACAGGAGTGTCAGTATTAACACATTGGCAGCCTCTACTGGTCACAGACACAGATTTCCAATCCAAAACAGGATTATGAGTCTGTAACCAAGGGAAACCCAGTACAACAATGTCATGCAGATTATGCAACACCAGAAATTTGCAACTCTCCTGATGATCTGGTTCAACCCTCATTATCACCTGAGTAGAAACTGGGGTTTATTCTCCGCCAAAGGGGTAGAATCAATGCCCAGTAGGGGAATAGACTTCCGCAGGGGTATCATGGGAAACCCACAACGTTTGGCAAAGTCAAAATCCATCAGGTTAATAGCTGCTCCTGAATCAACAAAAGCTTGAGCCGAAAATTTGGACAGGGAGCAAATCAGGGTAACAGTCAACAGAAATTTAGTCTGAACACTACCTAAGACAACTGAGCGCGCAAAAGGTCTTCCCCGCTTAGGGCAGACGGAAATAGCATGAGAAGCGTCACCACGGTAGAAAAATAACCCATTGCGCTTTGAAACTCATGACGCTGAACCCCAGAAGTCATTCCATCACACTGCATGGGCTAAGGAGCTGGCTCACAAGGCAACATTATCTCACGCATACCTCTGCGCTCATGCAAACGTCTGTCAATTTGAATAGCCAAAGACATAAAATCATTGAGACCAGAGGGAACAGGTAATCCCACCATAACGTCCTTTACATTTTCTGACAGACCCTTCCGAAAAAGGGCTGCCAAAGCATCATCATTCCATTTGGTCAGGACTGCCCACTTTCGGAATTTCTGACAGTACAGCTCAGCGTCCTCACTACCCTTATTTAATGCCAACAAGGTCTTTTCAGCTTGATCAGTGACATTAGGTTCATTGTACAATAACCCCAGAGCCTGAAAAAATACATCAACATCATTCAAAACAGGATCCCCAGGTGTCAGGGAAAAAGCCCAATCCTGAGGGTCGCCATGCAGCAGAGAGATGACAATTTGAACCTGCTGTGCTGCGTTCACTGAGGACTTAGGCTTTAAGGCAAAAAACAACTTACAGTTATTTTTGAAATTCAGAAATTTAGCTCGATCCCCCAAAAATAAATCTGGCATGGGGATCCTAGGTTCCACAACCGGCAACCTAGCAAGATAGGTAGCAATACTGTGAACCTCAGTGGCAAGCCGCTCCACACGGCCAGACAACTGTGCAAACTCCACTGAGGAAAAAAAAAATTCCTCCTCAGCACCCAGAGAAAGAGAGGGAAAAATGCAGCAAACAGAAAAAAAAAATTTCTGACAACTCCCTTATTTCTTTTTCCTTTTTTACTATTTTTCCCTTCTGTTGAGTACCATATAATTTTCAGTTTGGCCGGTAATACTGTTATGTTTCGGTAGCTGAGGAGAAATAGCAAAAATAGCCAAAGTAGCAATACACCAGAGAGGCTGGAAACTATTGGGTTGCAGGACCCTAAACTAATCGCAACACTAGAAGTAGCCGTGGAGCGTACCTACGGTGATCCTAGACGCCTCATCACAGCCGGAGAGATAGCTATACCTAAAGGCAGAAAGATGAAAGCTAACTGCCCCGTAGCAGAACCCCTAAAGAAAATAGCAAACATGTAATGGCGGTTAGACAAGAAGAAAATACAAACACAGACAGAAAATAGAATGAGCAAACTCTGGGGCCCAATTCTGTCTAGATAGAAAAGTATAGGAAAGAATTCTGACTGCAACCCAAAAAACCCTGACAAAAATACAAACACTTCTGATTAACAAAAAACCTGAGATCACACGATCTCTACCACCTAAATCAGATCTCTGGTGTAACACACAGCAATTCAGCAAATAAAAAGTGACACAGGAACAGAGCAAAAGTGCAAACAAAAACTGAGCACAATTGCAGTGCCAGGCCCCAAAAGGGGACCAGGCTGAAGTCCACTGCAAGGCAGCAAACAAGCAAGGAAAGTCCAACCAGAGGAAAAAAACAGCAAATCACTTATCTGAATGAAAGCAGGAATGCAAGCTGAGCTCCAAGCAAGACCTGGAAGAACAATTGATTACCGGCAAGGCTGATGGGAATTCAGGTCACTTATATCAGACAATCCAGACCCTGCTGAAAGAAATTCAGCAATTGGTTCATTACCCTCAGCAACCACCGGAAGGAGCCCCAGCTACGAAGTCGCCTCCAGCGTGTTCACAACAACTATATATACCTGGTATCTGGTGATACAGTGCCCCTTTTTCTTCTTATTATATTCTTGTGTAATCCATACTGAGCCTGTGGGCGTCATTGTCTGACTCCTGAAATATATAAGGAGATTTCCAATATTTTCACCATACTATATACACCTGGCACCTGGTGATACATTACCCCTTTTTCATCTTTTTATATTCTGGTGTAATCCATACTGAGCCTGAGAGCGTTTGTGTGTGACTCCTGAAATATATACGGAGATTTACAATTATCATTAGACTGTATACAGCTGTACGCTTATGATACAGTAACATATATCTGCTGATATTTTGGGTACATTTTCACAAAAATGAGGAAGTATGGTGGAAGAGGCCGTGGGCGTGGGGGCCAGCTGGTACTGATGGTGGTGGTGGTGTATCTGCTGGAAGTGCCATAAGCACAAAAGCACCTAATACAGGAGGTGTTGAGCCGACGTCAAAGGCAAAAAAGAGACCCAGTCATCTTGATCAGCAGACACAAAACATCTCAAATAAGTCTCCAAGGTCTGGTTTGTTCTCTCGGTTTGTCCTTTGGTCTGAGGGTGAAATGCAGGGGAGAAAGAAAACTGAACACCAAGTTTAGAAAAAAATGTCCTCCAAAATCTTGAAACAAACTGGACTCCTCTGTCAGACACAATGTTCTCAGGAATGCCATGTAACCGAACCACATGCTGAAAGAACAAAGGCACCAATTCGGAGGAGGAAGTCAACTTAGGTAATGGCACAAGATGTATCATCTTGGAAAACCTATCACAAATTACCCAGATAACGGTCATTCTCTAAGAGACAGGGACGTCGGAAATAAAATCCATAGAAATATGGGTCCATGGCCTCTTTGGTACAGGTAATGGCATTAACAAACCACTAGAGCGAGAGCAAGGCTTGGAACGAGAGCAAGTCCCACAGGACTGCACAAAGTCCCTGATGTCACGAGACAAAGTAGGCCACAAAAAGGATAGACTCACCAGGTCTCTGGTACCAAAAATCCCGGGATGACCAGCCAACGCAGAACAATGAATCTCAGACATCACACTCTTCTTCCACTGGTCTGGGACAAACAATTTCCCAACAGGGCAGCGTTCAGGTTTTTCCTTCTGACACCCCTCCAGAGCCAGTCTCAAATTGGGCGAGATGGCGGAAAGAACTACACCCGCTTTCAAAATAACAGCAGAATCAGATAACTCAGGAGAATCCGCCAAGAAACTACTCGACAGCGCATCCGCCTTAACATTCTTAGTGTCCGGAAGAAAAGAAACCACAAAATTAAAACGTGTGAAAAACAAGGCCCACCTGGCCTGTCTAGGATTAAGTCGCTTGGCTGATTTGAGATAAACCAGGTTCTAATTGTCTGTGAGGACCACCACCTGATGTTTGGCTCCTTCCAGTCAATGTCTCCACTCTTCAAAGACCCACTTCATGGCCAATAACTCCCGATTACCCACATCATAATTACGTTCAGTTGGAGAAAATTTTCGAGAGAAGAAGGCACAAGGGTTACTCTTAGAGGTCTCTGGATCCCTTTGGGACAAAACGGCACCTGCCCCAATCTCAGAAGCATCAACCTCCACCTGAAACGGCAGAGAAACATCAGGCTGCCGTAGAACAGGAGCAGAAATGAATCTCTGCTTAAGTTCCTGAAACGCAGAAACTGCCTCTAGAGGCCAATTCACCACATCGGAACCCTTTTTGGTCAAATCAGTCAATGTTTTAACAATATCAGAGAAATTACAAATAAATTTACGATAAAAATTGTCAAAACCCAAAAATCTCTGAAGAGCCTTCAATGTAGTAGGTTGAACCCAATCACAGATGGCCTGAACCTTGACCGGGTCCATTTCAATAACAGACGGAGACAAAATGAATCCCAGAAATGAGACCTTCTGTACGCCAAAAAGACACTTTGATCCCTTCACATACAGTGCATTCTCTCTCAAAATCTGGAACACAGTCCGAACATGTTTCACATGAGAGTCCGAGTCGTTGGAAAAAATCAAGATATCATCCAAATAAACGATCAGAAATTTATCCACAAAATCCCTGAAAATATCATTCATGAAGGATTGGAAGACGGAAGGGGCATTAGTAAGCCCAAAAGGCATCACTAGGTACTCAAAATGCCCCTCTGGGGTATTAAACGCCGTCTTCCATTCATCCCCGTGCTTAATGCGAATAAGGTTATACGCCCCCCTGAGGTCAAGCTTGGTAAACCTACTAGCACTTTTCACTCTGGAAAATAGGTCAGAAATCAAGGTTAACGGATATTGATATTTAACATTGATTTTATTCAGAAGGCGATAGTCAATACACGGCCTCAATGAACCATCCTTTTTGGCCACAAAGAAAAAAACAGAACCCAAGGGAGAAGAGGATGGTCTGATATGACCCTTCTCCAAAGACTCCTTGATATAAGATCGCATAGCATCGTGTTCAGGCACAGATAAATTAAAAAGGCGACCTTTAGGAAATTTACCACTAGGCACTAACTCAATAGCGCAATCATAGCTCCTGTGAGGAGGTAAGGATGCAGACTTGCTCTCACTAAACACATCCGAAAAATCAGTCAAAAAGTCAGGGACATCCTGAGACTGGGGAGAGGCAGAAAAAACAGGAGTGTCAGTATTAACACATTGGCAGCCTCTACTGGTCACAGACACAGATTTCCAATCCAAAACAGGATTATGAGTCTGTAACCAAGGGAAACCAGTACAACAATGTCATGCAGATTATGCAACACCAGAAATTTGCAACTCTCCTGATGATCTGGTTCAACCCTCATTATCACCTGAGTAGAAAACTGGGGTTTATTCTCCGCCAAAGGGGTAGAATCAATGCCCAGTAGGGGAATAGACTTCCGCAGGGGTATCATGGGAAACCCACAACGTTTGGCAAAGTCAAAATCCATCAGGTTAATAGCTGCTCCTGAATCAACAAAAGCTTGAGCCGAAAATTTGGACAGGGAGCAAATCAGGGTAACAGTCAACAGAAATTTAGTCTGAACACTACCTAAGACAACTGAGCGCGCAAAAGGTCTTCCCCGCTTAGGGCAGACGGAAATAGCATGAGAAGCGTCACCACGGTAGAAAAATAACCCATTGCGCTTTCGAAACTCATGACGCTGAACCCCAGAAGTCATTCCATCACACTGCATGGGCTAAGGAGCTGGCTCACAAGGCAACATTATCTCACGCATACCTCTGCGCTCATGCAAACGTCTGTCAATTTGAATAGCCAAAGACATAAAATCATTGAGACCAGAGGGAACAGGTAATCCCACCATAACGTCCTTTACATTTTCTGACAGACCCTTCCGAAAAAGGGCTGCCAAAGCATCATCATTCCATTTGGTCAGGACTGCCCACTTTCGGAATTTCTGACAGTACAGCTCAGCGTCCTCACTACCCTTATTTAATGCCAACAAGGTCTTTTCAGCTTGATCAGTGACATTAGGTTCATTGTACAATAACCCCAGAGCCTGAAAAAATACATCAACATCATTCAAAACAGGATCCCCAGGTGTCAGGGAAAAAGCCCAATCCTGAGGGTCGCCATGCAGCAGAGAGATGACAATTTGAACCTGCTGTGCTGCGTTCCCTGAGGACTTAGGCTTTAAGGCAAAAAACAACTTACAGTTATTTTTGAAATTCAGAAATTTAGCTCGATCCCCCAAAAATAAATCTGGCATGGGGATCCTAGGTTCCACAACCGGCAACCTAGCAAGATAGGTAGCAATACTGTGAACCTCAGTGGCAAGCCGCTCCACACGGCCAGACAACTGTGCAAACTCCACTGAGGAAAAAAAAAATTCCTCCTCAGCACCCAGAGAAAGAGAGGGAAAAATGCAGCAAACAGAAAAAAAAAATTTCTGACAACTCCCTTATTTCTTTTTCCTTTTTTACTATTTTTCCCTTCTGTTGAGTACCATATAATTTTCAGTTTGGCCGGTAATACTGTTATGTTTCGGTAGCTGAGGAGAAATAGCAAAAATAGCCAAAGTAGCAATACACCAGAGAGGCTGGAAACTATTGGGTTGCAGGACCCTAAACTAATCGCAACACTAGAAGTAGCCGTGGAGCGTACCTACGGTGATCCTAGACGCCTCATCACAGCCGGAGAGATAGCTATACCTAAAGGCAGAAAGATGAAAGCTAACTGCCCCGTAGCAGAACCCCTAAAGAAAATAGCAAACATGTAATGGCGGTTAGACAAGAAGAAAATACAAACACAGACAGAAAATAGAATGAGCAAACTCTGGGGCCCAATTCTGTCTAGATAGAAAAGTATAGGAAAGAATTCTGACTGCAACCCAAAAAACCCTGACAAAAATACAAACACTTCTGATTAACAAAAAACCTGAGATCACACGATCTCTACCACCTAAATCAGATCTCTGGTGTAACACACAGCAATTCAGCAAATAAAAAGTGACACAGGAACAGAGCAAAAGTGCAAACAAAAACTGAGCACAATTGCAGTGCCAGGCCCCAAAAGGGGACCAGGCTGAAGTCCACTGCAAGGCAGCAAACAAGCAAGGAAAGTCCAACCAGAGGAAAAAAACAGCAAATCACTTATCTGAATGAAAGCAGGAATGCAAGCTGAGCTCCAAGCAAGACCTGGAAGAACAATTGATTACCGGCAAGGCTGATGGGAATTCAGGTCACTTATATCAGACAATCCAGACCCTGCTGAAAGAAATTCAGCAATTGGTTCATTACCCTCAGCAACCACCGGAAGGAGCCCCAGCTACGAAGTCGCCTCCAGCGTGTTCACAACAACTATATATACCTGGTATCTGGTGATACAGTGCCCCTTTTTCTTCTTATTATATTCTTGTGTAATCCATACTGAGCCTGTGGGCGTCATTGTCTGACTCCTGAAATATATAAGGAGATTTCCAATATTTTCACCATACTATATACACCTGGCACCTGGTGATACATTACCCCTTTTTCATCTTTTTATATTCTGGTGTAATCCATACTGAGCCTGAGAGCGTTTGTGTGTGACTCCTGAAATATATACGGAGATTTACAATTATCATTAGACTGTATACAGCTGTACGCTTATGATACAGTAACATATATCTGCTGATATTTTGGGTACATTTTCACAAAAATGAGGAAGTATGGTGGAAGAGGCCGTGGGCGTGGGGGCCAGCTGGTACTGATGGTGGTGGTGGTGTATCTGCTGGAAGTGCCATAAGCACAAAAGCACCTAATACAGGAGGTGTTGAGCCGACGTCTGGCTCAAGAAGGCCTGGAAGGCTCCCTTTACTGGGAGTAGGTAAACTGCTTTAAAAGCCGGAGCATCAGGAACAGGTTTTGGCTTTCATTGCCGAAACAGCCTCCAGCTCTATCACCTCCTCTTCTGAAGTTTCAAAAAATGCAAGCATTGAGTCATCAGTGCAGGCTCCTGGTCAGGAACAACACCTTTCCTTGTGTCCTTCACCCTCACCAAAAGTGAAGGATGCGGCAGCCCACACTTCAGATTACTCCATGGAGCTCTTTTCACATACCATGCCTGGGTTATCAAGTCAAATCCTGAATTCCCAGTCCAACATGAATCAGAGATGGAGTGTACTGATGCACAGCCACTGCTAGATGATTCTGCTGGTACATTCAACCAGAGCACTACATTTCCCTCGCAGTCTACTGAGCCAGAATCTGACCCTGATGAAACTCAGGTGCCCCTTCCCGTACACTATACCACCATACACGGTGACACAGAGGAAGGAGCAGATGAAATTGAAGAGGAGGTGATGGATGACCCAGTTGTTGACCCGGTTGCCATCCATTGGGGGAAGAGGGTGCCGTTGGCAATAGCTCAGAAGAGGAGAAGGATCCGCAGCAGGCATCGACATCGCAGCAGCGGTAATCTGGCAAGCCCGTAGCAGTACAAAAATGTCTTAAAAAAACAAAAAGAGTTGCAGGACAGCTTGGCCATACGGTCAAATTAGCACAGCGTGCAAGCCCTTAAAATTTATCCCATAGTACGAAGAATCCAGTGTGGCACTTTTTTGACCAAAATTGATGAGGCAAAGGTTATCTGTAAGTAGTGAGTAAGGACCTTTAGCCAAGGGAAAAATCTCAGAAATTTGAATACCAGTTGCATGCTTAGACATTTAATGAACATGCACTTGCAAGCGTGGATGGACTACAAAACCTACAAATACCCCCCCCCCCAGGGCCAGCATCAGCACCTGGCGCTCCCGGGCAGTTTCCAATTCCCTGAGCAGGTGGAGGGGCCGAATCGTGGGCGACGGCACTGGCACAGGGCCCCTCACAGATCAGATACTGGAGCAGCATCCATGGGGCCCATCATATACTGGAGAATCATATGGGGTTCATTATCTATCAGGCATCATATAGGGTATGGAGCATCATATGGGGCACATATGGGGCCTATTCTGTACGGAGCATTATATGGAGCCCCTTCTGTATGGAGCAATATATGGGGCCCATCATATACTGTATGGAGCTTTATATGCGACTCATTATACTGTATGGAGCAATATGTGGGGCTCATTCTACTTTATGGGGACCATCCTATACTTTATGGCACATTATATGGGGACTATCATATACTGGAGCAGTATGTGGAGCTCATCATATACTGTATGGAACATTATATGGGACCAATTATGTATGGAGCAATATATGAGGCTCATTATTCTGTATGGCGCACTATGTGGTGGCCATAATACTGTATGGAGGAATATATTGTCCGGTTTTTGAGCTATTGTAGATTTTAACATAGATATCAGTCATGTCATGTAAGAAGTGAAGTATTTTTCATTGTACCATACCTATATTTCTATGCTGTATCGGAGCATCATGAATTGTGGTATGTGTTAAAGGGGCCCACTGACATTCTTTGGCCCGGGGCACACGAAAACCTGGAGCCAGCCCAACCCCCCACAAGTTTAGCCAAATAACCCCCAGTTTTCAATGTGTAACTATTATTATGAAGTAAATTAAGGTTGCCAAGCTTAAAGGGAATCTGTCACCCTAAATTGGCGGGATATTTAAATGATGGCAGTCAGGTCAGATTGGCGGTGTTTTGAGTACTTGCCTTATCATGTTGTTTGCCGCTGTCTCCATTATTTCTGGGAATTGTAGTCGTTGCCCTCCATATAATGTGCCTGCGCATTGCAATCTTGAATTGCGCACGCGCAATATGCTTTGCCCGCAGATTGCAATGCGCAGGCGCATTATATGGAGGGCAATGACTGCAATTCCCAGAAATAATGGGGACAGTGGCAAACAACATGTTAAGGCAAGTACCCAAAATACCGCCCATCTGACCTGACTGCCATCATTTAAATATCCCGCCAATTTAGGGTGACAGATTCCCTTTAAGTAATAAGAATTAATGTTGTTGGCATTGAAATGGGCACTGTAGGTGTTTACTGTCCTCCACTCCCTGCCAACTTTGCTTCCCCATTGACTCGCATTGGGTTTTGTGTTTCAGTCGGACCCCCGACTTTTCCCGATAGTCGGCCGATTTCGTTCGTCTCGACTTTTGAGAAAGTCGGGTTTCATGAAACCTGACTTGACCCTAAAAAAGGTAAAGTCGCTCATCTCTAGTATCAACCACTGAGGACTCTCAATTCGGAATATTATTTCACTCCTAGTTAAGATTCCATTGATTTCAAACACCACACCTGTTTCTGGATTGAAAATAAATTGATACTTTTTGGTTAGCTTATGGAAAAAAAACTATTGCCTCTTCATGCAGCTAAAAAAAAAAGTTCTTGATATTCCCCAAAGAGGGATAATTTTTGTACCGCTGCATGTGAAAAAGCCATACATTTATATTGAATATAAATATCAGCAAGGCAAGCACGTGCCTCCAAAAATATAATTTGTGGCCCGTTTTACTATCTAAGAATAGCCTAAGAAGTCTGTTAGTGCATTGTTAAATGGGCTGTTTGTTTCCACCTGTTACCTACCATTTGATTTTCCCTAGTTAAAAATATTGAAGTGTTTGCATAAAAGAGCTCAAAATGTGTTTAACAATGTCTTAGGACACTTCTCAATGTTATACATGTCTTTTCAGAGCAATTAGAGAACTTATGATTCAAACCTGGAATCAAAGTTGACAAATTTGAATTTCAAGAGTCGATAATTTCTAATAATAAACTTATTTTTGCACATTTTTGTGCACTTGCAGTTTTATTTTGTGTTATTTCACATACTACAGATGAACAAGCAGTTTTATCCATAAATAAACCATAACAGAATCCAGTGTATTGAACATTTGTTTCCCTGTTAAAATAAGTGCCCAATTAACACTTGCAAAATAAACTCTGTAAGCTGTCGAACTATTATTATCAGGTCCATTTAGCTATTGAACCTAATTCTCCTCTCAACTCCAAACACCAAAAGCTCAAGTCGGAATTCCTGATATCTACATTATGTGTGATTCATTTTCTAATGTCCTAATTAGATAAAGTTTGTTGCTGACTTGTTTACTACATATCCTACAAATCCATGTGTTCTTTTTTGCAGAAAATGAATGCAATTTTTCTGTTTGAAGGCAAACACATCGGCATGACCTTTCAGTTTATGAAGGATGGAAAGCTCAGAGACTCTTTATCTTTGGCAACCAGACAACCGCAAAGTGAATTAATCCTTTATAAAATGAAACTTTTATACTGATAATATATATGTAATATATTCATGGAAGAGAAACACTTGACATATAATATAAATGCAGTAAAGCAAACACAATAAACACTAAAGCATTGACAGTATAATGCTCCCTTTCAAACATATCTGCATGGCAAATGAATCACCTGCAGAACAAAGGGCAATTGTTACGGTAATCATTTTTTAATTTGTTTTTTGCATCATGCAAGAAAAAAACTGATAATGCAGCTGATGGTAAGGTAATGTTACATGGACATATTAGAGGTACACTCTTTATGTACTAGAAAGCAATAATATAGCACCGATGCAAGTCTGCAGCCCATTCTGTGCATCCAATTTCAACAGCAAAGAGAGATTTCTCTTCAACATAATTTGACCAAATAAATACATTAAAGCATGACCTTTTAAAATGCTACATTTTTTACCAATTAGTGAAAAATATATTTTATAGCACTGTAAAAGGCACTGTAAAAGGACATGTTTGCACTTGCCCAAACAGTAACCACACAAATGATGTTCTCATTCCGTAACTGCTCAACAAAAAATTTAGCACATCATACCTAATTTAGAACGTAATATTTTGAGATTACATGTGAGATCTGGCATTTTCATTGAGAGTAGAGCTGCCGAGCGTTGTGGATTGCACCGCACAGAAAGTTTAGACATGACTTTTGCTAAAAAGGTGTCATGTATATGTTTATTTTGAATACAAACGTTTCCCGACATTATATTTTTGTATCCTGCATTTATTTATTTATTTTACTCATTTATATAGCGCCATTAATTCCACAGCATGTTGCAAACATTATTGGTAGAGATGAGTGACTGTGCCTCCGGGAGGGTCGAGTCGGGTTTCGGTCGTCTCGAATTTTACAAAAGTCGAGTAGTACGAAATCGGCCGACTATCGGAAACAGTCGAGTCGGTGTCGGAAAACCCGACCCCAATGCAAGTGAATGGGGAATAAAAGTTGCCAGTGAGTGGAGCACAGTAAACACCTACAGTGCCCATTTCAATGCCAACGACATCAATTCTTATTACTTAAGCTTGTTAACCTTAATTTACTTTATAATAGTAACGCATTGAAAACTGGCAGTTATTTGGCTATAGTTGTGGGGGGGTACAGCCCAGTAAGGGAGGTGGAAAAACTGGCATATGTTGAGGCAGGGCCGGAGTCAGCACCCGGCGCACCCGGGCAAGTGCCGGTGCCCTGAGCAGGCGGGGGGGCCCACTCACAGTCGTGGACACTGGCATGCTATGGGGGCCCGGTGCCTGTGCCAGTACCGGGGGCCGGTGCCTCGAGCAGAGCAGCTGCCACTGAGGAGAGGTGAGTAGTTCATTTTTTATTTTTTTTTATGCTTGGCGCAATATATGGAGACCATCATATGGGGCCCATCATACACTGGAGTATCATATATGGGACCCATAATACATTGTAGCATCATATATGGGGCCCATCATACACTGGAGCATCATAAATGGAGCATTACATGGGGCCCATCAAACACTGGAGCATCATATATGGGGCCCATTATGTATGGAGAATTATATGGGGCTCATTATTCTGTATGGAGCTCTATGTGGTGCCCATAATTGTGTATGAAGCAATATATGGAGCACATTATACTGTATGGAGCAATATATAGGGCTCATTATTCTGCATGGAGCACTATGGGGTGCCTATAATACTGTATGGAGCAATATTAGGCTGCCGGATAGCTGTATTGCTGTGTGTACACTGCTGTGCAGACTGCTTTTTGCACAGCACTAATACTTTTAGTCTTTTTTTTGGCACAGTTACCGACAGTTCATATTTTCCCACACGGTATAGAGCTGTACGCTCCTCACACACTACCATGTACCGGCTGGTATCACGGACAAATACATGCTGACTATCTGTGTGTGACTCCAGGAATATATATGCAGATTTCAATTTTCCCCTACACTATATACACCTGGTATCATCTGATACAGTACCTTTTTTCTGCCTTTTGTATTACGGTCAAATCCATATTGAGAGGGCATCTGTGTGTGACTCTGGAAATATATACAGAGATTTAAAATTTTCCCCTACACTATATACGCCTGGTATCTTCTGATACAGTACCGTATATCTGATCTTTGTATTACAGTCAAATCCATACTGAGTGAGCGTCTATGTGTGACTCTGGAAATATACATGGAGATTTAAATTTTCCCCTACACCATATACAGCTTTACGCTTCTCATACAGTACCATATATCTGCTGTTTGTATTACGGTCAAATCCATACTGAGTGAGTGTCTGTGTGTGACTCCGGAAATAAATACGGAGATTCAAATTTTCCCCTACACCGTATACAGCTGTACGCTTCTCATACAGTACCATATATCTGCTGGTATATTTGGTACATTTTCCCAAACATGAGGAAGTATGGTGGAAGAGGCCGCAGACGTGGGCGGAGGGGGTCAGCTGGTACTGATGGTGGTGGTGGTTGTACATCAGCTGGTAGTGCCAAAAGCACAATAGCACCTAAGGCAGGAGGTGTTGAGCCTGCGTCATCGTCTGGCTCCAGAAGGCCTGGAAGGCTCACTTTTCTGGGAGTAGGTAAACTGCTTTTAAAGCTGGAGCATCAGGAACTGGTTTTGGCTTACATTGCCGAAACAGCCTCCAGCTCTATCGCCTTCTCTTCTGAAGTTTCAAAAACTGCAAACACTGCAAACACTGAGTCGTCAGTGCAGGCTCCTGGTCAGGAACAACACCTTTCCTTGTGTCCTTCACCCACACCAAAAGTGAAGGATGCGGCAGGCCACACTTCAGATTACTCCCTGGAGTTCTTTTCACATACCATGCCTGGGTTATCAAGTGAAATCTTGAATTCCACAGTACAAAATGAATATGACATGGAGTGCACTGATGCACAGCCACTGCTATATGATTCTGCTGGTACATTCACCCAGAGCACTGCATTGCCCTTGCAGTCTATTGAGCCAGATTCTGACCCTGATGAAACTCATGTGCCACTTCCCGCATACTATACCACCTTACACGGTGACACAGAGGAAGGTGCAGATGAAATTGAAGAGGAGGTGATGGATGACCCAGTTGTTGACCCGGATTGGCATCCGTTGGGGAAGAGGATGCCGCTGCCAATAGCTCAGAAGAGGAGGAGGATCCGCAGCAGTCATCGACATCGCAGCTGCGATTATCTGGCAGGCCCATGGCAGCCCAGAAACGTGTTAAAAAAACAATAAGAGCTTCAGGACAGCTTGGCCAGACGGTCAAATTAGCACTGCGTGCAAGCCCTGAAAATTTATCCCATAGTAGGAAGAGTGCAGTGTGGCACTTTTTTGACCAAAATCCTATTGATGAGGCAAAAGTTATCTGAAAGTAGTGCGGAATTAGCTTTAACCGAAGGAAAAACCTCCGAAACTTGAATACAAGTTGCATGCTTGGACATTTAAACACCATGCACTTCCAAGCGTGGACGGACTACAAAACCTCAGGTAGCACATGTGCACCTGCTCCGACTGAAGGTAGCCAGCAACGCTACATTGCTTCCCCCTCTGTAAGCTCACCGGTTAGCACACCACCAGCAAGAAATGTTGAGGTGTCGTCGCAAGGCCAAAGCAGTCAGGGAATCACAATGTTTTTCCAACGAAAGACTGAATCTAGGCCATCACCACCACCATCACCAACCCCCTCTCAGTCCGCCATGTCCACCGCTAGTTCCACCATGTGCAGCTCTCAAGTCCAGGTCACCCTAGCAGAGACTCTGAGTAAGGCAAGAAAGTACTCATCCTCTCATCAGCGTACACTGGCTTTGAACGCCTACATTGCCAAACTAATCTCATTAGAGATGATGCCCTTCTGTTTGGTTGAAAGCGCAGCGTTCCGAGAGCTCATGGCCTACGCTGTCCCACGCTATGACCTACCGAGTAGGCACTTCTTTTCTAGAAAAGCCATCCCTGCCCTCCACCTGCATGTGAAAGACCACATTGTCCATGCACTCAAACAATCAATGAGTGGAAAGGTTCACCTCACAACAAATGCATGGGCCAGTAGGCATGGCCAGGGCCGTTACGTGTCCATCACTGCGCACTGGGTTAATGTGGATGCAGGGTCCACAGGGGACAGTGGCGGTGGGACAGTGCTGCCTAGCCCATGGTATAGGCAACAGTTGGCTGTAGGCGTTTGACCCTCCTCCTCCTCCTCCTCCAGAAGCGAAAGCTCGTCGACTAAGCGCAGTCACACGAGCACTCCATCCGCAGCTGCCAGTGTTGCACACAAGGTGTCCCACTATCGAACAGCTAGTTGTAAGCGTCAGCAGACTGTTTTAAAGATGATGTCTTTGGGCGACAACAGACACACCACGGAGGTACTGGCTGACTACTTGCAGCGAGAAACTGAGTCATGGCTAGGCAGCCTACATCTTGAGACAGGCAAGGTAGTCAGTGATATCGGACATAATTTTGTGGCGGCCATAGCCCTGGCAAAACTCAGACACATACCTTGCCTGGCTCACAACTTTAACCTGGTGGTGCAGTGCTTCATAAATAATTATCCTGAGTTAACAGCCCTGCTCCATAAGGTGCGAAGACTGTGCTCGCACATCCGTCGTTTGTCCGTAGACTTCAGTCGTATGCAGAGGCTGCAGCGATTGCTCCACCTCCCCAAGCACCGCCTAATCAAAGACGTTGCAACAAGGTGGAACTCCACCATACACATGGTTGAAAGGCTGTGTGAACAGAGGCAGGCTGTAATGCATTTGTGAGAGGAAATACGGGCAGGCAGTTTGAGGGCAGACATCGAGTTGTCGGGTGTGCAGTGGTCAAAGCTGAAAGACCTCTGTAAAGTCCTCCAGTGGTTTGAGGAATGCACACGGCTGGTAAGTGCAGACGACGCCATCATAAGCATGAGCATCCCACTTATGCGTCTGCTCATGCAAACTTTGACGCACATTAAGGATCAGGCATCTTCAGCGAAGGAGGAGAAGGAGGGAAGCCTTGATGACAGTCAGCCATTGTCTGCTCAGGAAACTGTCCTGGATGAGGTGGAGGAAGAAGAGGAAGAGGAGGAGGATGAGGGGGATGATTATGTTGGGGATGAGGATGCTTCTCAGGGGGCAAGAGAAAATGTTGGCTTGCCAGGGTCAGGTACAGGGTTTGTGCGCGACTGGAGGGATGTGGATTTGGCAGAAAGTGCTCCTCCACACACCACTGGCAGAGCATCATTGAAACCTGGAACATTTGCCCACATGTGTGATTATCTCTTGCAGATCCTAAAAAGGGACCCACGCATTGCCAAAATTATGAAGGATGACAACTACTGGTTGACCAGCATCATCGATCCACGCTATAAAGGCAAATTACAGAACATCATGCCACAGGAGAACCTAGAGCTAATATTGGCGAACAAACAAGCAACTCTGGTAAACCGTTTGTTAGAGGCATTCCCAGCACACAGCAGCGGTGCAGGTTCTACCACGAGCTGTACTGTGACAAACGGAAGAGGTGTTCGTGGTGCACACAGCCGAAGCGGCATTGGAGACAGGGGTCTCATGACCATGTTGTGGACTGATTTCTCGAGTACCGCTCACACGACTGGTAATACTGAATCGATTGCAACAGACAGGGGACAGCAGTTGTCAACTATGGTTCAAAATTACCTCTCCTCCCCTATTGATGTTCTCCCTCACAATTCATTCCCCTTTGACTACTGGGCCTGTAAACTAGACACATGGCCTGAATTGGCACAATATGCCTTACAGGAGCTCGCTTGCCATGCTGGTAGTATGCTATCAGAAAGAGTCTTCAGTGCAGCTAGATCAATCCTGACAGAAAGAAGGACCCGGCTGTCGACCCAAAATGTTGGTGATCTCACCTTCATTAAAATTAACCATGCCTGGGTTTCAAAGGATTTTGTACCACCTTCCCCTGATGACACATAGGTTGCCAGCAAAATGACTCGCTTTGTCATCCTTTTCCTCCGACTTCTCCAATACCTCCATTTGCAGCTGCTGAACGTCCAGCCTACACCACAACACAGGGTCGGCTCCAGGTTTTCGTTGGCCACAGGCAAAAGTGTCACAGTGGGCCCCTTTAACAAATACCACAATTCATGATGCACAGATACGGCAGAGAAATATAGGTATAGTACTATGCCAAAGATTTCATTTACTTCATACATTACATGAGTGATATCTATAGTAAATTCTACAATAGCTCAAAAGACAAACAGTATAGTCATCCATACAGTATTATGGGCACCACATAGTGCTCCATACAGAATATTGAGCTCCATATATTGCTCCATACAGTATTATGGGCACTCCATAGTGCTCCATGCAGTGTAATGAGCCACATATATTGCTCCATACAGTATAATGAGCTCCATATATTGCTTCATACACAATTATGGGCACCACATAGAGCTCCATACAGAATAATGAGCCCCATAAAATGCTCCATATATAATGGGCCCCATATATGATGCTCCAGTGTATGATGAGCCCCATGTAATGCTCCATATATGATGCTCCAGTGTATGATGGGCCCCATATATGATGCTCCAATGTATGATGGGTCCCATATATGATACTCCAGTGTATGATGGTTCCCATATATGATACTCCAGTGTATGATGGGCCCCATATGATGGTCTCCATATATTGCACCAAACAAAAAAAAAATCAAAATGAACTACTCACCTCTCCTCGCTGGCAGCTTCTCTGCTGGAGGCATCGGCACTTGGTACTGGCACAGGCACCGGGCCCTCATAGCATGCCGGTGTCCCCGACTGTGAGTGGGCCCCCCCGCCTGCTCAGGGCCCCGACACATGCCCGTGTGCTGACGTCGGATCTGCCTCAACATATGCCAGTTTTTCCACCTCCCTAACTGGGCTGTACCCCCCCACAACTTTAGCCAAATAACCCCAGTTTTCAATGCGTTACTATTATTATAAAGTAAATTAAGGTTGACAAGCTTAAGTAATAACAACTGATGTTGTTGGCATTGAAATGGGCACTGTAGGTGTGTTTACTGTCCTCCACTCACTGGCGACTTTCATTCCCCATTGAATTGCATTGGGGTCGGGATTCCGATGCCAAGTCGACTGTTTTAGTTAGTCGGCCGACTTCGTTCGACTCGACTTTTGTAAAAGTCGAGCCGACTAAAACCCGACTCGACCCTCCTGGAGGCAAAGTTGCTCATCTCTAGATATCACTCACGTAATGTATGAAGTAAGTGAAATCTTTGGCATTGTACTATACCTATATTTCTTTGCCGTATCTGTGTATCATGAATTGTGGTATGTGTTAAGGGACCCACTGAGAATCTTTTGCCCGGGCCCACAAAAACCTGGAGCCGACCGTGTGTTGAGGTGTAGGCTGGACGTTCAGCAGCTGCAAATGGAGGAATTGGAGAAGTCAGAGGAAGAGGAGGACAAAGCGAACCATTTTGCTGGCAACCTATGTGTCATCAGGGGAAGGTGGTACAAAATCCTTTGAAACCCAGGCATGGTTCATTTTGACAGTTAGGGTGATCAATGAGTGGAACAGGCTGCCACAAGAGGTGGTGAGTTCTCCTTCAATGGAAGTCTTCAAACAGAGGCTGGATAGACATCTGTCTGGGATGATTTAGAGAATCCTGCTTTGAGCAGGGGGGTTTGGACCAGATGACCCAGGAGGTCCCTTCCAACTCTACCATTCTATGATTCTATGATTCTATGATTTTAATGAAGGTGAGATCACCTACATTTTGGGTCAGCAGCCGGATCCTTCTTTCTGTCAGGATTGATCCAGCAGCAGTGAAAACTCTTTCTGATAGCACACTACCAGCAGGTCAAGGGAGCTCCTGTAAGGCATATTGTGCCAATTCAGGCAGGTGTCCAGTTTACAGGCCCAGTAGTCAAAGGGGAATAAACTGTGAGGGAGAACATCGATAGGGGAGGAGAGGTAATTTTGAACCATAGCTGACAACTGCTGTCTCCTGTCTGTTCCAATCGATTCAGTATTACCAGTTGTGTGAGCGGTTCTCGAGAAATCAGTCCACAACATGGTCATGAAACCTCTGTCTCCAACGCCACTTCCGCTCTATGCCCCACGTACACCTGTTCCATGTTGCCCAGTACGGCTCGTGGTAGGACCTGCACCACTGCTATGTGCTGGGAATGCCTCTAACAAACGGTTTACCAGAGTTGCTTGTTTGTTCACCAATATTAGCTCTAGGTACTCCTGTGGCATGATGTTCTGTAATTTGCCTTTATAGCATGGATTGAGGATGATGGCCAACCAGTATTCGTCATCCTTTATAATTTTGGCAATGCGGGGGTCTCTTTTTAGGATCCGCAAGAGATAATCACACATGTGGGCCAATGTTCCAGGTGTCAATGATGCACTGCCAGTGGTGCGTGGAGGAGCACTTTCTGCCAAATCCACATCCCTCCAGTCACGCACATACCCTGTACCTGACCTTGGCAAGCCAACATTTTCTCTTGCCCCCTGAGAAGCATCCTCCTCCCCAAAATAATCATCCCCTCATCCTCCTCCTCTTCCTCTTCTTCCTCCACCTCGTCCAGGACAGTTCTCTGAGCAGACAATGGCTGACTGTCATCAAGGCTTCCCTCCTCTTCCTTCTCCTCTGCTGCAGACGCCTGATCCTTAATGTGCATCAAAGTTTGCATGAGCAGACGCATAAGTGGGATGCTCATGCTTATAATGGCGTTTTCTGCGCTTACCAGCCGTGTGCATTCTTCAAACCACTGAAGGACTTTAAAGAGGTCTTTCAGCTTTGACCACTGCACACCCGACAACTCCATGTCTGCCCTCAAACTGCCTGCCAGTGTATCCTCCCACAAATGCATTACAGCCTGCTTCTGTTCACACAGCCTCTCAACCATGTGCATGGTGGAGTTCCACCTTGTTGCAACGTCTATGATTAGGGGTGCTTGGGGTGGTGGAGTGATCGCTGCAGCCTCTGCATACAACTGAAGTCTATGGGCGAGTGACGGATGTGCGAGCACAGTCTTCACACCTTATAAAGCAGGGCTGGTAACTCAGGATAATTATTTATGAAGCACTGCACCACCAGGTTCAAGGTGTGAGCTAGGCAAGGTATGTGTCTGAGTTTTGCCAGGGCTATGGCCGCGACAAAATTACATCCGTTATCACTGACTACCTTGCCTGGCTCAAGATGTAGACTGCCCAGCCGTTTCTCAGTACAAGTAGTCGGCCAGTACCTCCGCAGTATGTCTGTTGTCACCCAAAGACATCATCTTTATAACATATGAAAAAATAACCGTGTGCACAACCAAGAAGGTGCCAGAGTAGGTTCCCACACCGTATCTAATAGAAAATGAACTCGGCACTCAACTTTAGTATAGTGAGAATAAAGATTTTTATTCACAGTAGTAACACGAAACGTTTCGGTCCTATATCATGGACCTTCATCAGTCACTACATTTATAAAAAACAGAAGAAAAAATTATATTAACAAAATAAAGTATGTACAATCAAAATTTGGTCAATAGTAAAGGTAGAGAGTAGTTGTATACAATGCTTCAGGAGATTTAGGGAGCAATCATAGGTCAGAGTTGTATCAGAGGTATCACAAAGGCAGAAAGAATATATATGGTGAGGACATACCAGATACTACTGGGAAGGGGTTGATCCACATAGGGAAGAAAGAAAGGGCTGGATATAGCTGTAGGTGAAAATAAGATAAACATAAGTGCCGATATACTTTTATGTATAAGTAGATTTTGTGCCTATGCCTGTAGATGTGACATACCCTGTATTGGTGGGGTGAGATGAGGAAGAGGACAATGCCTCTATTGCACTAGTAACCTGTAGAAACAGCGCAAAACATAGATACCATAAATATCACAACTATCAATGTGATGGTGAAGCGGTGGAGCCGCTATACTTGTCTGTGACTGACCTGTTGTGAAGGAGTCCGGCAGTGAGGATAGGTCTCTGCATTGGACGCGGTGTCCACCGCTAGTCTGAGTGCAGAGAAAGCTAGAAAGCAGCATGTATATGAGAGGAAGAGGCGGGATTATAGTGTCAGTCTAACAGAGCATCAGACAGGAAGTGAGGTGGCAGGAAGTTAATGGACATGCGTTCCAAGTGAATACTAGGTAACCAGAGGCCGTCCTACAGGTGGGAGGAGTAAAGGAGCAGCGTGCTGATGGAGATGTGCCCAACAGGATGACGTGGCAGCATTATAGTATTTAATACAAGCGGCTCTAAAGTGAATGAAAGAGAGGCATGTTAGTACAAGCATAAAGGAGTTTACAGCAATAAACATTGCGATCTTGTACATTAGCTTAAAGCGATAGGAATACATAACAGGCTTGCAGCATCAGTATGCGTCAAAAGGGGCATAACAGTAATATGAGTACTGATTTAGTACATTATCATAAGACAGTATGGAAGACAAATCTGCAGGCAACAAGGACTAATTAATAAACACCTAACAGAGATCAAAGCAGCATGTGGTAAATGACAGGTGATGTGTAAACATCTGTATGCATCATTTATAAAGTAAAAGGGTGTCACAGCAAAATTCATATTGGTATAGTGCGTTATGAGAAGACAGTATGGGAAAATGGCAGCACGGATTATTAAATAAATAAACACCTGGCTGAGATCAACATATCATGTGGTATATGGCAAGTGATGTATAAAAAAGGGGGGGTGGGGGAATTATAGCCTCAGTGGTCATATGCAGAATTACATGAAGGAGAGTAAATCGTATTCACGATTAAGACCCTTAGGTGATAGAGTGTCTAGGGTGTGTATCCAATACGCCTCTCTCCTTTTCAATTGACGTATGCGGTCGCCTCCTCTTCGTGAATGTGGTATTTGTTCCAAAACTTGGTATTTTAATTGGGCTATGGTATGTCCCATTGTGATGAAGTGGTGTGGGATGGGGAGTAAGGTATTCTTACATCTTATGGTTGATTTGTGTTTTGAAATGCGTTGTTTTACAGGTTGGGGAAACTAGTCAACCATACCATAGCCCAATTAAAATACCAAGTTTTGGAACAAATACCACATTCACGACGAGGAGGCGACCGCATACTCTCCTTCATGTAATTCTGCATATGACCACTGAGGCTATAATTCCCCACCCCCCCTTTTTTATACATCACTTGCCATATACCACATGATATGTTGATCTCAGCCAGGTGTTTATTTATTTAATAATCCGTGCTGCCATTTTCCCATACTGTCTTCTGATAACGCACTATACCAATATGAATTTTGCTGTGACACCCTTTTACTTTATAAATGATGCATACAGATGTTTACACATCACCTGTCATTTACCACATGCTGCTTTGATCTCTGTTAGGTGTTTATTAATTAGTCCTTGTTGCCTGCAGATTTGTCTTCCATACTGTCTTATGATAATGTACTAAATCAGTACTCATATTACTGTTATGCCCCTTTTGATGCATACTGATGCTGCAAGCCTGTTATGTATTCTATCGCTTTAAGCTAATGTCAAGATCGCAATGTTTATTGCTGTAAACTCCTTTATGCTTGTACTAACATGCCTCTCTTTCATTCACTTTAGAGCCGCTTGTATTAAATACTATAATGCTGCCACGTCATCCTGTTGGGCACATCTCCATCAGCACGCTGCTCCTTTACTCCTCCCACCTGTAGGACGGCCTCTGGTTACCTAGTATTCACTTGGAACACATGTCCATTAACTTCCTGCACCTCACTTCCTGTCTGATGCTCTGTTAGACTGACACTATAGTCCCGCCTCTTCCTCTCATATACATGCTGCTTTCTAGCTTTCTCTGCACTCAGACTAGCGGTGGACACCGCGTCCAATGCAGAGACCTATCCTCACTCCGGACTCCTTCACAACAGGTCAGTCACAGACAAGTATAGCGGCTCCACCGCTTCACCATCACATTGATAGTTGTGATATTTATGGTATCTATGTTTTGCGCTGTTTCTACAGGTTACTAGTGCAATAGAGGCATTGTCCTCTTCCTCATCTCACCCCACCAATACAGGGTATGTCACATCTACAGGCATAGGCACAAAATCTACTTATACATAAAAGTATATCGGCACTTACGTTTATCTTATTTTCACCTACAGCTATATCCAGCCCTTTCTTTCTTCCCTATGTGGATCAACCCCCTTCCCAGTAGTATCTGGTATGTCCTCACCATATATATTCTTTCTGCCTTTGTGATACCTCTGATACAACTCTGACCTATGATTGCTCCCTAAATCTCCTGAAGCATCGTATACAACTACTCTCTACCTTTACTATTGACCAAATTTTGATTGTACATACTTTATTTTGTTAATATAATTTTTTCTTCTGTTTTTTATAAATGTAGTGACTGATGAAGGTCCATGATATAGGACCAAAACGTTTCGTGTTACTACTGTGAATAAAAATCTTTATTCTCACTATACTAAAGTTGAGTGCCGAGTTCATTTTCTATCATCTTTATAACAATCTGCTGACACTTACCACTAGCTGTTCGATTGTGGGACACCTCGTGTGCAACACTGGCAGCTGCGGATGGAGCGCTCGTGCGACTGCATTATGTCGACGAGCTTTCACTTCTGGAGGACAAGGGGGAGGGTCGAACGCCTACAGCCAACTGTTGCCTATAACATGGGCTAGGCAGCACTGTCCCACCACCGCTGTCCCATGTGGACCCTGCATCCACCACATTCATCCTGTGCGCAGTGATGGACACGTAACAGCCCTGGCCATGCCTACTCGCCCATGCATCTGTGGCGAGGTGCACCTTTCCACTCACTGATTGTTTGAGTGCATGGACAATGCGGTCTTTCACATGCAGGTGGAGAGCAGGATGGCTTTTCTAGAGAAGAAGTGCCGACTGGGTAGGTCATAGTCTGGGACAGCGTAGGCCATGAGCTCTCGGAACGCTGTGCTTTCAACCAAACAGAAGGGCATAATTTCTAATGAGATCAGTTTGGCAATGTACGCTTTCAAAGCCAGTGAGGTTTTGTAGTCCGTCCACCCTTGCAAGTGCATGTTGTTTACATGTCTAATCATGCAACTGGTATTCAAATGTCCGAGATTTTTCCCTTGGCTTAAGGTCCTTCCGCACTTCTTACAGATAACCTTTGCCACATCAATAGGATTATGGTCAAAAAAGTGCCACACTGCACTCTTCATACTATGGGAAAACTTTTCAGAGCTTGCACGCTGTGCTAATTTGACCGTCTGGCCAAGCTGTCCTGCAACTCTTTTTGCTTTTTTAACACGTTTTTGGACTGCTACGGGCCAGCCAGATAACCGCAGCTGCGATGTCAATGCCTGCTGCGGATCCTCCTCTTCTGAGCTATTGCCAGTGGCACCCTCTTCCCCCAATGGATGCCATTCCGGGTCAACAACTGGGTCATTCATCACCTCCTCTTCAATTTCATCTGCACCTTCCTCTGTGTCACCGTGTAATGTGGTATAGTATGCGGGAAGGGGCACCTGAGTTTCATCAGGGTCAGAATCTGGCTCAGTTGACTGCGAGGACAATGCAGTGCTCTGGGTGAATTTACCATCAGAATCATATAGCACTGGCTGTGCATCAGTGCACACCATGTCATATTTATCTTGGACTGGGGAATTCAGTATTTCACTTGATAACCCAGGCATGGTATGTGAAAAGAGCTCCAGGGAGTAATCTGAAGTGTGGCCTGCCGCATCCTTCACTTTTGGTGTGGGTGAAGTACACAAGGAAAGGTGTTGTTCCTGACCAGGAGCCTGCACTGACGACTCAGTGCTTGCATTTTTTGAAACTTCAGAAGAGGAAGTGATAGAGCTGGAGGCTGTTTCGGCAATGTAAGCCAAAACCTGTTCCTCATGCTTCGGCTTAAAAAGCGGTTTACCTACTCCCAGAAAAGGGAGCCTTCCAGGCCTTCTGGAGCCAGACGATGATGCAGGCCAGGGTGGATAAAAATCAATGATTTTTTTAAAAAAAATCAAAAAAATCGGATTTTTTTTATTTAAATCGGATTTTTTTTGATTTAAATCGGATTTTTTTCAATAAACTGCTTTTTGAGGAAAATATTTTACCATCCAAAGGTTCTTCCATCATGAGATAAAGCTGAGTTGTTTAACTCAGTAGAATAAAGGCTGTATATGTGTAACATTCACAATGCCATGCTCTTCCAGAGGTTTCTTTAGGATTAGTGGGCAGTTTCTCTCCTATATTATCACAGACGCTCGCTTTACTTACGCAGTTCTCAAAACTGAATTTGACTCCGCAGAGGTCCCAGCCTCTTCTTCACGGCAAAAATGTTACAACATGAACAGAGTTGAGAAAAAGACCTTAATCCTATTATTCTACAAACCTATATGAATACAGAATCAACCCCTTCAGTGCCAAGTCCAAGAAGTTAGACAATATGTTTCTGATTGTTTGGAGTGGAATAGATCTGCACAACACAAGAAGAATGTGAATCTAAGTGTGAGGAGGAGGAAGGGCAAGCAGACAAGAAAATGAAAGTGAAACTTTGAGCACAATACTGCAGCATAGCCACAGACAGACAAGTCTGGATCTGTTTGTGTGTACGATCTGAGGTTTATTACATTCTTTCCTTATAATGGAAGCAGGCCGTAAAAGAGACCCAGTTTGGGAATATTTTAATGAAGCTCCTTCGCCTATCGGTAAGGCAGGCATGCGTGCAAAATGCAAACGATGCAACAAAGAGATGCAAGGCCTGGTGGCGCGAATGAGGCAACATCATGAGAAGTGCGGTGATGAAGATGACCAAAGAAACACTTCTGAACAGGCAGGATCTTCAGGTTGGTAAACATTTTTATTGAATCCTATTTCTAAAGACTGAACTGTCATGTGTGAGAAAAATTATATTTCTTATTATTACTGCATGTTACTGTCATTTGGTACAGTTATGAAGAAAAACAAATATTCCTTTTGGGGCAGTGCTGTGTTGTGTACAATAACAGAAATTGTATAAACAATAAAATAACAGCATTGACTTTTTTTGTTTAGGGGAATTCATGGATTCTGGAAACTATCCACCTCCAAGATCACCATCATTCTGTTCTACAGTTTCAGAGTTATCCATCCAGGATAGTGCTTCATCAGCAGCAGCATCATCATCAGACACCCACAGCCACATATCACCATCACCCAAAAGGAAGAAAAAACCTTTACCTCCTGGAACCACCATAGATAGGTTTGTGATAAGAACTAGCAGATTAGAAAAAGAGTTGATTGATGAAAAAATTGCCCAGTTTATTTATGCAACGAACTCTTCTTTCCGTCTGACTGAGAACCCACATTTCATTAATATGGTTCAGTCACTGAGACCAGGATACAGTCCACCCAGCAGAGCTGATGTTGCAGGGAAACTGCTGGATCAAGTGTATGACAGAGAAATGGAGCAATGTGCAACAGCTCTGGAGGGTAAAATTGTTAACCTAAGTATTGATGGGTTGAGTAATGTCCACAATGATCCTATTGTATGTGCTTGTATAACAACAGAAGAAGGTAAAGTCTTCCTTGCACAAACAACTGATACATCAGGAAATGCACACACAGCAGAATACGTACAAGAAGTGGCAGTAAAAGCTATAACAACATGTGAACAAAATTTCAAATGTCTAGTACGCAGTTTGGTCACTGACAATGCTGCAAACGTATCCAAGATGAGAAGAAATTTAGAAGAGCAGGGAGGGAATACAAAGCTAATAACATATGGTTGCAGTGCTCATTTGCTGCACCTCTTAGCCAAAGACTTAAGTGAAAGTGTTCCAGAAATAAAGGCTAATGTTGTTGAAATTGCTAAATACTTCCGTAATAATCATTTTGCTGCAGCAGCTCTGAAAAGGATGGGTGGAACCAAGCTAACGCTCCCACAAGATGTTAGATGGAACTCTGTGGTGGACTGTTTTGAGCAGTATATCAAAAACTGGCCTATTCTGATGACACTTTGTGAAGAAAATCGAGATAAAATAGATGGCACTGTCACGGCCAAAATCCTCAACATTGGGCTTAAGAGAAATGTTGAACATATGCTGAGCATCCTGAAACCCATCTCTCAAGCTTTAAACAAAATACAGAAAAATAGCTGTTTTTATTGCGGATGCTGTTGAAATTTGGAACTAACTGAGTGAACACTTAACCCCTTACTGCCATCGGACGTACTATCCCGTCCATGGTACCTGGGCCCGTATGACCATGGACGGGATAGTACGTCTCGTGCGATCGGACGCGCTCCCGGGGGGAGCGCAGCTGATCGCGCCCGGGTGTCAGCTGATTATCACAGCTGACACCCATGACTGTGTGTCAGGAGCGGTCATGGACCGCTCCCGGCACATTAACCCCTTGCAAACATGATCGCGGTGTACTGGGGGCACAGGGGAGGATCGCGCAGGGTGGGGGCTCCCTGCGCGCCCCCCTGAGACCCTCAGAGCAGCGCGATGTGATCGCGCTGTTCTGAGGGCTTCCTCCCTCCCAGGACCCGGATCCAAGATGGCGCCGGGGTCCTGGAGGGAGGCGGCTACCTCAGTGCCTGCCGAGAGCAGGCACTGAGAAGCCTGCTGCACTGCCTGAGCGATCGCTGGTGTGACAGAGTGCTGTGCACACTGTCACACCAGCGATCTGATAAAATACTGTGATGTCCCACCCTGGGACAAAGTAAAAAAGTTAAAAATATAAAAATAAACATGTTTTAAAAAAAAATCCAAAAAAAAAAAATATATATATATATATTCCCCAATAAATTCACTTCTTCCTGTAAATAAAAAAAACAAACAATAAAAGTACACATATTTGGTATCGCCGCGTCCGTAACGACCCCCCCTATAAAATTGTCCCACTAGTTAACCCCTTCAGTGAACCCCTTAAGAAAAAAAAAAAAACGAAGCAAAAAATCAATGCTTTATCATCATACCGCCGAACAAAAAGTGGAATAACACGCGATTAAAAAGACCGTATAAAAAAACATGGTACTGCTGAAAATGTCATCTTGTCCCGCAAAAAACAGCCATCAACAGCATCATCAGCGAAAAAATTTAAAAAAGTTATAGCTCGCAGAATAAAGCGATGCAAAAATAATTATTTTTTATATAAAATTGTTTTTATTCTATAAAAGCGCCAAAACATGAAAAAATGATATAAATGAGGTATCGCCATAATCGTACTGACCCGAAGAATAAAACTGCTTTATCAATTTTACCACACGCGGAACGGTATAAACGCCTCCCCAAAAGAAATTCATGAATTGCTGATTTTTGTTCATTCTAACCTCCCAAAAATCGAAATAAAAAGCGATCAAAAAATGTCACATGCTCAAAAATGGTACCAATAAAAACGTCAACTCGTCCCGCAAAAAATAAGACCTCACATGACTCTGTGGGCCAAAATTTGCAAAAATTATAGCTCTCAAAATGTGATGATGCAAAAACTATTTTTGCAATAAAAAGCGTCTTTTAGCATGACAGCTGCCAATCATAAAAACCCGCTATAAATAGTAAATCAAACCCCCCTTTATCACCCCCTTAGTAAGGGAAAAATAATAAAATTAAAAAAAAGTATTTATTTCCATTTACCCATTAGGGTTAGGGTTAGGGTTGCGGCTAAAGTTAGGGTTAGGGTTGGCGCTAAAGTTAGGATTAGGGTTAGGGTTTGGATTAGGGGTGTGTTAGGGCTAGGTTTGTGGTTAGGGTTGGGACTAGGGTTAGGGGTGTGTTGGGGTTAGGGTTGGAGTTAGAATTGGGGGGTTTCCGCTGTTTAGGCACATCAGGGGCTCTCCAAATGTGACATGGCGTCTGATCTCAATTCCAGCCAATTCTGCGTTGAAAAAGTCAAACGGTGCTCCTTCACTTCTCAGCTCTGCCATGCGTCCAAACAGTAGTTTATCCCCACATATGGGGTATCAGCGTACTCTGGACCCCAAGAGTTATTGTGCAATTTGTCCTATTTCTTCTGCTACCCTTGGGAAAATAAAAAACTGGGGGCGAAAATATCATTTTTGTACAAAAAAAATTATTTTTTTGTTTTTACGGCTGTACATTATAAACTTCTGTGAAGCACTTGGGGCTTCATAGCGCTCACCACACATCTAGATAAGTTCCTTGTGGGGTCTATTTTCCAAAATGGGGTCACTTGTTGGGGATTTCCACTGTTTAGGCGCATCAGGGGCTCTCCAAATGCGACATGACGCCCCCAGACCATTCCATCAAAGTCTGCAATCCAAAACGTCACTACTTCCCTTCCGAGCCCCAACGTGTACCCATACAGTAGTTTTCTCCCACATATTGGATATCAGCGTACTCAGGACAAATTGGACAACAACTTTTGGGTGTCCAATTTCTCCTGTTACCCTTGTAAAAATAAAATATTGGGGCAAAAAAATCATTTTTGAAAAAAAAAAAAAGATTTTTTATTTTTACGGCTGTGCGTTATAAACTTCTGTGAAGCACTTCGGGGTTCAAAGTGCTCACCACACATCTAGACAAGTTCCTTGTGGGGTCTATTTCCAAAATGGGGTCACTTGTGGGGGGTTTCCACTGTTTAGGCGCATCAGGGGCTCTCCAAATGCGACATGACGCCCCCAGACCATTCCATCAAAGTCTGCAATCCAAAACGTCACTACTTCCCTTCCGAGCCCTGACGTGTGCCCATACAGTAGTTTTCTCCCACATATTGGGTATCAGCGTACTCAGGACAAAATGGACAACAACTTTTGGGGTCCAATTTCTCCTGTTACCCTTGTGAAAATAAAATATTGGGGGCGAAAAAATCATTTTTGTAAAAAAAAAAAAAAGATTTTTTATTTTTACGGCTGTACGTTATAAACTTCGTGAAGCACTTTGGGGTTCAAAGTGCTCACCACACATCTAGATAAGTTCCTTGTGGGGTCTATTTGCAAAATGGGGTCACTTGTGGGGGGTTTCCACTGTATAGGTGCATCAGGGGCTCTCCAAAGTGACATGACGCCCCCAGACCATTCCATCAAAGTCTGCAATCCAAAACGCACTACTTCCCTTCCGAGCCCTGACGTGCGCCCATACAGTATTTTTCTCTCCCACATATTGGGTATCAGCGTACTCAGGACAAATTGGACAACAACTTTTGGGGTCCAATTTCTTCTGTTACCCTTGTGAAAATAAAATATTGGGGGCGAAAAATCATTTTTGTAAAAAAAAAAGGATTTTTTATTTTACGGCTGTACGTTATAAACTTTAGTGAAACACCTGGGGTTAAAAGTTCTCACCCAACATCTAGATAAGTTCCTTGAGGGGTCTAGTTTCAAAAATGGTGTCATTTATGGGTGTTTCCACTGTTTAGGCAGATCAGGAGCTCTCCAAACACGACATGGCGTCCAGCCAATTCTGCGTTGAAAAAGTCAGAACGGCGCTCCTTCCCTTCTAAACTCTGCCATGCACCCAAACAGTTATTTACCCCCACATATGGGGTATCAGCGCACTCAGGACAAATTGCACAAAACTTTTGGAGTCTTGTTACCCTTGGAAAAATAAAAATTGGGTGAAAAGATCATTTTTGTGGAAAAAATATGATTTTTAAATTTTACGGCTCTTCGTTATAAACTTGTGTGAAGCACTTGGGGGTTCAAATTGCTCACCAAAGATCTAGAAAAGTTCCTTAGGGGGTCTAGTTTCCAAAATGGGGTCATTTGTGGGGGGTTTCCACTGTTTAGGCACATCAGGGGCTCTCCAAATGCAACATGGCATCCAATCTCAATTCCAGCCAATTTTGGTTGGAAAAAGTCAAATGGTGCTCCTTCCATTCCGAGCTCTGCCGTGCGCCCAAACAGTGGTTCCCACCCACATATGGGGTATCAGCGTACTCAGGACAAATTGGACAACAACTTATGTGGTCCAATTTCTCCTGTTACCCTTGGGAAAATAAAAAATTAGTGACTAAAAGATAATTTTTGTGGGAAAAAAATAGGATTTTTTATTTTC
Source organism: Oophaga sylvatica (assembly GCA_033576555.1). Lineage (NCBI taxonomy): Eukaryota > Metazoa > Chordata > Amphibia > Anura > Dendrobatidae > Oophaga > Oophaga sylvatica. The sequence continues at coordinate 48,247,717 of JARQOD010000004.1, read as the reverse complement.
ATGCCCGGGCATTATAAACTTGTGTGAAGCACTTGGGGGTTCAAAGTGCTCACCAAAGATCTAGATAAGTTCCTTAGGGGGTATAGTTTCCAAAATGGGGTCACTTGTGGGGGGTTTCCACTGTTTAGGCTCATCTGGGGCACTGCAAACGGAACATGACCCCCATCAACGTCTGCATTCCAAAACGTTACTACTTCCTTTCCAAGCCCTGCCGTGCACCCAAACAATTTCCCCCCCCCACATATGGGGTATCAGCGTACTCAGGACAAATTGGACAACAACTTTTGGGGTCCAATTTCCTTGGGAAAATTCAAAAATTTGGGACTAAAAAATCATTTTTGTGGAAAATTGTTTTTTTTTTTTTTTCACACCCAGGCATTATAAGCTTTTGTGAAACACTTGGGGGTTCAAAGTGTTCACAACAGATCTAGATAAGTACCTTAGGGGGTCTAGTTTCCAAAATGGTGTCACTTGTGGGGGTTTCCACTGTTTAGGTGCATCAGGGGCTCTCCAAACACGACATGGCGTCCAATCTCAATTCCAGCCAATTTTAGTTTGAAAAAGTCAAACGGCGCTCCTTCCCTTACGAGCTCTGCCGTGTGCCCAAACAGTGGTTTTCCCCCACATATTGGGTATTGGCATACTCAGGAGAAATTGCATAACAACCTTATCTGTCCATTTTCTCCTTTTACCCTTGTGAAAATAAAAAAAAAGTTTGTAAAAGATCATTTTTGTGGCTAAAAAGTTAAATATTCATTTTTTCCTTCCACGTTGCTTTAGTTCCTGTGAAGCACCTGAAGGGTTAATAATCTTCTTGAATGTGGTTTTGAGTACCTTGAGGGGTGCAGTTTTTAGAATGGTGTCACTTTTGGGTATTTTCTGCCATATAGACCCCTCAAAGTGACTTCAAATGAGAGGTGGTCCCTAAAAAAAATGGCTTTGTAAATTTTGTTGTAAAAATGAGAAATCGCTGGTCAACTTTTAACCCTTATAACTTCCTAACAAAAAAAAATTTTGGTTCCAAAATTGTGCTGATGTAAAGTAGACATGTGGGAAATGTTATTTCTTAACTATTTTGTGTGATATATTTCTCTGTTTTAAGGGAATAAAAATTCAAAGTTTGAAAATTGCAAAATTTTAAAAATTTTCGCCATATTTGCGTTTTTTTTCAAAAATAAACGCAAGTTATATCGAAGAAATTTTACTTCTAACGTGAAGTACAATATGTCACGAGAAAACAATCTCAGAATCGCGAAGATCCGTTGAAGCGTTCCAGAGTTATAACCTCATAAAGAGACAGTGGTCAGAATTGTAAAAATTGGCCCGGTCATTAACGTGCAAACCACCCTTGGGGGTGAAGGGGTTAAAAACAGAACTACACATGGACAGAATTAAATTACAAGCAGTAAACAAACGAATGGGACAAGCACTGACTCCAGCTCATTTTTTGGCAAATATTGTCAATATCCAATATCAGGGTCAAAAAGTGCTGAGGAAGAGGAGTTAACTATGACATGGGTATCCAGCAATCATCCATCTTTAATGCCAACTATAATAAACTTCAGAGCTAAGGGGGAATCATTCAAGAAATATATGTTTGCTGAAGATATTTAAGGAAGGTCACACCAGTAAACTGGTGGAAGTCACTTAAGCGCTTGGATTTAGAGACTGTTCAAATAATGATTTCACTTTTAACAGCAGTAGCTTCTTCTGCAGGCGTTGAAAGAATATTCTTTTCCTTTGGACTCATTCATTCTAAATTGAGAAATCGGTTGGGACCCAATAAAGCAGGAAAGCTTGTTTTTCTTTTCCAGATTATGAATAGGAACAAAGAAGAAGATGATGATGAAGATGACGACGAGTGAGCTACAGAGGACAGCAGGGACAGTAGTATTTAAGTTTTTCATGTGTCGGCTGGGCTGACAGTCTAAGTTTCTTAAAATATATATATTTTTGTTTAGCCAAATTAGTTAACAAACATGGATGTTTGTTTAAGCAAATAACTTATGCTGTAATGTTGTTATTGTTTCAGTTGAATAAATCTATTTAAATTGTTATTAAGGTCAGGATTATTTTCTCCTTCCTAAGTACAACAGAACAGTGGTGTCCAAATATGAATGATTAACCCATTAAACTGGGGAGAAAAAAGTAATATAAAAAGTGATTCTAAAAATCTTCATCTACTTGCATGTTAAAGTAGCAAGAACTAGTTTAGGTAGAAACTTTGATTTAAATCACTGATTTAAATCAAGCCTTACTGACTAGTGATTTAAATCGTGATTTAAATTGTGATTTAAATCAGTTTGATTTAAATCAAATCCATCCTGATGCAGGCTCAACACCTCCTGCCTTAGGTGCTATTGTGCTTATGGCACTACCAGCAGATGCACCACCACCACCATCAGTGCCAGCTGGTCCCATCATACTTCCTCATGTTTGAGAAAATGTACCAAAAATACCAGCAGATATATGGTACTGTATGAGATGTGTACAGCTGTATACGGTGTAGGGGAAAATTTGAATCTCCGTATTTATTTCCGGAGTCACACACAGACACCACTCAGTATGGTTTTGACCGTAATACAAACAGCAGATATATGGTACTGTATGAGAAGCGTACAGCTATATACGGTATAGGGGAAAATTTAAATCTCCCTATTTATTTCCAGAGTCACATACAGATAGTCAGCATGTATTTGTCCGTGATACCAGCCGGTACACGGTAGTGTGTGAGGAGCGTACAGCTCTATACGGTATGGGAAAAAATGAACGCTCGGTAACTGCATAAAAAAAGAATAAAAGTATTAGTGCTGTGTAAAAAGCAGTCCCCTGTCATTGGCAGGCAGCCTAATAACCAGCGCTGCTGCACACAAGAAAATCATCCTGTCACTGGCAGGTAGCCTAATAACCAGCGCTGCTGCACACAAGAAAATCCTCCCCTGTCACTGCACACTAACTGTACAGCACAATTGCTATCAGCACAAGCACATAAGAAATTCTTCAATCTTTACAGCCCTAACTCTCTCCCTACTGATAAACAGCAACCTCTCCCTACTGTTAAGATCGCCAGAAGTAAAATGGAGGTCGGCGGTGAGAGCTTTTATAGACACAATGACGCCCCCTAAAGCAAGCCAATCACTGCAATGCCCTTCTCTACGATGGTGGTGGACACTTCACATGTCATCTCGTTGCCCACAGTGTACGTCCTTGCTCATTGGCTGAAAAAAGGCGCCTGCAAGCATTCTGGGAAATATAACTTTGGCGCTCGTTTCGATGACCGCATGGCCGACCTCACGCTATGGTCGGGTTTCGGTTGACGAAACTCGACTTTGGCTAAAGTCGGCGACTTTTGAATCTGACCGACCAGTTTTGCTCAACTCTTATTATTGGTACTGTTCCCCATTGGGGATTACAATCTAGATTCCCTATCAGTATGTCTTTGGAGTCTGGGAGGAAACCGGAGCACCCGGAGGAAACCCACACAAACAGGGAGAACATACAAACTCCTTGCAGATGTTGTCCTTGGTGGGATTTGGACCCAGGACCCCAGCACTGCAAGATTGCAGTGCTAACCACTGAGCCACCGTGCTGCCCTGCATTTATCACCAGTTTTGTCCTCTGTATACATAATTTTCAGTTCTTTCTTAACTAGAGGGCGGAGACTAGCTGCTATGACATCAAGAGAAAAATAAACAGAGAAAAATATAGAGAGAGAGAAAGAAAGAAAATAAAATAAAATGAAAGAGAATGAAATAGAAAGAGAGATGTTGGGAACCGCTGATCTCTGATGTGCCAGGTACTGACCGGAACTGTACAAGGTATAATTATCTGGCATTATAGGGAGGCCTGCGCGGACACACAAGAAAAAATGTTCTTGCTTCTGATACTTCAGCAGTGTGGGAAATGGTGACAGGTAGGCTTTTTTTGCGAACTGCAGATCGAATCTCAATGTATTCGAATTTGCGTGAAACCATGAATTTCAGGAAAGATGACTCAAACTCGATTCTCCACAGATCAATCTATGTATCTTTATTTAGCACGTGTTTAGAGGCACGGATGAGAATATACAACTGTACTGATAAATATGACTGTGAGTCCAGCAATGATACAAGCTGAATCAATCGCTAATTATGGTGCTTGAACCTCTAGGTTCAAGCAACATATTGTAATCCGATTTCTTATATTTTCTTCTTCCTCTTCTTCTTCTCCGTGTTTTCTGCAATTAATGCGGCCCGAACCACTCGGCGCAGAGACCCCGTTCAGGCGGAGTTTCGAAGCCCTCGGTGGGGACAGGTGTGCTATGTATTTTTGGAGTCGATCCGATTTTTAGTTTTTTTAAAAAAATCGCATTTTATGCAAAAAATTTCCCATAGGAATTAATGGCGACCTTTCCATGACCCCCAACTGACATGGATTGAAGCCACAGCGCAGGTGCAGTGACCTTACAAACGATGGCAGCTATGCAAATGCAGCTTCCACACATGACCTGTATCAGCTAATAGAAGCTGACAGATCGCTGATTCAAGATCTTAAAGGCACAGCGCAGGGCCCCAGGCAGCACACAGGGGCCACAGGCAGAGCACAGGCAGCACACGGGGCCCCAGGCAGCTCACAGGGGCCACAGGCAGCACACGGGGCCCAAGGCAGCGCACAAGGGCCCCAGGCGGCGCACGGGGCCCCAGGCGGCACACAGGAGCCGCAGGCAGCGCACGGGGCCACAGGCAGCGTGCCAATGGCTTCTGAAAAGCCCCACGGACGCCAAAGTGGCTTTAGAAGCCCAGTTTGCAAAAGTGGCACCTAAGGGGCCCGGAGCGCCAAAGTGACCCCCAAGGCAAAGTGGCAGCATGTGTCAACATGGCTAAAGTGGATATCGAGGTGCCGAATGTGCCAAAGCTGCTACCGAGGTGCTGAATGTGCCAAAGTGTCTACCAAGTGGGCAAATTGGCTACCAAGTGGCCAAAGTGGCTACCGAGGTGCTGAATGTGCCAAAGTGTCTACCAACTGGCCAAAGTGGCTACCGAGGGGCCGAATGTGTCAAAGTGGCTACCAAGTGGCCAAATTGGCTACCGAGGTGCCAAATGTGCCAAAGTGGCTACCAAGTGGCCAAAGTGGCTACCAAGTGGCCAAAGTGGCTACCAAGGTGCCAAATGTGCCAAAGTGGCTACCAAGTGGCCAAAGTGGCTACCGAGGGGCGGAATGTGCCAAAGTGGCTATCAAGTGGCCAAAGTGGCTACAGAGGTGCCGAATGTGCCAAAGTGGCTACCAAGTGGCCATAGTGGCTACCAAGGTGCCGAATGTTCCAAAGTGGCTACCAAGTGGCCAATGTGGCTATCGAGGTGCCAAATGTGCTAAAGAGGCTAACAAGTGGCAAAAGTGGCTACCAAGTGGCCGAAGTGGCTACCGAGGTGCCGAATGTGCCAAAGTGGCTACCAAGTGGCCAAAGTGGCTACAGAAGTGCCGAGTGTGCCAAAATGGCTACCAAGTGGCCAAAGTGGCTACCAAGGTGCCGAATGTGCCAAAGTGGCTACCGAGGTGCCAAATGTGCCAAAGTGGCTACCAAGTGGCCAAAGTGGCTACCGAGGTGCTGAATGTGCCAAAGTTACTAACAAGTGGCTACAGAGGTGCCGAATGTACCAAAGTAGCTACCAAGTGGCCAAAGTAGCTACCAAGTGGCCAAAGTGGCTACCGAGGTGCCGAATGTGCCAAAGTAGCTGCAAAGTGGCCAAAGTGGCTACCGAGGTGACGAATGTGCCAAAGTGGCTACCATGTGACCAAAGTGGCTACCAAGTGGCTACAGAGGTGCCGAATGTGCCAAAGTGGCTACCAAGTGGCCAAAGTGGCTACTGAGGTGCCAAATGTGCTAAAGTGGCTACGAAGTGGCCAAAGTGGCTACCAAGTGGCCAAAGTGGCTACTGAGGTGCCGAATGTGCCAAAGTGGCTACCAAGTGGCCAAAGTGGCTACAGAGGTGCCGAATGTGCCAAAGTGGCTACCAAGTGGCCAAAGTGGCTACCGTGGTGCAGAATGTGCCAAAGTGGCTACCAAGTGGCCAAAGTGGCTACTGAGGTGCCAAATGTGCCAAATTGGCTATCAAGTGGCCAAAGTGACTACCAAGTGGCCAAAGTGGCTACAGAGGTGCCGAATGTGCCAAAGTGGCTACCAAGTGGCCAAAGTGGCTACCGTGGTGCCGAATGTGCCAAAGTGGCTACCGAGGTGCCAAAGTTGCTACCGAGGTGCCGAATGTGCCAAATTGGCTACCAAGTAGCCAAAGTGGCTACCAAGGTGCTGAATATGCCAAAGTGGCTACCAAGTGGCACTGAGGTGCCGAATGTGCCAAAGTGGCTACCAAGTGGCCAAAGTGGCTACCAAGGTGCCAAAATGGCTACCAAGGGGCCAAAGTGGCTAACAGGGGGCCATATACAACCCATCCCAGATTGTGCCATCGCTATACACAACATTCATATTCTAACTTTACTTTCTGACAGTCGACACCTGATACACTGCTGTAAAGCTGGCAGCGCTGTTCAAGCAACATGTATTTCCTTCAGGAAATGCCCATCTAGTTTCACTATGATCTTCCTATTTTGACTGCCTATACTGGTTTACTCAATGTGCTGATCACTGTTCCTCCCAAGGAGATGTAACCTAAAACCTTACTGTGCTGGCAGCCTGGATTACTTTAACCAACATGGATTTTAGTTGTTTTTTAGTTGGGATGGTGCGGGTGGGGAACACGTTTTTCAAAAGTGGAAGAAGAATCAAAAGTCTCCAATAAGATGTAATACAAATGTACTTAAAATGTGCTTCTCTCATTGATTTATGCACAGTTTTCTTTCAAATAACTATACAGCTAGAGCTAAGTAGTTTCTATACATACTGTAAGCATGAACATTTGTCCTACAAAATGTTGGCATATCGATGGTGTTCCAAGCAGATAAACTAAAGGTCACAATGAATATTTGTGGATTGGACTAGAAGGTATGCCTAAAAAAAATTGGGGGGAAATATATTTGGGTAGTACCCTGTTCTTAAACTAAATTGGAAAGCATATTTGATAACACTTTGCAAAAGAGGCATGAAAAAAAATGTACTCTAAAAAGAAGCATGAAGATAAATGTGACATGAACTATATTCTACAGTTGTTGAATAATTTTCTATAGCCGAGGTTGTAACATCTATTTTATAGGAGATAAAGTTAGCTAACTAAAGTTGTCCATTTCAATAACAGCCCGAAACAATTCAATCTCAGCCTGAACACAAGTTTTTCTGAAGGTCCTGCTTTTACAAAAGGTAAAAGTATAAAAATACAAGAAAATTGCGATATGTTTAAATTCTAAGTGTCCTGTTCGCTTTTACAAAAGGTAAAAGTATAAAAATACAAGAAAAATGCGATATGTTTAAATTCTAAGTGTCCTGTCATTTTATCTAGTTTATCTAAAGAATATTACACGTTTCATAGCACATAATTATATACATTTGGATACTTGTCTTTTCTGCAAATCACTATGAATACTGAGATCTCATTAGAAAAAGGAATACATTCATGTCACAACTAGAAAGTGAGATAACACTAATTTGATAACGTCACTTTCGAATCGTGTCGCTTAAATGTAATTTCTTTTATCCACTGCAAAACTAATAAGATATAAGTAATGTATGAGTAAATAAAAAGTCTTGTATAAAATAACTACATGATTAAAAGAACAGGTCCTGTACATGGAAACATTATTCTGTAATTGTATGGGGTACATTATAAACATAACATAAAATGTTATATAAGGTAAAAAAGCAGCACCCCTCTTGGAACTCCGGGTCATACCAATGGAAGCACTGGCATCACAGTCTCCACCTTTGGATGTTTTGAACATGAAGAGGAAGTGAGAGATCAGCTGCAGCTCTGAATTTCTCATATGTTCAAAGCGTTCGAAGGCGCAGACAGTAATGCCAGAGCTGATTGGATGCCGGGCACCACGTGTCAGAGCAACCACATGAGAGCCCCAGGACTGCGAGTGCCGACACCACTGGAACAGCGCGGCACAGGAGTTGAGCATAAGCTTTTTTATTTTATAGGGGCCAAACATTTAGATCAAGAAGGGATTGTCCTAGTAGTGGACAACTTCTTTAACTAAAAACACCTACGGACAGAAAGACTTCAACAAAAACATATCAGGAACTGGATAAAAAAATAACAAAAACACTCAGGCTTGCATAACAGAGAAAACAACAGAAAAATGGGACATTCTTGATGTGTCTTATGCTGAAAAATAGGTGTGTTTTGGACAGCCAAGCAGGGACATTACTAGCATTAAAGATCTGGGGACATCAGATTGTGTATAGGGAGTTGTGGGACATCATATTCTGTAACAATCATAATGTATGTAGAGAATTGTGCGACCATCATTTTTTATACAATGAGCTGTGGGGCCACCATACTATGCATAGAGACCTATGGTTCATCATACTGTACTACATAGGGAGCTGTAAGGACATTATACTGTATATAGAAATCTGTGGGTTCATCATACTGTATAAAAGGATCCATAAGAACATTATACTCTCGGTAACATCCTGGCTAATAAAACATCCACACTACTCTCTTCTGAGTTTTCTCTGCCCCTAGATGTCCCCCCAAAACATGCGAATGGGCCATGTCTAAAATCCTCTGCCGGTAGGGTCACGGAACTAACAGCTGTTCCACTATCTCACCTCCCCTCAGTTTGGTCACCTGATACAACAAATCACCATTGACTGCAAAGTGAGGGTACCTGGTGTCAGCTCCCGACTCTTGAGCGACCCCATTACATTCATAATAAAATACCCCCTTTAATGAAAGATCTCTAAGTTGAGCAGTCACAAAGTTCTCTTCAGGCACTTCAAAATCAGGGAAAATGTGCTACCCTGTCATCGTCTCATCCTCCTCTCCAACAAGGACATATAGGGGCAGCTCCTCCTTCTTTACTTTTGGCGGAGCCTCTTTCAAAGGATCTGGCTTTTGTCCGGGATACTCTGTGTGACTCCCTATTGCCACAAGTGAAAAATCCCACCCCAGTATGACAGGATGTATTAAGTCTTTTACTACGCCAACCTTATGGGACTTAGTGCCACAGTCTGCTCCCATGATCATTCTGTCTACAGGGTAGTTCTTGAAATTGGAAAAACAGCCGCACTCAAACAATCTTTCAATGCAAGTGAAAAAAGTTTTATTTGAAAACACCACAGCATAAAAAACGTGTAGAGGTAACATTTCAACCCTGCAATGGGTCTTTCTCAAACCTTAAGGTAGATAATGGAAAAGGAACAGAGGAGGCCACTGTGGGATATGAAAACTTGAAAAGGCTCCAGGCCATATATACGGAAGTCCGACAAGTCAGGGACCAACTGAAGGTCCTGGTAGGATGAAGGTTCAGGTGCCGTCCGTTTGACACACCACCACAGACGGCACCTGAACCTTCATCCTACCAGGACCTTCAGTTGGTCCCTGCCCTGTCGGACTTCCGTATATATGGCCTGGAGCCTTTTCAAGTTTTCATATCCCACAGTGGCCTCCTCTGTTCCTTTTCCGTTATCTACCTTAAGGTTTGAGAAAGACCCATTGCAGGTTCGAAATGTTACCTCTACACGTTTTTTATGCTGTGTTTTCAAATAAATTTTTTTTCACTTGCATTGAAAGATTGTTTGAGTGCGGCTGTTTTTCCAATTTCATGATTATCTGGCCTAGTTCCAGGTTCAGCCTGCACCTTTTCGTTACTACAGAGTGCACGCCTTTGTCTACTATATTACAGGGTAGTTCTTGGCATCTCCGTGTATGCACATTATTAGTGATCAACTGTCGGGGCAGTTTAGCACTGATTAGGGTCACTAGACTTCCAGAGTCCAAAAGTCCAAGAACCATTACCACATTGATGGAGATGGTACACGACTGAAGCCCCTTGCCACGTTGACAGTTCCAACTGCAGGCCGGATAGGCATAATAGGAGCAACACCTGCCTAGGCTACAGTCCATTGGTCCATTAATTCAGGAGATATATGACACTGGGTGGCTATGGGGAAGTGGTGATGTCTGGTTTCCCCAGGGATTTCTGAACAACCTGGTATCTCTAAACCAGGTCATCTGTTTGACACACCACCACAGACGGCACCTGAACCTTCATCCTACCAGGACCTTCAGTTGGTCCCTGCCCTGTCGGACTTCCGTATATATTGCCTGGAGCCTTTTCAAGTTTTCATATCCCACAGTGGCCTCCTCTGTTCCTTTTCCGTTATCTACCTTAAGGTTTGAGAAAGACTCATTGCAGGGTCAAAATGTTACCTCTACACGTTTTTTATGCTGTGGTGTTTTCAAATAAATTTTTTTTCACTTGCATTGAAAGATTGTTTGAGTGCAGCTGTTTTTTCCAATTTCATGATTATCTGGCCTAGTTCCAGGTTCAGCCTGCACCTATTCATTACTACAGAGTGCACGCCTTTTTCTACTATATTACAGGGTAGTTCTTGGCATCTCCGTGTATGCACATTATTAGTGATCAACTGTCGGGGCAGTTTAGCACTGATTAGGGTCACTAGACTTCCAGAGTCCAAAAGTCCAAGAACCATTACCACATTGATGGAGATGGTACACGACTACAGCCCCTTGCCACGTTGACAGTTCCAATTGCAGGCCGGATAGGCATAATACGAGCAACACCTGCCTAGGCTACAGTCCATTGGTCCATTAATTCAGGAGATATATGACACTGGGTGGCTATGGGGAAGTGGTGATGTCTGGTTTCCCGAGGGATTTCTGAACAACCTGGTATCTCTAAACCAGGTTATCAGCATTCTTTCCAAGGGTCGCCAGGCAAACCAGGTCTTTATTGGCCTGGGAACGGAGTGGATAAACCTGTCAATCTCCACCCGCTAGGACGTCTGGGCAGGAGTGGAAGTATCTGACTGTAACCACTTTTGGACTAGGTGCAACAAATCAAACATTTACGTGTGGGGGGGTTTGTCACCAGCATACGCCCAGCGGTGGATTCGCTGAGCTCTAATGTACATATTACTCAAAGGCATACCAAAATGTTGGTCTTTAAATTTGCGTATTCTTTGGCATTCTGTAGTGTTAAGTCATAATACACTTTTTGGGGTTCGTCTGTCAAATATGGTGCCAGCACTTCCGCCCATTGCTCTGGCGGAAGTTTTCCCATTCAGCCATCCTCTCGAAAACAGTCAGAAAAGCTTCCACATCATCCACTGGGGTCATCTTTTGCATGGCTCATCTTTCCACTTTGCGGACGTACGAGTCATCACCTGGAGTTGAAGAGGAGCTGATGGCCGCCCACGAACACCTCTGTGAGGAGTTCCATTTGACGCATTAGTGCATCCTTTTGCTGTCGCTGCTGTTGTTGTAGCTGCTGTGTCAACAATTTATTCATCTCCTGTTGCACCATTTGGTGCTGTTGACTGGCCAGCTGTTGCTGTTGTTGAACCTTGACCAGATGCTGCAAAAGCTCCTCGATGCTGCCGGACCTCTTGTGCTGGATGGCAGATTTTACCCAGGACATGTCTCTTGTGGTAAATCACCTGCTGGTTTATTAAAGCACAGCATAAAACATAGCAGGGCTGAATAAAGTAAATGTGGCCTTTCTGGCCTACTGGCAAAACAAAACAAAGATAAAGTCCAAAAGAGTCCTTTTCCTGCAGGATTCACCTGCAGATGACACACAAACACATAAAGTCCTCAGTTCCTTCTGGAGCCACATTTGGAGTCTTTCCTCTCCAAACCGACAACACACAGAAAAAAAAAACAGTGGCTGTACATTTAACATCTCAGCCACACCCTTGAGGTGGAGATATGGTGATGAGGCGTTCCGCCCATCTCTTACCTACTCACCTATAAACACATCCCATAACATGGCTGATTAACTCTTTCAGCACCAAAACAGAAACTTATGTGTTTCTAGATCATGGAAGAAAGCAATCTTTGTGACACACATTTAACCTTATATTCCATGCCAGTGACCCTGTCACACCGGATATGCATGTCATCAGGCTGGAATTTTCATGATTGTTGTTTATCACATGACCTGAACCATTCACATTTCACACAATCGTATGTGATGTACTTATTGCATGTCAATTTAGACAGAAGTGAAGCGAGTTGTACTTTTGAACAACATCATTGAATCTGTGTGCTGTGCTGTAGCAGAGGGGGGGCGAGTGGTGTCAGGGGGCTGGAGTGGGCTGGCTGTGGGCTACAGAGACAGCAGGAGGTCACATGCCGTGCCGTTCCCAGCCGGGCTGAACTGCGGTGACCTTGGTGAGATCCCCGCTAGTACCATGAGAAAACTCTCACACTGCTAGAGGGGATCTCACCGAGATCACAACAGTTCACTCTCACGGTGCTAGTGGGGATTTTACCAAGGTCACTGCAGATGAGACTGGCTGGGAACGGAGCCTCAATGACCGGACGTAACCTCAATGACGTCACCACCAGTCTCTGAGGTTGCGCTCATAGCAGCTCATTCATCAGTGGTTCTCAGCCTGGCACCATCCAGGTTGAAAACTGTTTATCTCCAGACATGGATTACGGTGTGGGACAGAATGATGGACAGGTATGGTAAGGCTGTTTTTTTATTTTAGTTTTATTTCAGGAGATCGAGGGCTTTGATGTAATTAGGCAAGGTCATAAGTAAGGTTTAATTAAGTTTATTAAAGTACTCTGTGTCATTCTTTCAATTAAAGGACTTTATTCTGACTGTGTCTTTATTTACCATACAACTATAGGATTAGTAATGGATAGGTGTCTTATAGACTACTCTCCATTACTAAGCCATGGGCTTGATGTCAGCTGACAATACAAAGGCGACATCAACCCCCCAACTATCATCCCACTTGCCACCACTACAGGGCAAGTGGGAAGAGCCAGGGAAAGCGCCAGAATTAGCACATCTAACAGATGTGCCTTTTCTGGGCAGCTGCGGGCTGCTATTTTTAGACTGGGGGCCAATATCCATGGCCCGTTACCAGCCTGAGTACACCCAAACTTTTTGTAACTGTTCGGCCGAACCCGCTGGACCCAAACATCCAGGTGTCCTCCAATCTCTAGTGACCAGTACGCTGTAGTGACCAGTATGTTGCAGTCACCAGTACATTATGCCCAGCTCATACTTCTGGAGACGCGCACCTGTAAATTATGAGGGCTCTCATCACTACAGAAATGCCAAACATGTGGGGGCTAAATGTTGTTTAGGCACACTGTTGCTTAGAAGGGAGGGGGGGCATTTGAATTTGGGAGTGGAGAATTTGCTGAATTTCTTTTGGAGAGTGAGGAGCCATTTAGCTTTTCCAGAGACTTTGTGCTACCAGTAATGTGGAAGAACCCCTATATTTCCATTAACAGATGACAAATCTTGGTGGGGACTTGCTTTTTTTGTGGATTGAGTTGACGCTTTTATTGGGAATATTTTACATAACGTTTGGGATCACATTTTTCTGGCGCTCTACACTGACCACTTACTTTGGGGTTTCCTCAGAGAGCTATTCAGTATAATAAGACAGCAGAGTTACTTTCGACTCCGTCTGGCCTCTGTTCAGTGGTGTCCTTTTCAGAAGTGCACAAAACTGTGGCCGATAGTACTTTTATGGAATCTTAAAAAAAACAGACACCGCCAGATCACAAATCCTATGGTGTCCACAGTGCCTACATGTGTCTCATTATAGGTAATTTTCTGCCCAGGGTTCTGTCTGATACACGTATTTCAGAGCTTTACATGGAAACCCCAGTCTAAGCAATCAGCGCAGAATAAATATGCGCCTTACTGCGATCTTTGAGCAGCAGAATTAAAAAATCAACAGCATGGGAAGAATTGGTTTTATTCATTTTTTACGTTGTTCCTAGTGCGGTATAAGTGATTAGGTGACTTTATGCTTCAGGTTGGTACAATTACAGTGATACCAGATATATATCGGGTTTTTATGTTTGGCAGCTGTCATACACTAAAATATACTTTTATTGCAAAAACTAGTTTTTTCGTCAGCATATTTTGAGAGCTATAATTTTTCCATACTTTGGCAAACAGAGTCATATGAGGTCTTGTTTTTTGCAGGACAAGCTGACGTTTTTATTGGTACCACTTTCAGGCACATTAAATTTTTTGATCGCTTTCTATTCTGATCTTTGGGAGACAGAATAAACAAAAAACAGCAATTCAGGAATTGCTTTTTGTTTTATTTTTTTATACTCTTCTGCGTGTGGTAAAATTGGAAAGACAGCTTTAGTCTTTGAGTCAGTATAATTACAGCGATACCTCATTTATAATTTTTTATGTTTTGCCGCTGTTACACAATAAAAACTATTTTATAGAAAAAATAATTATTTTTGCATCGCTTTATTCTGAGAGCTATAACTTTTTTATTTTCCTGCTGATGGAGCTGTATTGCAGCTTATTTTTTTGCGGAACAAGATGACATTTTCAGCAATGCCATTTTTATTTACATCCGCCTTTTTGATCGCGTTTTATTGCCCTTTTTGTTTTTCGATATGATGATAAAGCATTGTTTTTTACCTCATTTTTTATTTTTTTATGGTGTTCACTGAAGGGGTAACTAGTTGGACAGTTTTATAGAGCGGGTCGTTACGGACGCGGCGATACCAAAAATGTGTACTTTTATTGTTTTTTTATTATTTACATAAATTAATGTATTTCTTGGAAAAATATATTTTTTTTTCTTTAGTTAGGGATTTAAAAAAAAATATTTTTGCACTTTGTAATTTTTTTTAACTTTATTACATTGTCCCAGGATGGGACATTACTATATTACATTGGATCGCTGATCTGACACTCTGTACTGCAGAATATCAGATCAAAATCTGACAGGCAGGGAAGGAGGCACGCCAGTGCCTCTTCTCAGCAGTCGCTCACAAGCTCCCTTCCATGCAGGACCCAGAAGGTCCCAGCAGCCATCTTGGGGCTGATTGCATCGCGTTGTCCTGATGGAAGCATGCAGGGAGCCCTCTCCCTGCGCGATGCCCCTCTATGTCGCTGTCACTACTGACAGCGGCATCAGAGGGGTTAAATTCCCATGATTGGTGCTAGCATCAGTGCTAGCACTGATCGTGGGTGTTGCTGTGGGGTTTCAGCTGTCATATACAACTGACACCCACACGAGATCACCACAGCACTCAGCGTGAGGCTGCTCGATCACCATGGCTCTCAGCGTGAGGCTGCGCAATTGCCGCAGCGCTCAGCATGAGATCACGCGATCACTGCGCCATACTAGTATTGCTGTTTGCGGGTATGCATCTCCCACAGAGCAGTACTAGTATGGCACATGTCGGGAAGGGGTTAATTACCTAGTGGATGAGATTGAGAGTAAAGTGAAAGTGTTTGCTGATGACACCAAACTATGTAGGATATTAAAATCTGACCTTGACATTACAATATTGCAAAACCACCTGGATAAGATGACTGACTGGGTAAACACTTGGCAAATGAGGTTTAATGTAGATAAATGCAGAGTAATGCACATAGGACAGAATAATTCTATTACTGCAGTTACATTAAATAGGAGTGTACTCGAGACTGCTGAACAAGAGAAGGACTTGGGTATTCTGCTTACAAGTAAGCTGAGCAGTGGTACTCAATGTCAAGCAGCAGCCGCAAAAGCAAGATTTTAGGATGTATATGTAAGGAGGAAGACCGGGCTGTGGGTGCTGACAGAGCACCGGGTCTGGAACTGCTGGGGCCGCTCCTCTTGTTGCAGGGGGAAGGAAATTGAGGATGGAGAGGAGCCATGAACTGCAGAGAGGGGACGTAGTAAGCCAGGGAAAGACCAGGAGTTTTGCATGGGAAGACAGAGATAATTCCCTCCTGGGAGAGGTAAGAGAGCAGACCTGTGGCGCGCTGCAAGTAGCATTAGTCCGCGTGACAGTGAGAGAACATGAGTGTAGAGGAGAGCGTGCAGAGGATCGTTGTATGAGACTCCCTATTGCAGAGCACATCGTGCAGGAGGTTGTTATTTGAGACCCCTGGTTGCAGGGCACGCTGAGTGGGGGATTGTTGGGCGAGACTAGTGACCGCAGAGCACGTCAACCGGGAGATTGTTGTGAAGGACTCCCGGCTGCAGAGCAGTGTGATGTACTATGGGCTCAACGGGTCAAAACGGTGACCGCCTGTTGCCGCCAGAAGAGTAAAGACTAATCTGTTAGGTGGGGAAGCATGAAGATTTCAGCACCGGCCTCAGCTGGCATCCAGCGTTTACCTCAGAGCACGTGACAAGCGTCAGACTCACAATAAGTGGAACAGAAATACTCATAAACTGTCGCCTTAAGTTACTCAGTTCTTTTGTGATTTCTAGCTTAACTCTGGTTTAGCCCCCTGTTGCTCCCTGCGAGGAGACTTCTCCCTGTAATTGTTAAATTAAACCACTGTTACCCGTTAGCCCTTACTTTGCGTATCTGTGTCGCTGCATCCGATTACCTGCTTTACATATAAAAAGAGAGATAAAATCCCACGATTTTATAAATCACTGGTGAGGTCACATCTAGAATATGGAATAAAGTTTTGGGCTCCACATTTTAAAAAGGATATTCAGTAGAGATGAGCGACTTTGCGTTTTCTGGGTCGAGTCGGGTTTCGTGAAACCCGACTTTCTCAAAAGTCGAATCGAACAAAGTCGGCCGACTAACGGAAATGGTCCGGTCGGAGTCGAAAATCCAATGCAAGTCAATTGAGAATAAAAGTCAGCAGGAAGTGGAGGACAGTAAACAAACCTACAGTGCCCATTTCAATTACAACGGCATCAATTCTTATTACTTAAGCTTGGCAACCTTAATTACCTTTATAATAATAGTAACGGATTGAAAACTGGGGTTATTTGGCTAAAGTTGTGGGTGGGCAGTGCTCGCTCCAGGTTTTCGTGGGCCCGGGCCAAAGAGTCTCAGTGGGCCCCTTTAACACATACCACAATTCATGATGCTCCAATACGGCAGAGAAATATAGGTATAGTACAATGCCAAATACTTCAGTTCTTACATTACATGACTAGTGTTGAGCGATACTGCTCGATATCTAAAAATATCGTATCGAAATGGTATCGCCGATATCACTAAATATCGTCGATATCCGATTCCGATACCGGAAGTCCAATGTAAGTCTATGGGAACAAAAAATCGCAACAAAAAAAACCCTTTCTTTCGTTGTAAACACAAAATATACACACATAGAATATATATATATATATATATATATATATACATGTCATTGTGACATATATATATACATATATTTATAGTTTATACACTTCTACATAGTAAAATAGACTCTGATTGTAAAGCCGTGACATACCCCATAGAAGTCGACGGGCTCGGTGCCGAGTACCCCCAAAACCTCTGGCTCTGTGCGACTCAACTTGGGCGTCACGAACAGGATTCTGTAGCTCGCTATAAGCGAGTCCTGTGTGCCTGAATTGAACTGGTTTTGTGCTTGAGAATTGCTAAAATCATCAGAGAATGTATTTGCCATTTTTCCCCATATCTGCGTCACGACGAGGCACTGGTGAAGAAGAAGGGCGTGCTCTTCGTGGGTGTACACTCACTCAGTGGCGTGAAAACGATGGCCGACCACTCTAAATGGTACTGCAATGTAAGATCGTGCCCCACAGCTCTTCAGTTCCGCCTCCTCATCCTCCTCAGTGTGCGGAAACTAACACGAAGGTCCCGCCTCACTACAAAAGAGGGGCCCTCTCCAGATGCTAATGACACATGTGACTTGGCAGAGATGGCTAATGGACACGAGCAGAAGTGTGAAGGGATGGAGCAGTCAGAGCTCTCCCCCCACGGAAGCGACCCGATCGCCACGGAACCACCGTTGGGCACCCGGCCTGGAAACCCTCCTACACTGCAAGAAGCGGAGGATACCCTAAGAGGCCTGGCCCGGCAGCGGGAGGAGGTCGCCAGGATGGAAGCCAGCTGGCGTGCCCTAAAACTAAACTTGGAGCGGCGCCAATCCCTCTTACCTGAAGTGTCTGTACCGGAAGGTGAGGCACCCGTTGTAGTAGAGGAGTCCGTGCGGGCATCCCAGCCCTTGCAATGTGATCCGGTTGACGTTGTCGCAGTGGAGGCACCCGTTCCTGCAAAAAACTCTACACCGGCAGCACCCCAGATCCCGCTGTCTGCCCCCGTCGCTGAGACAGAAGAAGCGACACCCGTCCTCATGGAGGAGGCCGCGCAGGCACCAGAGGTCTACCTGTCTGTACCGGAGCCCCGACTGTCATCTGTTCCAGAGCCGGCTGCTTCCTCCGCAGGTGAGCGCCGCCAGGACTGGGGGGCGCCAGGAGAGCTGCCGCAAACCGGACATCATAAGCTGCAGTTTGATGATGGAGACATGGAGATGCTGCAGGAGAATTACAACCGGCGTCAGGAGGAAGAGTGGAGACGTCGGGAGAAGGAAGCAGAGCGACAAAGGGAGCAGCGCGAATCCCAGAAGCTTCGCCAACGTCACATCGAGAAGGACCGGGCAGATAAGGACCGGATGAGAAAAGATAAAGGTACCCTGAGGGAGCCGCGGCGTAAGGGTGCAGTACGGAGCTTTAAATTGAAAGGTGGTTGGGGCTTCATCCAGGAGCCTGGACTTTATTTAGAAGTCTTTGTGAACCGGCGGGACGTGGAGACTCACCTCCCAGAAGGACACCCGGGGAGGGACCTGTTGCTAGGAGACTTGGTGACTTGCACCCGACACTGGGGTTACAATGGATGGTACGCCCTAAATGTTACCAGGTGCGACCCCTACTCCCCAGAGTGTCAGGAACCTGTGAGACCCTCGGAGCCTTCAGCCTCCCACATCCAGGCCTCTGCACAAGTGCCCACCCCACGCCGTAAATCTCCCCAGCCTCCCTCAGTGGTCTCCTCAGCAGCCCCAGTTATGGACATGATAACTATAGCTGGCCCGTACCCGGCGCCTGTTAGGCCCCCTGGGGTTCGTTCAGTCCGGGACATAGGGGTCCAGACCCGGAGGGAGATGAAAGAGGTGGCCACACAGACCCAGATAGCGGGTCACGACTTGACTGTACAGGCCACACGACGTCATCAGGTCCTGGTGGTCCTTGGTGTCTCGGATGTTTGGCAAGCATCAGAACAGTACCAGGTGGTACCTGGAACACCCCTGCCAAAGAATTATAAATAACCCGGACAGGGTCCCTGTATGTAAATAGTTAAATTGTTGATGTACCCGGACGGGTGAATGTTCATATAAAAGTTTTTTAATTTAATAAAAAAAACAACAACACAGTTTTCATTACTTTTATTACAGTCTCATCCTGCGACGCCATCGATCTCCTGTAAAAAAATGAAAAAACAGCAGTATACCACCTGTCCGACGCAGTCCATAGTAACGAGTGTCCCACGACGATCCAGCTCTGCTGCATCAGAATGACAGGCAGAGCCTGTCATCCCGGCGCAGCACAGCTGATTACCTGCTTCCCCGGCGGTGACGTCATCGGACTGACTGCTTTACGGCTGGGATTACCCAGCAGTCACTGCAGTTATCGCGAAAAACTGCATGTGACCGCCAGGGAGAAGATAATGGCGGCCATCAAGCAGTCCAGGACGTGACCGCCGGAGATCTTCTGCCAGGTAAGTGCCGCTGACTCCTGACAGACCCGACCGACGGACACTCACAGTGACAGTGACAAATCCGATTCCGGAATTCGATATGACGAAAATATCGGTATTCGGAATCGAAAGGCCGATACAGCTAATATCGGCCGATATTTGCAGTATCGTATCGCTCAACACTATACATGACTGATATCTATTTTAAATTCTACAATAGAGCGGCCCCAGCAGTTCCAGACCCGGTGCTCTGTCAGCACCCACAGCCCGGTCTTCCTCCTTACATATACATCCTAAAATCTTGCTTTTGCGGCTGCTGCTTGACATTGAGTACCACTGCTCAGCTTACTTGTAAGCAGAATACCCAAGTCCTTCTCTTGTTCAGCAGTCTCGAGTACACTGCTATTTAATGTAACTGCAGTAATAGAATTATTCTGTCCTATGTGCATTACTCTGCATTTATCTACATTAAACCTGATTTGCCAAGTGTTTACCCAGTCAGTCATCTTATCCAGGTGGTTTTGCAATATTGTAATGTCAAGGTCAGATTTTAATATCCTACATAGTTTGGTGTCATCAGCAAACACTTTCACTTTACTCTCAATCTCATCCACTAGGTAATTAACCCCTTCCCGACATGTGCCATACTAGTACTGCTCTGTGGGAGATGCATCCCCGCAAACAGCAATACTAGTATGGCGCAGTGATCGCGTGATCTCATGCTGAGCGCTGCGGCAATTGCGCAGCCTCACGCTGAGAGCCATGGTGATTGAGCAGCCTCACGCTGAGTGCTGTGGTGATCTCGTGTGGGTGTCAGTTGTATATGACAGCTGAAACCCCACAGCAACACCCACGATCAGTGCTAGCACTGATGCTAGCACCAATCATGGGAATTTAACCCCTCTGATGCCGCTGTCAGTAGTGACAGCGACATAGAGGGGCATCGCGCAGGGAGAGGGCTCCCTGCATGCTTCCATCAGGACAACGCGATGCAATCAGCCCCAAGATGGCTGCTGGGACCTTCTGGGTCCTGCATGGAAGGGAGCTTGTGAGCGACTGCTGAGAAGAGGCACTGGCGTGCCTCCTTCCCTGCCTGTCAGATTTTGATCTGATATTCTGCAGTACAGAGTGTCAGATCAGCGATCCAATGTAATATAGTAATGTCCCATCCTGGGACAATGTAATAAAGTTAAAAAAAATTACAAAGTGCAAAAATATTTTTTTTTAAATCCCTAACTAAAGAAAAAAAATAAATATTTTTCCAAGAAATACATTCATTTATGTAAATAATAAAAAAACAATAAAAGTACACATTTTTGGTATCGCCGCGTCCGTAACGACCCGCTCTATAAAACTGTCCAACTAGTTACCCCTTCAGTGAACACAATAAAAAAATAAAAAATGAGGTAAAAAACAATGCTTTATCATCATATCGAAAAACAAAAAGGGCAATAAAACGCGATCAAAAAGGCGGATGTAAATAAAAATGGCATTGCCGAAAACGTCATCTTGTTCCGCAAAAAAATAAGCTGCAATACAGCTATTTTCTGTATAGAGCAATATATGGGGCTCATTATTCTGTATGGCGCACTATGTGGTGCCCATAATACTGTATGGAGGACTATGCTGCCCGTTTTTTGAGCTATTGTAGAATGAGCAAACACTGGGGCCCAATCTGTCTAGACAGAAAAGTACAGGAAAGAATTCTGACTGCAATCCAACAAAAAACCCTAAAAAATACCAACTCTTCTGATTGCAAAAACACCTGAGATCACACGATCTCCACCACCTAAATCAGATCTCTGGTGTAACAAAACTAAGCCGCAGCCACTGAAAAAACAGAAAAAAGCAAATGAACAAATAACAGTGGCTACAGAAAAACTGAGAGGAGCACAGGCCCCAGGAGGGGACCCGGCTGACCTCCACAAAAGTGCAGAAAACTAAGCAAAAAGCAAGCACAAAAAGAAAAGCAGAAAATATCTTATCTGAAAGCAGCAGATGCAGGCAAGACTCCAGCAAACTTCCAAATGAACCAGGAACCACAATTGAGACAAGAACAATTGATCACCGGCGACCATCATGGGAGGGAACCTCCCTTATATCAGTCCAGTCAGTGATCCCAGATTGCCATTCCTCGCTGGAAGGTTCAGTACTGTCTGTAAACACCAGAGGGAGCCTCTGCTCAGAAACCATCTCTAGCACATTCATAACAGGGCTCCATATAATGCTCCATACAGAATAGGACCCTGTGACGATCCACACTGTGTGTGGACGGGGATCACTCGCTTTGCTGGTCTTTGAGGTAAACACTGTCACGCTCAGGGTTAAAACAATATTCCATTTAGTTTATTACATCCAACTTAACATAAAAATACAGCCTTTCTCTCAATAATTCTCCTCACTGATCCCGACCAGCATAACATGGTTGTCAAGACCGTCACCTGTTGGCGTCAACCACACAGGTTCCTAGAGACTTCAGCCTCAGAGGTATCTAGTAAACACAAAAATACAGTCTTTCTCTCACGAATAGTACCCTCTGGTCCTGACCAGCACAACACGGTTTTCAAGACCGTTACTTGTTGGCATCAGCCACACAGGTTCCTGGAGTCCTCTTACTCAGAGGTATCCAGCAATCACCAAACAGTCTCTTTCTTCCCACCACTTCTTACGACTTTAACACATTCTTCATGACCCGGTCATCCTCCACAGAGTCCTGTCTGTCACCTGTTAGCCACGCAGGCTCCCGGAGCCCTCATTCCCAGAGGTATCCAATCCGCACTTCATACTTCATTCTGATCCCGATCAGTCTCACCATGGTTTTCAAGACCATCCATTCCGCTGGCTCAAGCACGCCAGCTTTCAGTCTTCAGCCTGTGCGACATCCCGCCTGGATGTCAGGGAGCCCTGTCCAGCCTGACAAACTCCCGAGACCCTCACAGTCTCAGCACAGACTCACGCTACACTCCCCTCACCATGTGCCAAACACTTCCTTACATACCTGTAGCCACTCCCCCAGCTACGGTATGGAGCACATGGTCAGGTCACATGCACATAAAAACAAAAAAACTTGACTGGCACATCAAGACTAATGTGAATTAGGTGCAAACCAGAGGGTGCTACCCCCATGTAAAACATACGAGAAAAGGTTGCACTCTAACATACTAAAGCATGACAATATGGAAATACATGAAATTTTGAATAGCAATATGGCTTTGGAGTATATGGAAAAATTTGAGACACTTAGTATAACATTTGGCCAAATATTAAAAGCCCACCAACCATCATCAAGGTGGTCTCAAGTCTGGTGAGTCCCTGACCTATGTGAACATACCTCTAAGGCTGATATCTGAATTTGCTCCAGTGTATAATGCTCCCCATATATTGCTCCAACCATTAAAAAAAATGAAATACCTATCCTCGCTGGGCACTGCTCTACTCTAGACTCCTCAACGTCGCCATCTTCCAGCTCTCTGCACTGTGACTGTTAAGGCAGAGGGCGCACAGACGTGACATCATCTCGCTCTCTGACCTGAATGTCACTGTCAGGAAACGTGGAAGACGTCACAGCGGTGGAGCAGGGAGAGGTAAGTATTGCAAGTGCTGGGGCCCTGAGCTAGCAGGTGGGGCACACTTGCAGGCGGTGGGAACTGGCACAGGGCCCCTCATAGTATGCCGGTGTCTCTGATGGCGAGTGGGCCCCCCCACCTGCTCAGGGCACCGGCACTTGCCCAGGTGCGCCAGGTGCTGACCCCAGCCCTGGGGGGATACAGCCCAGTTAGTGAGGTGGAAAAACTGGCATATGTTGAGGTGTAGGCTGGATGTTCAGCAGCTGCAAATGGAGGAATTGGAGAAGTTGGAGGAAGAGGAGGACAAAGTGATCCATTTTGCTGGCAACCTATGTGTCATCACGGGTAAGGTGGTACAAAATCCTTTGAAACCCAGGCATCGTTCATTTTAATGAAGGTGAGATCACCTACAGTACAGACCAAAAGTTTGGACACACCTTCTCATTCAAAGATTTTTCTGTATTTTCATGGCTATGAAAATTGTAGAATCACACTGAAGGCATCAAAACTATGAATTAACACATGTGGAATTATACATTACACTTTACAAAAAAGTGTGAAAAAACTGAAAATATGTCTTATATTCTAGGTTCTTCAAAGTAGCCACCTTTTGCTTTGATTACTGCTTTGCACGCAGAAAAGGTGAACGTCTGGACTCTACATGCCAGGTTCCCACCTGAATAAATCCCCAACAGTGTCACCAGCAAAGCACCCCCACACCAACACACCACCTCCTCCATGCTTCACGGTGGGAACCTGGCATGTAGAGTCCAGACGTTCACCTTTTCTGCGTGCAAAGCAGTAATCAAAGCAAAAGGTGGCTACTTTGAAGAACCTAGAATATAAGACATATTTTCAGTTTTTTCACACTTTTTTGTAAAGTGTAATGTATAATTCCACATGTGTTAATTCATAGTTTTGATGCCTTCAGTGTGATTCTACAATTTTCATAGTTATGAAAATACAGAAAAATCTTTGAATGAGAAGGTGTGTCCAAACTTTTGGTCTGTACTGTACATTTTGGGTCGACAGCCGGGTCCTTCTTTCTGTCAGGAGGATTGATCCTGCAGCACTGAAGACTCTTTCTGATAGCACACTACCAGCATGGCAAGCGAGCTCCTGCAAGGCATATTGTGCCAATTCAGGCCAGGTGTCCAGTTTACAGGCCCAGTAGTCAAAGGGGAATGAACTGTGAGGGAGAACATCGATAGGGGAGGAGAGGTAATTTTGAACCATAGTTGACAACTATTGTCTCCTGCCTGTTGCAATCGATTCAGTATTACCAGTCGTGGGAGCAAGAAATCAGTCAACAACATGGTCATGAAACCCCTGTATCCAACGCCACTTCGGCTGTGTGCACCACGAACACCTCTTCCATTTGGCCCAGTACGGCTCGTGGTAGAACCTGCACCGCTGCTGTGTGCTGCGAATGCCTCTAACAAACGGTATACCAGAGTTGCTTATTTGTTCGCCAATATTAGCTCTAGGTTCTTCTGTGACATGATGTTCTGTAATTTGCCTTTATAGCATGGATCGAGGATGCTGGTCAACCAGTAGTCGTCATCCTTCATAATTTTGGCAATGCGGGGGTCCCTTTTTAGGATCCGCAAGACATAATCACACATGTGGGCCAATGTTCCAGGTGTCAATGATGCACTACCAGTGGTGGGTGGAGGAGCACTTTCTGCCAAATCCACATCCCTCCATTCATGCACAAACCCTGTACCTGACCTTGGCAAGCCAACATTTTCTCTTGCCCCCTGAGAAGCATCATCCTCCCCAAAATAATCATCCCCCTCATCCTCATCCTCCTCCTCTTCCACATCTTCCTCCACCTCGTCCGGGACAGTTCTCTGAGCAGACAATGCCTGACTGTCATGAAGGCTTCCCTCCTCCTCCTCCGCTGCAGACGCCTGATCCTTAATGTGCGTCAAAGTTTGCATGAGCAGACGCATAAGTGGGATGCTCATGCTTATGATAGCATCGTCTGCGTTTACCAGCCGTGTTCATTCCTCAAAACACTGAAGGACTTTACAGAGGTCTTTCAGCTTTGACCACTGCACATCCGACAACTCCATGTCTGCCCTCAAACTACCTTCCCGTGGATCCTCCCACAAATGCATTACAGCCTGTCTCTGTTCGCACAGCCTCTCAACCATGTGCATGGTGGAGTTCCACCTTGTTGCAATGTCTATGATTAGGCGGTGCTTGGGGAGGTGGAGCAATAGCTGCAGTCTCTGCATACGACTGTAGTCTAGTGGTGAGTGACGGATGTGTGAGCACAGTCTTCGCACCTTAAGGAGCAGGGCTGGTAACTCCAGAAAATTATTTATGAAGCACTGCACCACCATGTTCAAGGTGTGAGCTAGGCAAGGTATGTGTCTGAGTTTTGCCAGGGCTATGGCCGCCACAAAATTACATCTGTTATCACTGACTACCTTGCCCGGCTCAAGATGTAGACTGCCCAGCCATGAATCAGTTTCTCGCTGCAAGTAATTGGCCAGTACCTCCGCGGTGTGTCTATTGTCGCCCAAATATGTCATCTTTAAAACAGCCTGCTGACGCTTACCACTAGCTGTTTGATAGTGGGACACCTCGTGTGCAACACTGGCAGCTGCTGATGGAGTGCTCGTGCGACTGCGCTCTGTTGATGAGCTTTTGCTTCTGGAGGAGGAGGAGGGTCGAACGCCTACAGCCAACTGTTGCCTATACCATGGGCTAGGCAGCACTGTCTCACCGCCGCTGTCCCCTGTGGACCCTGCATCCACCACATTAACCCAGTGCGCAGTGATGGACACGTAATGGCACTGGCCATGCCTACTGGCCCATGCATCTGTTGTGAGGTGCACCTTTCCACTCACTGATTGTTTGAGTGCATGGACAATGCGGTCTTTCACATGCAGGTGGAGGGCAGGGATGACTTTTCTAGAAAAGAAGTGCCGACTGGGTAGGTCATAGTGTGGGACAGCGTAGGCCATGAGCTCTCGGAACGCTGTGCTTTCAACCAAACGGAAGGGCATCATCTCTAATGAGATCAGTTTTGCAATGTAGGCGTTCAAAGCTAGTGAGGTTTTGTAGTCTGTCCATGCTTGCAAGTGCATGTTGTTTAAATGTCTAAGCATGCAACTGGTATTTAATTTTCAGAGATTTTTCCCTCGGCTAAAGGTCCTTCCGCACTTCTTACAGATAACCTTCGCCTCATCAATAGCTTGCATGCTGTGCTAATTTGACCATCTGGCCAAGCTGTCCTGCAACTCTTTTTCTTTTTTTTAACACGTTTTTGGACTGCTACGGGCCTGCCAGATAACCACAGCTGCGATGTCGATGCCTGCCGCGGATCCTCCTCCTCTTCTGAGCTATTGCCAGCGGCACACTCTTCCCCAATGGATGCCAATCCGGGTCAACAACTGGGTCATCCATCACCTCCTCTTCAATTTCGTCTGCACCTTCCTCTGTGTCACCGTGTAAGGTCGTATAGTATGAGGGAAGGGGCACCTGAGTTTCATCAGGGTCAGAATCTGGCTCAGTAGACTGCACGTGCAATGCAGTGCTCTGGGTGAATGTACCATCAGAATCATATAGCACTGGCTGTGCATCAGTGCACTCCATGTCATATTCATCTTGGACTGGGGAATTCAGTTTTTGACTTGATAACCCAGGCATGGTATGTGAAAAGAGCTCCATGGAGTAATCTGAAGTGTGGCCTGCCACATCCTTCATTTTTGGTGGGGGTGAAGGATGCAAGGAAAGGTGTTGTTCCTGACCAGGAGCTTGCACTGACGACTCAGTGCTTGCAGTTTTTGAAACTTCAGAAGAGGAGGCGATAGAGCTGGAGGCTGTTTCTGCAATGTAAGCCAAAACCTGTTCCTGATGTTCTGGCTTTAAAAGCGGTTTACCTGCTCCCAGAAAAGGGAGCCTTTCAGGCCTTCTGGAGCCAAATGATGACACAGGCTCAACATCTCCTGCCATAGGTGCTATTGAGCTTTTGGCACTACCAGCAGATGCACCACAACCATCATTCCCAGCTGGCCCACCCGCCCACTTCCTCTTCCACCATACTTCCTCATGTTTGGGAAAATGTACTAAAAATACCAGCAGATATATGGTACTGTATGAGGAGCGTACAGCTGTATATGGCGTAGTGGAAAATTTAAATCTCCGTATATGTTTCCGGAGTCACACACAGACGCTCACTCAGTATGCATTTGACCGTAATACAAAGAACAGATTTACGATACTGTATCAGAAGCAGACAGCTGTATACGGTGTAGGGGAAAATTGCAATCTCCGTATATATTTCCGAAGTCACATACAGACGCTCACCCAGTATGGATTGGACCGTAATACAAAGAGCAGATATACGGTACTGTATCAGAAGCGGACAGCTGTATACGCTTTTGGGGAAAATTTAAATCTCCGTATATGTTTCCGGAGTCACACACAGATGCTCACTCAGTATGGATTTGACCATAATACAAAGAGCAGATGTAAGGTACTGTATCAGAAGCGGATAGCTGTATACGGTGTAGGGGAAAATTGCTATCTCCGCATATATTTCCGGAGTCACACACAGACGATCACTCAGTATGGATTTGACCTTAATACAAAGAGCAGATATACGGTACTGTCTCAGATGCGTACAGCTGTATACGGTGGGGGGGAAAATTGCAATCTCCGTATATATTTCCGGAGTCACACACAGATAGCCAGCATTTATTTGTCCGTGATACCAGCCGGTACACGGTATTGTGTGAGGAGCGTACAGCTCTATACGGTGTGGGAAAAAATGAACAGTTGGTAAGTGTGCAGAAAAAAAAATAAAATTATTAGTGCTGTTTAAAAAGCAGTCTGCACAGCAGTGTACACACAGCAATACAGCTATCAGGCAGCCTAATAACCAGCGCTGCTGCACACAAGAAAATCCTCCCTTGTCACTGCACACTAACTGTACAGCACAATTGCTATCAGCACAAGCACAAAACAACTTCTTTTTCCAGCCGAACTCTCTCCCTACTGATAAACAGCGTCCGCAACCTCTCCCTACTACTAATATGGGCAGAAGTAAAATGGAGGTCGGCGCTCAGGGCTTTTTTAGACACTATGGCGCCCCCCAAAGCAAGCCAATCACTGAAATGCCCTTCTCTAAGAAGGTGGTGGACGCTGCTCTTGTCATCTCGTTGCACACAGTGTACGTCCTTGCTCATTGGCTGAAAAAAGGCGCCTGCAAGCATTATGGGAAAACCGACTTGCGCTCTGAGGTCGAAGACCGCATGGCCGCCTGCACGCTACGGTCGGGTTTCGGCCAACGAAACCCGACTTTAGCGAAAGTCAGCGACTTTTGAATCTGACCGACCTGTTTCGCTCAACTCTAATATTCAGAAGTTAGAGTCAGTTCAAAATTGATTATTACAAGTTGAGCTTGCAAGCAATAAATTTTGTATTTTTTTTCTAAAAACGAGAAATGGTCAAAATTAAAAGAACCAGTGCTATCAGATCTCAAATAATGAAAAGAAAACAAGTTCATAATCATTTAGAAACAATACTAACATTTTAACTTGGTAAGAGTTCAGAAATCAATATTTTGTGGAATAACATGATTTTAAATTACAGCTTTCATGCGTCTTGGCATGCTTTCCACCAGTCTTTCACACAGCTACGGGCGCAAAAATTTAAGCAGTTCTTCTTTGTTTGATGGCTTGTGACTATCCATCATCCTCTCGATTACATTCCAGAGGTTTTCAATGGGGTTCAGGTCTGGAGATTGGGCTGCCCATGACAGTGCTTTGATGTTGTGGTATATTAATTTTTGCCAGAGCTGTATATATGTTATATATATATATATATATATATATATATATCGTTAGGAATGGCCAGGTGTTCCAAATGTTTCAGCTTTATAAAAACCCAGCCTCCACTAACCTTGTGCCAAAAAACAGCAGCCATGAGTACTTTTAAGCAGCTGCCTAGCACTCTGAAAATGAAAATGGTGGAGGCCCTTTCGTGAATTTTAAATGTAATTAAGATGTGGCAGTTAACAGGAACAGTGCAGGCATGATAAGGTCTGGAAGACCAAGCTAAATTTCAGTGAGAGCAGCTCACAGGACAGCTAGAGATGCAAATCAGAACCCCCTTTTGACTGAAAAAGACATTCAGAAAGATTTAGCCGACAGGGGAGTTGTGGTACATTGTTCTACTGTTAAGAGACACTTGCACAAATATAGCCTTCATGGAAGAGTCATCAGAAGAAAACATCTCCTGTGTCATAAGTATGCAAAAGAACATCTAAACAAGCCTTATGCATTTTGAAAACTGTTGAAAAGTTGAAGTTGAAAAGAGGATTCCTTCTACGAATGGATAATGATCCTACACACACACACATATCAAAATCCACAATAGACTACCTCAAAAAAGGTTTTACAATGGCCCTTACAGTCCCCTGATCTGAACATCATTGAAAATCAGATCTGTGGCTAGACCTCAAAATAGCAGAGCATTTACCCACTGTCATACTTTCAATAGGTGGTGCTACTAGGTACTAACCTTGCGGGATGCTCAAACTTTTGCATTGGCCCATTTTCCCTTTTGTAATTTTTGAAATGTAAAATATGAAAATATATGTCTTTTTGCATAAAATACAAAGAAAATGTGTCATCTTTAACTTTAAACCGTTAAGAGATCATTTAATCTTCAAGGTGCTTAACTGTTCACAATAACAGTAATTTTGATCAGGGGTGCCCAAACGTTTATATGCCACTGCATTGACTTTTTTTGCACAGCAGATGAAATTCAATATGGATTGGGTACTAATAATCCGAAGGCACTATGGCACCCCCCTGTGATGACGATCGCTGTGATTGGCTGTTCAATTTTCAACAGCCAATCACAGCATTTCTCATTGTTTCAGACAATCAGATTGCCTGAAACCTTGATGCCCAGCCTACGATTGGTGCTGTAAAGCACCGCTCATAGGCTGGTGCATAGCAACACTAGGATCACCAGGGCCTGCTCTGATTGGTGTAATCGATGATGACATCGATCGCACCAATCAGAGGGCACAAATGCTGTCTGAACTCTCAGTGATCACTCTGTGCTTCCTCAACCAGGTTCTATACATGAGGACAGTGGTCATTAAGATAAATCTGATGTGCTGCTTCATGCTGTGCTGGGCCTTGTGATGCCACAGGCTTTTTAAAGCCTGTGCCACCACTGCGAGTGTTGCTGCAGCTGGTGAAGAAGTAAGAAAGAAGAGTTCATGAACCCTCCTTGATCCGTTCATGATCTTTTACAATCAACCTCAATCTCTCTCTGCCAACTCTTTCCCACCTTTTCCCCTTTTCTCCCCCATAACTCCCTTCTGCCACAAAGCACTGATCAGTACTTGATTGCTCGATTATTTGCAGGGTTTTTTGTGCATTCTGCAGCTGCTGAGCGCTGGTCAGTGATACAAATCACTGATATGCACTCATGCTCGCTGTTTTCCACACTTTTTTTCCCCTTAACTATCCACCCCCCTTTGCACCATTCCATGTGTGCGTCCTGCAGCCGAAAATCACTGATCAGCACTTATGCTCACTGGTTTTTAGTACTTTTTTTATACCTGTCTATTTCTCCACACACACACACACACACACACTTTGCACCACCTTCATGTCTGCATCCTACAGCTGCTGAGTCGCTGATCAGATGCACAGCACTGATTGGCACGAGGGTTTGCTTTTGGTAGGACTTTTTTTCCCCAATTTTTTTTTCCAGGTTGTTTTGTTTTTTTTTGTCAAAAAAGAATAGAGCAAAAAATCATCTAGATTAGTTGATAGGACTAGATTAGAGACATTAAAGATAAACCGTAGTAATCATTGTCTACTACGGTATTTGTTGCTAGTTGAGTTAGAATTAGTAAAGAGTAAAAATATATATTAGTAATCGTCGTCTATTATGGTATTTTTTACTGAATTTAGTTTTTTAAAGAGTAAGAAAAAAAGTAATAATTTAGTTTATGGACAGTAAAAATAAACTGTACTAATTGTCATCTAGTAAGGTGTTTTTTACTGAATTGAATTAGTGTTAGTGTTAGCGTGGAAGAATAAAATCATATCCTTGCATCCGTAGTACAGCTGTTGAGCGCTGATCACTGACACACATCAGTGATCAACCTTCAGTTGTTGTTTTTTTGTCTGTGAAAAAAGAATAGAAAAAAATTTAGATTAGTTGACAATGTTTAGGGACAGTACAAACATACCTCCGTAATCATTGTCTACTACGGTATTTTTACTGAATTGAGTTAGTGTTAGTGTCAGCGCGGAAAAATAATCACATCCATGCGTCCGTAGCACAGCCATCAAGCATTGGTCACTGACGCACATTAGTGATCAACCTCTGGTTGTTGTTTTTATTATTTAAACCAAACACACACACACACCTGAATAAAATTTGCTACACACAGTATACATGAAAAATGTCAACTCACTTGTCCTAAACCTGGTATTCAGCGGAGGAGGCATATGCTTTCCTTACCTCCAACACTGACAGTGAGGGAGAGCATCCCATCTTCCTTTATTTTTCCTCCTTCTCCTACTCTTCGTCAAGTGATACCAAACCGCCACACAGACGCCCAGGAAAGAAACTGAACCAGCGCTCAGCATTACCGACTCCTTATGAACCTCACCCCCGAAGATTATGAGCCATTGATTCCTGATTTTGTGGTGTAATCAGGAATCAAATTTGACACCACCAGCCTCACAGAAATAGACTTTTTCAAAGTCTTTTTCTCTGAGGATTTTGTAAACCTCATGGTGGGCCAAACAAATTTGTATGCCCAGCAATTGTTGTCACAAAATCGCCCATCATCATTTTCTAACTGGACTCCTATAGGCACAGTAGAAATGATGACATTTTGGGGCCTTGTCCTTCACATGGGGCTAGTGAAGAAGCCAGAGCTTCGGCAATATTGTAGTGTTAAAGTTTTGTATAACACTCCACTGTTCCAAATGGCCATGACTCATAAGCATTTTGACGCCATCCACAAATTCTGGCATTTCAGTGTTAATGCACGGTGTCCTCCCCAAAATGAACCCAACTTTGACCGTCTTTTCAAAGTCATTAAGCACTTCAGCAACATGTGTGGATGAGTTCCTAATCCATTTCAAGGGGAGGCTCAAATTCCAACAGTACCTGCCCAGTAAGAGGGCCAGGTTCGGAATTATGCTCTACAAACTGATGCCTGCACTGCCAGCACTGTACGAGGTACCTCTACACAGGTCCATAATTGTATTGGGGTATAACAAGTACATGGGGGAGTTTTTCTTTCTGATCAAGTCCTCCAGCCGTACAGTGCGATGAGAAAAGACAAGATGTGGTACAAAAAGCTGCCCATGCACATCATACTGATGGCAATGTACAACGTGTTCATGCTATCACTATGTGCAGGCCATATCGGTACAACATACCTTCAGTTCCAGGAGGTATTAATCAAGGCCCTAATCTTTGGAGATCAGGAAGGAGTAGGCCCCAGTGCTTTCGGAGCTGAAGGTGCTTGTATCTTACCAGGCCAACGTTTCCTCGGGGAGGTCCCCAAACCACAAAAAAATGAAGGTTGCAAAAGAGGTGCTGAGTGTGTTACAGAATAGTTATAGGCAAGGACACCACTTATGAATGAGACACCTGCCCCGGCAAACATGGCCTGAGTATGAAAGAATATTTTAGACTGTACCATAGATCCATGGACTACTAAAATAATTTCTGACTTACAAAACCGACGCATGACAACCTGACATACACTACACAACTAACTTATACCAACTTGATGTACATTACACAACTCATATATGCCAACCTGACGTACACTACATAACTCTCTTATGGCAACCTGATGCACTCTAGGCAATTTATGTATGCTACCACATTATACAATTCACACACTAGGACACACTGGATCAATTCCAATATAGGGCTACTTGTGGTTAGTTTCGGTACATCAGTCTCCAAACGTGACATGACGCCCGCAGACCATTATATCAAAGTCTGCATTACAAAACATCACTCCTTTCCTTCTGAGCCCTGTCATGTGACCAAATAGTGGTTTTCCTCCACACATGAGGTAACAGCATACTTCTGGGGTGTGAAAATAAAAAATTTGGGGATAAAAGATCATTTTGTGGAAAAAACTTGATTTTTTATTTTCATGGCTCTACGTTATAAATTTCTGTGACGCAGCAAAGGGGTTCAAGGTGCTCACCACATATTTAGATAAGTTCACTGAAGGGTTTAGTTTCCAAAATGGTGTCATTTATTGGGGGTTTCCACTGTTTAGGTACATCATGGGGCTCTCTAAACGTGACATGTGTCCGCTCTCAATTCTAGTCAATTTTGGGTTCTAAAAGTCAAACGGTGCTCCTTCCCTTCTGAGCCCTGCCATGCACCCAAACAGTGGTTTTCCTGCACATATGGGTTATCTGCGTACTCAGGAGACATTCCACAACAACCTACGTGGTCCAATTTCACCTACTAACCTTGTGAAAATAAAAAATTGGGGACTAAAATCATTTTTGTGAAAAAAATGTGATTTTTTTTTTACTTTCACGGCTCTACATTATAAACTTTTGTGAAGCAGTTGGGGGTTCAAGGTGCTCACCACACATCTAGATAAGTTCATTGAGGACTCTCATTTCTAAAATGGGGTCAAATATGGGTGTTTCCACTGTTTGGGCACACCAGGGGCTCTCCAAATGTGATATTGTGTCCGCTCTCAATTTCAGCCAAATTTGCGTTCAAAAAGTCAAACCTTCCGAGCCCTGCCATGTACCCAAACAGTGGTTTTACTGCACATATCAGCTCTCCACTCTCCTGTCAAGATCACACCTCACCACTTGCGCGCTTGACCCACTCCCGTCCCACCTAATCCCTAACTTTGCCATAGTCTCATCCCTACTCTCGCACACCTCTTCAACCTTTCACTTACAAATGGTGTCTTTCCTTCATCCTTCAAACATGCTTCAATCACACCCATCCTCAAAAAGGCCTCCCTCGACCCATCCTCTGTGTCTAACTATCGCCCGATATCTCTTCTCCCCTACGCCTCAATACTACTGGAACAGCATGTATATCTTGAACTGTCCTCCCACCTCTCCTCCTGTTCCCTCTTTGACTGGTTGCAATCTGGCTTCCGACTGCATCTGTAAGGTTCTATGTATATATTCCTGAAACTCAGTTTGTTCGTCAGCCATTTTACTTTCTGTCTTGCTGCAGCTATCTTGCCCTCAGTCAAAATGGAGTTTCCAGCTTGCATGTTCCCGCCCTGATTCTCTCCTTTGCTTCTTAAGCAGCCACAGCTGGGCAATCAGTGCTTCAGAATCTAGCCTGCAGTGAACCTGTGACTTGACTCCTGTAAGCCTTGGACCTTGTACTCCAGCTATTCCTACTGAGGAACTCTGAAGCACTTGTGGACTCTGAACCCTGCTCTTTAAAAGACCCACGTTTGCATGGACTTACGGTAACAGAGAAGAAGATCCTGAATCTGTATTGGAGAGTGATTGCTGAGCCTGGATTACTCTGGCCTGCTGTGTCTCCTGTTTCTGTGTCTGCAAACTGTGTGACTATTTCTGCCAACTTGTATGAAGTAATACAGGACTTTCCTATATCAAACCTGTGACTCCTGTGTTTTCATCGCACCCAAGCACAAGACGCTATATGAACTGTACTACATACATTACAGCATCACTCAACTGAAACTGCCCTAACTAAAGTCACTAATGACTTGCTAACCGCCAAGAGCAAGCGACACTACTCTGTGCTCTTTCTCCTGGACCTTTCTTCTGCCTTCGACACCATGGACCATTCCCTCCTGCTACAGATTCTCTCATCTCTTGGCATCACAGACTTGGCCCTATCCTGGATCTCATCATACCTAAAGGCACTGCCACACTTAGCGATCTCACTAGCGATCACGACAACGACTTAACCTGGCGAGATCGCTAGTGCGATCGCTACGTGATCGCTAGTTAGATTCCAAACACAACTCATCAGCGATCTTTGATTCCAAACACATCTCATCAGCGATCTGTATAACGACCTCTGCGGTCGTTGGGAAAACCTAGTCCCACCTGCGATGCTGGTGAAGTCGTTCATAAAGGGTGTCACACTCAGCGATTCAGGCTCACCAGCGGGACACCAACGAACAAAAAACGACTCAGAACGTTCATAAGCGATCAACGACATCTCAGCAGGGGCCACATCGCTGCTACATGTCACACACAGCTAAGTCGCTAACGAGATCGCTACTGCGTCATAAATGGTGATGCAGTAGCGATCTCGTTAGCGATCTCGCTTGCGATCTCACTTAGTGTGGCATACCCTTAACAGACCAAACATTTAGTGTCTCCCTCTCACACACCACCTCCTCACCTCGCCCCCTGTCTGTTGGTGTTCCTCAAGGCTCAGTCCTAGGACCCCATCTCTTCTCCATCTACACCTTCGGCCTGGGACAGCTCATAGAATCCCACGTGTTATGTTTCGGTAGCTGAGGAGTGCAGGTAAAAAAGGAAATACACCAGAGCAGTTGGAATCTATGAGATTGCAGTACCCTGACTAACCACCGCAACTAGAGGCAGCCGTGGAGCGTTCCTACGTTGGTCCTAGACGCCTCGTCACAGCCTGAGAAACTAACTACACCTAAAGATAGAAACAGGAAAGCTATCTGCCCCGGAGCAGAACCCCAAAGACAACAGAAAGCCCCCAAACATGTAATGGCGGTTAGACAAGAGGAAATACTGACACAGAAAGAAAATAGTATGAGCAAACGCTGGGGCCCAAACTATCTAAATAGAAAAGGATAGGAAGGGTACTTACTGCAATCTCAGAAAACCCTGAAAAAACACCAACTCTACTAATTTCAAAATCACCTGAGATCACACGACCTCTACCACCTAAATTAGTTCTCTGGTGTAACAAAAACAAAACAGCAGCCACTGAAAAAAAACTGGAAAAAGCAAAAGTACAAAACACAGTGGCTGGACTAAACTGAGAGGGCAAAAGCCCCCGGAGGGGACCCTGAAGGCCCCCACAGAAGTGCAGGACAAAATGCAAAAATATAGCAAAAACACAAAATAAGAAATTGTCTTATCTGATAGCAGGAGATGCAGACACGACACAGCAGGCTACAAGGGAAACTGGAAAGAAGGATTCAGACCAGAACAATTGATCACCGGCAACCCTGATGGGAAAATGACTCCCTTATATAAGACCAATCAGTAACACCTGATTCCCAGTCCTCACAATCCTCACTAGTACCGCTTGTAACCACCAGAGGGAGCCTCTGCTCAGAACTCATCTCAAACCCATTCACAACAGTACCCCCCCCTTGAGGAGGGGTCACCGAACCCTCATTTGAGCAACCAGGTCGGTCAGGATGAGTTCTATGATACGCACGGATAAGTCTCCTAGCATGGATGTCCGAAGCAAACACCCAAGAATTGTCTTCCTGACCATAACCTCTCCATTTAACCAAATACTGGAGTCTTCGTCTAGAAAAACGAGAATCCAATATTTTCTCAACCACATACTCCAGATTGCCCTCAACCAAAACAGGGTCAGGAGGCACAGCAGCAGGAACCACTGGCTCAACAAACCTCTTCAACAAGGACTTGTGGAACACGTTATGGATCTTAAATGTCCCTGGAAGAAGCAAACGAAAAGAAACAGGATTAATAATCTCCATGATCTTATAAGGT
Organism: Oophaga sylvatica; assembly: GCA_033576555.1. NCBI lineage: Eukaryota > Metazoa > Chordata > Amphibia > Anura > Dendrobatidae > Oophaga > Oophaga sylvatica. Next base: position 48,210,844 of record JARQOD010000004.1, on the reverse strand, counting down.
CCAATGAACCTAGGCTTAAATTTAGGAGATGCTACTCTCATAGGAATATTCTTTGAGGACAACCAGACCAAGTCCCCCACTTTAAACCGAGGACCATCAGTCCTATGCCGGTTAGCAAACCGCTGGGCCTTCTCCTGAGAGAGGGACAACCTCTCCACTACCTGGTCCCAAATCTGCTGCATACGCTCAACAACAGAGTCAACACCTGGACAGACAGAAGCCTCCGTCTGTCCTGAAGAAAATTGAGGGTGAAACCCAGAATTACAGAAAAACGGAGACATCAAAGTGGCAGAGCTAGCCCTATTATTAAGAGCAAACTCAGCCAAAGGCAAAAAAGAGACCCAGTCATCCTGATCAGCAGACACAAAGCATCTTAGATAAGTCTCCAATGTCTGGTTTGTTCTCTCAGTTTGACCATTGGTCTGAGGATGAAATGCCGAGGAGAAAGACAATTGAACACCCAGTTTAGAACAAAAAGTCCTCCAAAATCTGGAAACAAACTGGACTCCTCTGTCAGACACAATGTTCTCAGGAATGCCGTGTAAACGAACCACGTGCTGAAGGAACAACGGCACCAATTCAGAGGAGGAAGGCAACTTAGGTAATGGCACAAGATGTATCATTTTGGAAAACCTATCACAAATTACCCAGATGGTGGTCATTCTCTGAGAAACAGGAAGATCGGAAATGAAATCCATAGAGATATGGGTCCATGGTCTCTTGGGCACAGGCAATGGCATCAACAAACCACTAGAGCGAGAGCAAGGCTTGGAGCGAGAGCAAGTCCCGCAGGACTGCACAAATTCCCTGACATCGCGAGACAAGGTAGGCCACCAAAAGGACCGACTAACCAAGTCTCTGGTACCAAAAATTTCGGGATGCCCAGCCAATGCGGAACAATGAATCTCAGACATCACACTCTTTTTCCATTGGTCCGGGACAAACAATTTTCCAACAGGGCAGCGCTCGGGCCTATCCTCCTGACACCCCTCCAGAGCAAGTCTCAAATTGGGCGAGATGGCGGAAAAAACTACACCCTCCTTCAAAATAACAGAGGGATCAGATAGCTCAGGAGAGTCCGCAAGGAAACTCCTCGAGAGGGCATCCGCCTTAACATTCTTAGTGCCAGGAAGAAAGGAAACCACAAAATTAAAACGTGTGAAAAACAAGGCCCACCTGGCCTGTCTAGGATTGAGTCGCTTGGCAGATTCCAGATAGACCAGATTCTTATGGTCCGTAAGGACCACCACCTGATGTTTGGCTCCCTCCAGCCAATGTCTCCACTCTTCAAAAGCCCACTTCATGGCCAATAACTCCCGATTACCCACGTCATAATTACGTTCAGTAGGAGAAAATTTTCGAGAGAAAAAGGCACAAGGGTTACTTTTAGAGGTCTCTGGATCTTTTTGGGACAAAACGGCACCTGCCCCAATTTCAGAGGCATCAACCTCCACCTGAAATGGCAGAGAAACATCAGGCTGCCGTAGAACAGGAGCAGAAGTGAATCTCTGCTTAAGTTCCTGAAACGCAGAGACTGCCTCAGGAGGCCAATTCACCACATCAGAACCCTTTCTGGTCAAATCAGTTAATGGTTTAACAATAACCGAGAAATTACCAATAAATTTACGATAAAAATTGGCAAAACCCAAAAATCTCTGAAGAGCCTTTAATGAAGTAGGTTGGACCCAATCACAGATGGCCTGAACCTTGACCGGGTCCATTTCAATAACAGATGGGGACAAAATGAATCCCAGAAATGAGATCTTCTGTACGCCAAAAAGACACTTTGATCCCTTCACATACAGAGCATTCTCTCTCAAAATCTGGAATACAGTTCGAACATGTTTCACATGAGAGTCCCAGTCATTAGAAAAAATCAAGATATCATCCAAATAAACAATCAGAAACTTGTCCACAAAATCCCTGAAAATGTCATTCATGAAGGACTGGAAGACGGAAGGAGCATTAGTGAGCCCAAACGGCATCACAAGGTACTCAAAATGCCCTTCAGGGGTGTTAAATGCCGTCTTCCATTCATCCCCGTGCTTAATGCGTTTTTCACCCTGGAAAACAGGTCAGAAATCAAGGGTAACGGGTATTGATATTTCACAGTAATATTGTTCAAGAGACGATAATCAATACACGGCCTTAATGAACCATCTTTTTTGGCCACAAAGAAAAAACCGGCACCTAAGGGTGAAGAGGATGGTCTGATATGACCCTTCTCCAATGATTCCTTGATATAAGACCGCATAGCGTCATGTTCAGGTACAGACAAGTTAAAAAGGCGACCTTTAGGGAATTTACTACCTGGCACTAATTCAATAGCGCAGTCATAGCTCCTATGGGGAGGTAAGGATGCAGATTTACTTTCGCTAAACACATCAGAAAAATCAAACAAAAAGTCAGGAACATCCTCAGCCTGGGGGGAGGCAGAAAAAACAGGAGTGTTGGTATTAACACATTGGCAGCCCCAACTGGTTACAGACACAGATTTCCAATCCAAAACAGGATTATGAGACTGTAACCAAGGGAAACCCAGCACTATAATGTCATGCAGATTATATAGAACCAAAAATTTGCAGCACTCCTGGTGATCAGGTTCAACCCTCATTATCACCTGAGTAGAAAACTGGGGTTTATTCTCAGCCAAAGGGGTAGAATCGATCCCCAGTAAAGGAATAGACTTCTGTAGGGGTACCAAGGGAAACCCACAACGTTTAGCAAAATCATAATCCATCAGGTTAATAGCTGCTAAAGAATCAACGAAAGCCTGAGCAGAAAATGAGGACAGAGAGCATATCAGAGTGACAGTTAATAAAAACTTAGTCTGAACACTACCCAAGACAACTGAGCGTGCAAAATGTCTTCCCCGCTTAGGGCAGACTGAAATAGCATGAGAGGCATCACCACAGTAGAAACATAACCCATTGCGCTTTCGAAACTCATGACGCTGTGCCCCAGACACCACTCCATCACACTGCATGGGCTCAGCAGCTGGCTCACAAGGCAACACCACTCCACGCATACTTCTCCGCTCACGCAAACGTCTGTCAATTTGAATCGCTAATGACATAGAATCATTGAGACCAGAGGGGACAGGGAATCCCACCATAACATCCTTTACATTATACGACAGACCCTTCCGGTAAAGGGCCGCCAAAGCGTCGTCATTCCACTTGGTCAGGACTGCCCACCTACGGAATCTCTGACAGTATAACTCAGCGTCATCAAGCCCCTGATTTAATGCCAACAAGGCTTTTTCAGCTTGATCAGTGACATTAGGCTCATCGTACAATAACCCCAAAGCCTGAAAAAATGCATCAACATCACTCAAAACAAGATCCCCAGGTATCAGGGAAAAAGCCCAATCCTGAGGATCGCCGCGCAGGAGAGAGATGATAATTTGAACCTGCTGCGCTGCGTTTCCTGAGGACTTAGATTTTAAGGCAAGAAACAATTTACAATTATTTTTGAAATTCTGAAACTTAGCTCGATCCCCTAAAAACAAATCTGGCATGGGGATCCTAGGTTCCACAACAGGCAACCTAGCAAGATATGCAGCAATACTCTGAACCTCAGTGGCAAGCTGATCCACACGGCCAGACAACTGTGCAAACTATATTGGGAGAAAAGATCCTCCCCAGCACCCAGAGATACAGAGGGAAAAAAAAAAAAAATGCAACAAACAGAAAAATATCTCTGACAACTTTTCTTCCTTCAAAATATTTTTTCCCTTCTGTGAGTACCATACAATTTTTATGGCCGGTAATACTGTTATGTTTCGGTAGCTGAGGAGTGCAGGTAAAAAAGGAAATACACCAGAGCAGTTGGAATCTATGAGATTGCAGTACCCTGACTAACCACCGCAACTAGAGGCAGCCGTGGAGCGTTCCTACGTTGGTCCTAGACGCCTCGTCACAGCCTGAGAAACTAACTACACCTAAAGATAGAAACAGGAAAGCTATCTGCCCCGGAGCAGAACCCCAAAGACAACAGAAAGCCCCCAAACATGTAATGGCGGTTAGACAAGAGGAAATACTGACACAGAAAGAAAATAGTATGAGCAAACGCTGGGGCCCAAACTATCTAAATAGAAAAGGATAGGAAGGGTACTTACTGCAATCTCAGAAAACCCTGAAAAAATACCAACTCTACTAATTTCAAAATCACCTGAGATCACACGACCTCTACCACCTAAATTAGTTCTCTGGTGTAACAAAAACAAAACAGCAGCCACTGAAAAAAAACTGGAAAAAGCAAAAGTACAAAACACAGTGGCTGGACTAAACTGAGAGGGCAAAAGCCCCCGGAGGGGACCCTGAAGGCCCCCACAGAAGTGCAGGACAAAATGCAAAAATATAGCAAAAACACAAAATAAGAAATTGTCTTATCTGATAGCAGGAGATGCAGACACGACACAGCAGGCTACAAGGGAAACTGGAAAGAAGGATTCAGACCAGAACAATTGATCACCGGCAACCCTGATGGGAAAATGACTCCCTTATATAAGACCAATCAGTAACACCTGATTCCCAGTCCTCACAATCCTCACTAGTACCGCTTGTAACCACCAGAGGGAGCCTCTGCTCAGAACTCATCTCAAACCCATTCACAACACCCACGGCTTGCAGTATCACCTCTATGCCGATGACACGCAGATCTACCTACCTGGACCTGACCTCTCCTCCCTACTGACCAAAATCCCACAGTGTCTGTCTGCTATCTCAGCCTTCTTTTCTGCTCACTTTCTCAAACTGAACATGGACAAAACAGAATTCATCATCTTTCCCCCACCTCATTCTACCCCTCCACCAGACCTATCCATCAATGTCAATGGCTGCTCGCTTTCCCCGGTCCCCCATGCTCTGTGCCTTAGGGTGATCATTATCTCTGCCCTCTCTTTCAAACCAGATATCCAAGCCCTCGCCACCTCCTGCCGCCTCAAACTCAAAATATTTCCCGGATCCGCGCATTCTTCAACCATGAAACCACAAAAAACACTAGTGCACGCCCTTATCATCTCCCGCCTTGACTGCTGCAACCTCCTACTGTCTGGCCTCCCCTCTAGCACTCTGGCACCACTCCAGTCCATCCTACACTCTGCTGCCCGACTAATCCACCTGTCTCCCCATTATTCCCCAGCCTCCCCCCTATGCCAGGCCCTTCACTGGCTTTCTTATTGCCCAGAGGCTCCAGTTCAAAACCCTAACCATGACATACAAAGACATCCACAACCTTTCTCCCCCATACATCTGTGACATGGTCTCACACTATCTACCTACACTCAACCTTCGATCCTCTCAAGATCTCCTTCTCGACTCCCCCCTCATCTCTTCTTCCCACAACCGCATACAAGACTTCTCCCGGGTTTCCCCATACTCTGGAACTCCCTGTCGCAAAACATCAGACTTTCACCAATAACGGAGACCTTCAAGAAGAACCTGAAGACCCACCTGTTCCGACAAGCCTACAACCTGCAATGATCCTCAGTCTACTGAACCATCGCACGACCAGCTCTACCCTTTCCTAGTGTATTCTCACCCATCCCTGCAGACTGTGAGCCCTCGCGGGCAGGGTCCTCTCTCCTTCTGTACTTGTGTGTCGCTTGTCTAGCACATGTTTATTGTACCTGTCTATATTTTTCCCTTTTCATATGTAAAGCGCCATGGAATAAATGGCGCTATATAAATGTATAATAATAATAATAATAATAACTTATGGGGCATGGGCATGTTCAGGATAAATTTCACTACAAATTTTGCAGTTCATTTTTTCCTGTTACGTTAAAAAATGTGGGTCTAAGAATTCAAAGTTTGAAAATTGCTAAATTTTCAACATTTTTCCAACTTTCCATTTTTGCTATAAAAAAGCAAGTAATTTTGAATAAATTTTATCACTATTATGAGGTACAATATGTCCCGAAAAAAGATTCTCAGAAACAGTGTGATTAGTTGAAGCGTTCCAGAGTTATTACCTCATAAATTGATAGTGGTCAGAACTGTAAAATTTGGCCTGGACATGAAGGTGCAAACAGCTTTGGGGGGGTGAAGGGTTAATATTTTCCAAGGGGCAAATTAACCATCTAGAAGGCAAAAAGGAGGAATTATTACTATGTAAGGGGCACAGTGGTGGTCATTATTATGTGGAGCACTAAAAGGAGCGCTGTTTTTTTGCCAAACAGCAGGTGCAGTAATAGGGATAAATACAGCAGCAGCTCAGTATTGGGACATTAGTAGGATGAGGCACTTGCGCAGGTTAGGGGTAGATGGGGAAAGTAATGGAAATGTGAGAAGTCAAACGTGTCTTTGTTTTAGTCTCTGCAGAAGAGTTATACGAATCCATCAGAAATAACGTCAACTGTAAATCACTATTTATAACTGTACTGCAATCACTTGTATGTTCTTCAGGACTAGTATTTACCACCATATGTTATCAACTATCGTGGTGATACTGATATTACCGCCTTTCGGTGACATATGGTGGTAACATCAATATCACCACAATAGTTGTAATCAGAGTTATCGGTTAAGGGCCCACTCTGATGTTTCGCCTCCCTCCACCCTAAACTGAACCTCTAGCTACCCTTCTGAAATATAGTTTCTTAATATTTCAATACTATTCTTAGCTCTTCCTTATCTCGTGTTGTTGATAAGTATGCCATCATCTGATGTGTTGTAAAATAAAACTTGTTACTCCCATAAATACATCTTGATACTTCATGAGATGTGCTGAGAGTACAGTGTTGGCATAATAGTTATCCTTTACAGTATTTGAACAGGATAATTAAAGTTATATTTAGAGAAAAAAAAAGTTCAGTTTTATTTTGAGAATTTTATGGTTCAAGTCACTTGTAAATACAATAAGAATATTTCAAAGTTATACAGACAGATGTGAAACAAGTTTCTCAGATTTGTCTCTTTCACCCATTAGAAAGTCACGCCTTTGCTTTAACTTTTTACCAAATGATTGTCCATAACAATAAAGGTTGAACCAGGTTAAGGCTATGTGCACACGTTGCGGAATTGTCATGGAAATTTCCACGGCATTTCCGCACCTCCCTGTCGCGGGAAATCCGCATATTATAGGTATGCGTATTCCCGCTAAACACTAGCGTTTTACAAGCGATCTGACAGGTTGGTCACACGAGTCAAACAAGTGTTTGACTCGTGTGACCAACTTTTTACTATTGATGCCGCCTATGTCGCATCAATAGTAAAAAGATCTAATGTAAAAATAATAAAAAAAAAATAAATAATGATATTCTCACCTTCCGGCGGCCCCTACAGCTTTCCTGCCTCTCAGCGACGCTCCCGGAAAGTTCTGTTCCCAGGAGTCCTTTGCGACAATCATCCCGATGACGTAGCATCACGCGAGACCGCTACGTCATCTGAGGTGATCTCGCAAAGGACTCCTGGGAACGCGATTGGCGGGAGCGTCGCTGAAGGCGGGAAAGCTGCGAGGGACGCCGGAAGGTGAGTATATCATTATTTTTTATTTTAATTATTGTTTTTACATGGATATGGTACCCAGGGCTTGGAGGAGAGTCTCCTCTCCTCCAGACCCTAGGTACCATCCGCACATGAACCGCTTACTTTCCGCATGGTGGGCACAGCCACAAGCGGAAAGTAATTGGTTCAATGTATTCCTATGGCGGCGGAATCGCCGCGGTTCCGCAAAAAAAGAATGAGCATGCTGCGGATTCTCCTGCTATGCGATTCCGCCGCGGAAAAACCCGCAGCATGTGCACAGCATTGCGGATTCTCATAGGCCTTAACGAGTTGTATTGTGTAAGCGGTTTTGCCGCGGTTTCGCGGCGTTTCTGCCGCGCAAAACCTCTAAGAATCCACAACGTGTGCACATAACCTAAATGCTGACAACTCTATGTTCCCAACTTCCCAGAGTACAAATCTATGAGAATGTGGAGAAGATATCTAATTGCTAAAAACTAAAACAACACTCACTTTAAAGGGATTGTCTTGCAATTTTTTTAGAATACTTGATTCAGGAAAAAAACAAACAAGAAAAAATACTTATTATCTAAATCCTCCCCTGTTAAGATATAGACACTCCAGTGGTCTTTGACATGCTTTTATTCTCCAGTTTTCCAGAGTGTGACCAATGCAGCCAGTCATTGGCCTGAGTAGATACATGCAGTACCAACTGAAGTAGTGAGTTTTGCAGTCTTCCGATTTTATAATTTCTGTTGTTCTATTTTTATTGAATAAAAAAAACTTTATTGCACCAAGTAGACTAAGCATACTGTGGATATGCCACACATAGACAAAATAGCTGGAACCTTATCTAAAGTAAGAAATACCCAGACATTGCTTTTGAATTGTGGTTCTACAGAAAATAAATATAAAAATTACAAATGAATGAAAAGAGATTGAAAATAATTTGACCATGGGGACATGTTAAACTATAGTGCATGCTGTAATTAATGTCACAGGTGTCTACAAACAAGTAATCAGTCCGTCTGCCTTTTTATAAGACAAATAGTAGCCATGGTGCTGTTTGGCATCATGGTGTGTAGCACACTAAATAGGGACCAAAGAAAGCTAAAGAGAGAGTTGCCTTAGGAGATTAGAAATTAAATTATAGACAAACATGTTAAAGGTAATGGCAAACAGCTTGATGTTTCAGTTATTAGAGTTGCACATATTATTTAGAAGTTTAACCCATTACTGCCATCGGACGTACTATCCCGTCCATGGTACCTGGGCCCGTATGACCAGGGACGGGATAGTACGTCCCATGCGATCGGACACGCTCCCGGGGGGAGCGCAGCCGATCGCGGCCGGGTGTCAGCTGAATATCACAGCTGACACCCGGCACTATGTGCCAGGAGCGGTCACGGACCGCTCCCGGAACATTAACCCCTGGCACACCGTGATCAAACATGATCGCGGTGTACTGGGGGCATAGGGGAGCTGCGCGCCCATGAGACCCTCAGAGCAGCACGATGTGTCGCACTGTTCCGAGGGTCCCTCCTGCCTGCAGGACCCCAGATCCAAGATGGCACCGGGGTCCTTCCGGGTCCTGCAGGGAGGCGGCTTCCTCAGTACCTGCTGAGAGCAGGCACTGAGAAGCCTGCAGCGATGCCAGAGCGATCGCTGGTGCGACAGAGTGCTGAACACACTGTCACACCAGCGATCTGGTATTACACAGTGATGTCCCACCCTGGGACAAAGTAAAAAAGTAAAAAAAATAAAAATAACAAGTGTTAAAAAAAATCATTAAAAAAAAAAATTTCCCCAATAAATTCATTTCTTCATGTAAATAAAAAAATCAAAACAATAAAAGTACACATATTTGGTATCACCGCGTCCGAAACGACCCACCCTATAAAACTGATCCATTAGTTAACCCCTTTAGCGAACCCCTTAAAAAATAAAAAATAAAAACAAAGCAAAGAAACAATGCTTTATCATCACACTGCCGAACAAAAAGTGGAATAACACGCGATCAAAAAGATGGATATAAATAATCATGGTACCGCTGAAAACGCCATCTTGTCCCGCAAAAAACGAGCCGCCATAGAGCATCATCAGCAAAAAATAAAAAAGTTATAGCTCGCAGAATAAAGCGATGCAAAAATAATTATTTTTTATATAAAATTGTTTTTATTGTATAAAAGGGCCAAAACATTAAAAAATGATATAAATGAGGTATCACCGTAATCGAACTAACCCAAAGAATAAAACTGCTTTATCAATTTTACCACACGCGGAACGGTATAAACGCCCCCACCAAAAAACAAAATTCATGAATTGCTGATTTTTGTTCATTCTAACCTCACAAAAATTGTAATAAAAAGTTATCAAAAATGTCACGTGCTCAAAAATGGTACCAATAAAAACGTCAACTCGTACCACAAAAAATAAGACCTCACATGACTCTATGGGCCAAAATATGCAAAAATTATAGCTCTCAAAATGTGGTGATGCAAAAACTATTTTTTGCAATAAAAAGTGTCTTTTAGCGTAACAGTTGACAATCATAAAAACCCGCTATAAATAGTAAATCAAACCCTCCTTATCACCCCCTTAGTTAGGGAAAAATAATAAACTTAAAAAAATGTATTTATTTCCATTTTCCCATTAGGGTTAGGGTTAGGGTTGGGGCTAAAGTTAGGGTTAGGGTTGGGGCTAAAGATAGAATTAGGGTTAGGGTTGGGATTAGGGTTAGGGGTGGGATTAGGGTTAGGGGTGTGTTAGGGCTTAGGGTTATGATTAGGGTTAGGGTGTGTTGGGTTAGGGTTGGAGTTAGAATTGGGGGGTTTCCACTGTTTAGGCACATCAGGGGCTCTCCAAATGTGACATGGCGTCTGATCTCAATTCCAGCCAATTCTGCATTGAAAACGTAAAGTGGTGCTCCTTCCCTTCTGACCTCTGCCATGCACGCAAACAGTAGTTTACCCCCACATATGGGGTATCAGCGTATTCAGGACAATTTGCAAAATAACTCTTGGGGTCTAATTTCTTCTGTTACCCTTGGGAAAAAAATTGGGGTGAAAATATCATTTGTGTGGAAAAAAATTATGATTTTTTTATTTTATGGCTCTACGTTATAAACTTCTGTGAAGCACTTGGGGGTTCAAAGTTCTCCCCACATATCTAGATAAGTTCCTTGGGTGGTCTAGTTTCCAAAATGGGGTCATTTGTGGGGGGTTTCCAATGTTTAGGCACATCAGGGGCTCTCCAAACACGACATGACACCCCAGACCATTCCATCAAAGTCTGCAATCCAAAACGTTACTACTTCCCTTCCGAGCCCCAACGTGTGCCTACGCAGTAGTTTTCTCCCACATATGGGTATTAGCGTACTCAGGACAAATTGGACAACAACTTTTGGTGTCAAATTTCATCTGTTACCCTTGTGAAAAAAAAATATTGAGGGTGAAAAAATCATTTCTGTAAAAAAAAATGATTTTTTTTTTTTACGGCTGTACGTTTTAAACTTCTGTGAAGCACTTGGGGTTCATAGCGCTCACCACACATCTAGATAATTTCCTTGGGGGGTCTATTTTCCAAAATGGTGTCATTTGTGGGGGGTTTCCACTGTTTAGGCACATCAGGGGCTCTCCAAACACGACATGGCGACCAGCCATCTCTGCTTTGAAACTGTGAAACGGCGCTCCTTCCCTTCTGAGCTCTGCCATGCACCCAAACAGTGGTTTACCCCCATATATGGGGTATCAGCATACTCAGGACAAATTGCACAATAACTTTTGGGCTCTTGTTACCCTTGGGAAAATAAAAATTGGGGTGAAAAGATCATTTTTGTGGAAAAAATATGATTTTTAAATTTTACGGCTCTACGTTATAAACTTCTGTGAAGCCCTTGAGGGTTCAAATTGCTCACCACAGATCTATATAAGTTCCTTAGGGGGTCTAGTTTCCAAAATGGGGGTCACATGTGAGGGGTTTCCACTGTTTGGGCACATAAGGGCACATAAGGGGCTATCCAAATGCAACATGGCGTCCAATCTCAATTCCAGCCAATTTTGGTTGGAAAAAGTCAAATGGCGCTCCTTTCATTCTTAGGTCTGCCGTGCACCCAAACAGTGGTTCCCCCCAACATGTGAGGTATTGGCGTACTCAGGACAAATTGGACAACAACTATTGTGGTCCAATTTCTCCTGTTACCCTTGGGAAAGTAAAAAATTGGTGACTAAAGATATTCTTTGTAGGATAAAAATAGGATTTTTATTTTCATGCCTGAGCATTATAAATTTGTGTGAAGTATTTGGGGTTCAAAGTGCTCACCACAGATCTAGATAAGTTCCTAAGGGGGTCTAGTTTCCAAAATGGGGTCACTTCTGGGGGGTTTCCACTGTTTAGGCACATCTGGGGCACTGCAAACGGAACATGACCCCATCAACGTGTGCATTCCAAAACTTTATTACTTCCTTTCCAAGCCCTGACGTGTGCCCAAACAGTTCCCCCCCCTACATATGGGGTATCAGCGTACTCAGGACAAATTGGACAACAACTTTTGGGGTCCAATTTTCTTGGGAAAAATCAAAAATTGGGGAATAAAAAATCATTTTTGTGGAAAATTGTTTTTTTTTTTCACACCCAGGCTTTATAAACTTTTGTGAAACACTTGGGGGTTCAAAGTGCTCACAACAGATCTAGATAAGTTCCATAGGGGGTCTAGTTTCCAAAATGGTGTCACTTGTGGGGGATTTTCACTGTTTAGGCGCATCAGGGGCTCTCCAAACGGGACATGGCGTCCAATCTCAATTCCAGCCCATTTTGGTTTGAAAAAGTCAAACGGCGCTCCTTCCCTCCCGAGTCCGGCCGTGCACCCAAACAGTGGTTTTCCCCCACATATGGGGTATTGGCGTACTCAGGAGAAATTGCACAACAACTTTATCTGTCCATTTTCTCCTTTCACAATTGTGAAAGTAAAAAAAAAAGTTTGTAAAAGATCATTTTTGTGGCTAAAAAGTTAAATATTAATTTTTTCCTTCCACGTTGCTTCAGCTCCTGTGAAGCACCTGAAGGGTTAATAAACTTATTGAATGTGGTTTTGAGTACCTTGAGGGGTGCAGTTTTTAGAATGGTGTCACTTTTGGGTATTTTCTGCCATATAGATCCCTCAAAGTGACTTCAAATGTGAGGTGGTCCCTAAAAAATGGCTTTGTAAATTTTGTTGTAAAAATGAGAAATCGCTGGTCAACTTTTAACCCTTATAATTTCCAAAAAAAAAAAATTTGGTTCCAAAATTGTGCTGATGTAAAGTAGACATGTGGGAAATGTTATTTTATTAACTATTTTGTGTGACATATTTCTCTGTTTTAAGGGAATAAAAATTAAAAACTATATATTCAGAACGCATTAATTTGATCTATCTTTAAAAGCATCAAATCTTCTTTTCTGACACAAGCTCCATTTTTTTACATAGAAATTGTTACACACCCAAGTGGCGCACATGTTCGTCAACCCAATGTACCACGTACTGGACCTACCCTAGAGAGGTGTGACTAAGCAGCTACCTTGGTGTTCACTGGAGCTTTTAGTGGTGAGGTCAGGCTGGTGTGGCAGGTAGCTACCAGGTGCCACTCCAGGGAGGTTTCCAGAAGTAGCAGTTGACCCCAAGCATCTAAGCCGTTAATCCAGACTCCAGAACAGAGCAAGACATCCACTGCAACAAGTTCAGACTGTGTAGAAAGGATATCCACTTGGGACAGGTTCTGATTGTGCCGACAGGACTGCCACAAGGACAAGTGCAGACTGTGCAGTCTCCGGATAGCAGATGGGATGGCCACAAGGACAGGTTCAATCACCATGAAGCATGAACTACTTCTGTCAGGGATCAGAGGCAAATTGCCCAAGCTATTTAATGGAGCTATCTCCAGAACAGAGAACAACTGGAGAAAGTTCTGCACCTCCCAGGCCTAGATTGGACAGTCGAGCTGCCAATCAAAACACCTTTAGCTCAATATGCCCATCACAAGACTGGACTGCCAAGCTATCAATCAAAACAGTGACTCAGCAAGACCCAATTTCCATAAGACAGCAAAACAATCACTCACTAAGTGGAGGAATCGTGAAACCCATATATTTAAAGTCTATGGAAGACCCAAAAATGGTTAAGTAAAAAAATCCAGTGAAAGACCCTCTTCACCTTCAAGAAAATCAAGTAAAAATAGAATTATTTCTCTTTTGTAGGCAAGAATTATCCAAATAGGATGTTTAAATTAACTGTGAGCATGTAGAGCTTTAGAACAGATAAGTAGGCAACATTTAATGATAAACCTAAATTTGACATTGAATCCTAAAAGATATTAACTTTGGGTAAAAGAAGAATATACAGTCCCTGACAGAAGTTATGTCACTTAACCATGTTATGTAAATCAAAGCTTATAACCTGACGTTAAATTCATCCATTGGTTTTATAAATTACTCTTTTGAAAGCTGAAACCCTCCCAAATTTGGTTTAGGTTAAGAAAATAAATTGGCATCAATGCTGAAATATTGATCATTTAATGAACACAGAATGGTCAGGTTTTGGCAAGACGAAAGTTTTGTCACCTGGTCATATAATGCACCCAATCCTAGTTGACATCCTCACCTGTGCTCAGTAAATGATCAGTTAATTAGTGGGTTTGTATAAAAAGAAACCCAGCACCCCAGACCTTCACTTGAACTGCAACTTGAGCTCTGACAACATGGCAAAAATCCACCCTGCGACCAAATCCTTGATTATCAAGAGGCTGAAGACCAGATCCACTGCAGAGGTGGCTGGCACCTTTGGTGTGTCTCAGCGTCAAGTACAAAGAATTAAAAAGATTTGAACAGACTGGAGATGTGTTTGACAAGCCCAGATCCGGCAGACCCCGCAAGACAACTGCTCAGGAGGAACGTTTGTTTGTTAAAAAATCCAAAGCAAGCCCCTCCACTGCAGCAGAGCTCCAACAGGCCTGGTCAACTCAAGTCCCTGTGTCAACTAGAACAGTTTGTAGGATTCTGTCTTGAAATGGCCTCCATGGTCTATTCAGTGCCCAGAAGCCAGCACTAAACAAAAAGGCAAATAAAAAACCATGTGGCATTTGCAAAGTCCCACAGCCTGCTAAACAGTGGCAGAAGGTGGATTTCTCTGATGAATCTTCAGTAGAATTACACCACAGCCGCTGCAAATACTGCAGGAGACCTATTGGAGCCCATATGGATCCAAAATACACCCAGAAAACAGTTGAATTTGGTGGTGGAAAGATCATGGTCTGGGGTTAAATTCAGTATGGGGTGTGCGAAACATTTGCAAGGTGGAAGGCAATATCGATAGCCTAAAACATCAAGAAGTATTAGCTACGTCTTACATTCCAAATCATAAAAGGGGTCAAATTTTGCAGCAGGATGGTGCTCCATCACATACATCCATATCTAGAACAAAGTTCCTCCAGGCAAAAAAGATCAAGGTGCTCAATGACTGGCCAGCCCAGTCACCAGACATGAACATCATTGAGCATGCTTGTGTTAGGATGAAAGAGGAAGCTTGGAAGACAAAACCAAAGAATCTAGATGAACTCTGGGAGGCATGTAAGACTGCATTCTTTGCTATTCCTGATGACTTCATTAATAAATTGTATGAATCTTTGTTGAACCGCATGGATGGAGTCCTTCAAGCTCACGGAAGTCACACAAAATATTAAATATGACTCTAATAGCACCACAACTTAATTCACCAATGTAATGCAACATATATTTGTATTTTAAGATAATTATTTGTTTGACTATCACATTACTTTCTGTGGGCGACAAAACTTTTGTCTTGCCAAAATCAGATCATTCTATGTTCATTAAATGATCAATATTTCTGCATTGATGCCAATTTATTTTCTTAACGTAAACCAAATTTGGGAGGTTTCAGCTTTCAAAAGAGTAATTTATAAAATCAATGGATGACTTTAACGTCAGGTTATAAGCTTTGATTTACATAACATGGATAAGCGACATAACTTCTGTCAGGGACTGTAATACACAATGCAAAGATTTCCAACAGATTTTTTTCCAAATTCCTATTCTCTCTTTGAACCATTATACTTCTTTTCCTTCATGTTTTGGAGTAAAATCTTTATTACATATATTTTGTATTATTTTTACAAATTTTCAAGGCCATCAGAACATAATTGACTCCCATAGACACACCACTGACATTAAAATAATATTGCTTCTGCTTTGACTAATTATTTATTTTACAGTATATTCTATTCTCCCTCCAAAGCATTAAGGAGATCTATTATGGTGTTTTTCTTGTGCAGTTTGACAAGATGATCATGTGTTGATGAATCATATAATTATATATAGATCCTTATCATTAGCAATGTCTCACATTGCAGGATAACCTTTATTTTTATATATCGTCGTCAAAATGTGATATTGTGGAAAGAGTGACTGCATCTCACAGGAAAAATAATTCTCAAGTTCTAAAATGGTTCATATATAGCAACACATGCTATATCAGGAATAAGTCTGCTGGAGATGTAGGAATCAGCATTTTAAGCGAAATAATGAAAATACAGTATTTAACCCCTTAAAGGGAATGTATCAACAAAAAATTACCTATTGTATAAAATCGAGTTTTTGTGTTAAATGTATTTAAAAGAAAAAAAAGACATGTTTTTCTTAATACTATACGAAACTGTTCTAAAAACAAAATTAGTAATCTTGCAATTTTCATACTAGTCACTTGAGCTGTTTTAGTTTCATAATTCCTGCTCAATCAGGAAGAGTTTTCAGCAGGATCCATATCATCAGAGGGAGGACTACAACAACAGGTAGAACTTTTATACATAAGACCAGGTAAAAGAAAAAATCTCACAAAAAAACAAATTAAAAATAGGTCATTTTTAGATGACTAGACATAAACAAATCTGCAGAGATTCAAATTTGGTAAATCACAAGAATTTATCAAGGAAATTCTATTCACATAGAAGTTATTAAATGCAAATAGATTGATCCTTTTTACACTATGTGCATAAGTATTATGAAATTATTTTTACCATATAATTGTTATGAATATTTTCCAACTTCAAGGTGTATACACTTGAATGTTTATTGATTTGAAGCAGATCAGGTGGTGTGTATTTGTGTAATGTGGGTGGGAGGGTGAGGACCAATGATATCATTATACTTTATCAGGGTGTGCAGAATTATTAGGCAGCTTGTTTTCATCAGAAGAAATATGCCAAAGAAGAGATTTAATTGACTCTGAAAAGCAAGTAATTGTTACAAGACTTACAAAGGGATGAGGAACTCTTGAAATGCTTAGATAAAAAGTTTTGTTGTAAATAGTCAACAGGCTAGCAAAAAACGTGTTGAAGAAAAAAAAATCCATTAGCTTCCAAAGATTTGTGAAAAATCAAAGGTGAAGCAACCAGGAAGCCATTATCCTCCAGTGCTGTCATATTTCAGAACTGCAACCTCCCAGTTGTACACAGTGCTTATTGCTCAGAAATGTGGTCAAGGTACGGAAGGTTGAGACCACCACTGAACAAGACAGAAAAGGGGAAAGGGTCATGAAGTATATGAAGACCGATTTTTCTAAGATTTTTTGGCCTGATGAGGTGAGAGTGACTCTTGATGAACCAGGTGGATGAGCCCGTGGCTGGATCAGTAACTAGCACAGAAGTCCACTTCAACTCAAACAACAGCAAGGTGAAGATGAGGTACTGCTGAGGGCTGGTATTATTAAAGAAGAGCAAGTTGTACATTTTCAGGAACAAGATGGACTCAAAATCAACTCTCAAACCTAATCACAGTTTTTAGAAGACACTTTCCGCAAGCAGTGGTGCAGGAAAAAGTAGGCATCTTTCAAGAAACCCATGATTTGTATGCAGAACAATGTTTCATCACATGCATGCAGCAAAGTCTGTGCTGCTTGAACAGAAAGAAATTTATTAAAGAATGATGATATAGCTCTCGTCTTCACCTAACCTAAACCATATTGAGAATTTGTGCGTCCTTCTTAAATTGAAGATTTAGAGTGAAGGAAAACAGTCACTTCTCTGAATAGAGTCTGGGATGCTACCAATATCCCCTACTTAAGTCCATAATGGTCAGGTAAGACGCATGAGCCAGTTTGTTCTAACAGCTCCTCTATACTCAGCATGGAATAAGCATCAAATGTTGTAAGCTAATTTATGTTCCAGTAATCTATGCAAAACCAGGTGCTACAGTCTTTTTTTGGGACAAAAACTACAGGTCCAAGCACACTGGGATTTTTGTATTACACCAAGGCCCAGAATCTCCTTTATTTGTCGCTTCATGTTTGCTTTCACCTCTGCTGATATCTGGTATCTGGTTGCCTCACAGGGGAATGATTACCAGTGTCTCTACATGGTGACTGGCTTCCGTGTGAAGACTTCTATGAATTCCCTGAGCACCCCAAGTAGCTCTGACTTCTGACTGTGGGATAGCTCGGAGTGAATCTTTACCGACTCCAGGGACTCCATACACTGAGACCCAATTCCCAAGTCTAGCATCTCTCCCTCCTCAGTCATGCTGCATTCAACATATTGACATGAAAAATTTTTCAATGCTGTTTATGATCATCCAGAGTCACAACATATCATCATTTAAACGCTTATATACAGTGTATGGTCCCTTCCATGCAGCCTGCAATTTTGTTCTGTAACATAGGAGCCAACACCGAAACCTTCTGCCCCTCCTCATAGACCCTTTGCCTGGTATTGCGTTCATACTGCCCTGCATGCTGCTTATGATGAGGACAATCTGGCCATGGGACCCTGGGAGCCTCGGGCTCTGAGCAAGAGACAAGAGACATGATTGCTTTTGTTATCACTGTCCTGCAAGCAGGGGCGTACATAGAGTTCACATTGCACCATAGCAAAAGTTCTATTTGGGCCTCCCCACACTTCTAAAAATATCTTATTAATATTTTTTACTGAGATGGAGATATCTATCTCCATTAGGATTCAGTTCAGCTGAGCCCAACCATGTATATATTATATTAAATTATATGTCTGGTATCTATAACATCTGGTAGCTGATAAAGGGTTATTCCCCAAATAAATCAAGTTATTCCCAATCCTGATGATAAGAACAGGACTCTCCAGCTCAACCATAAATGGAGTGGAGGGGTGCATGCTGTTGATTGTGGACCCACTCCTTCACTGGCCGAGTTTACACTGGAGGGGAGTGATTAACTGACTTCCTGGTCATCACTAGCATCTCTGATGGCAAGAATAGGCTTGGGCCGTGTGCCACTCCAGGACAGTGTCCGGACCTGCAGCAGCTGACTCATGGACAGAGCAGCACAGGTTAAGAATACTAAGCCAAATTCTGGAGCGGAGAGGTCAAACAGAATGGGTAAACGAGCCGAGTCTGTAACAGGGGAAACGAGACAAAATAACACAGGACTGATTGCTGAGACTGACAGGAACCTAAGCTCAGGCAAAATTGTGGAGGACGGTGCTGCCAACTATACCATCTGTGCGGTGGCCAGGCAGAGCGCATGTGAATTATTGCCGTGACACTATAGTTGTAGGCTTTAAACACAGTTTAGCGATTTTTTTATGTAGCTTCTTTTATAAACATTAACTGTGCCACAGAAAAGAAAATGTATAAAATATATGCAATACATTATTGAAGCAGCATCTTTCTTCTCAGTAGGAAGCCCTTGTAACATTTCATTGCATTTTTTAATGTAATCAAACAGATGTAAAATACAATTACATCTTCAATGTTTTTATAGTTTCATCTTTATACTAATTTATATTAAATACTTTCATGCATTTCTAAATTATTTATACGATTATTTAAATGGTAACAGTCTGTGTAAAAGACATGTTTTAGAAAAAGAGAAAAACTGAAATTGAAAATTAACATTTTAGTTTATGTTTACATTATATAAATTCTAAACCACATGCATAATAACACCCATTCTGTACAGTAGGTGTGCCACCATCACATTCACCTTTCTGCCAATAGACTTCTGCTAATATTACTCCTTTAAGGCACTTAGGCTATATTCTTACTGTGTCTATGTGAGCAGATTGCGGGATGCAGTGATGGACATAGGGCAGAGCAAGGGTTAACAGATTTATTAACAGGGAATACTCCACGCAGGGAGGTAATGAGTTAAGCAGGGGGTATAGGAGGTAGTATTCACATGGTATGAATGAGGGGTGAGGTATAGGGTAAAGCAACTGTTCATGAAAAGGGTAAACTTATCAGTCGGCCAGCTTCCTGGCTGCAAAGTCTTGGGCTCCAATGGTGGCACCCACGCAAACGGCACGTGATGTCTCCGGTGGGGCCCTGAAGAAGTTGAGGATCCGGTTCCCGATGAAGGAGGCGTATCCTTGCTGTCCTAAGCAGGGTCCTGTGTCCACAGTTCGTAAGGGATGAAGCACAGTCTTTGATACTGCCGGAGCGTGACTCGGCTTGGTAGTGAATGTGGGTGAGGAGTTACACAGCTCTGGATGAGTCACAAAGTCAGTCTTAGGCGGCATGCGCGCAGCAATCATCGGCCTGGAGCAAGTCAGACTTTTGGTCACAGGAGTCAGCGGGCACACAGCAGATTGCTGTCCACAGTCAGTGTACCCGGATGCAGGGAATCTACAGCATGGGCCAGCGCTAACATGTTGCTCCAAGGAGGGAACACCAACCTTCCCCTGCTGCATGCTGTCTTTCTGCCAAGTCTCCCCACGATTTCCCGCGCACAGCGTCTTTTATTCTCATCATGCCTCCTGCTGTTGAGTGCAAAGGTTGGTCCAGGTCAGAAAGCTTTCCCCCAGGCAACAGTGGTGACAGCCCCGACAGTTCCGGAACCGACGCAAGAGAGGTACCCCCGAACATGTCCATCTTCTTACACTCCCCCTCTCCTTTTGATCAACATTCCAATGGCGAGAGTTCTTGTAATGCACGTTGACATTCTCCTATTCCTTGAATGATTCATTGCCAAATAAATTGGTCTTGATTGTATCGGTTTGGGGGTATCCCGGCTGTTGTTAGTTCGGAGCGCACTAAGTCAGAAGGAGTAGCTGAGTCACATTGAGAGGTCGAGTCAGGTTGTATAGGTGAGGACGGGGACTCGCACGTTTCCACCGGGACAGCCACTTCAGGAAACTTCAGGCACTTGCCTCTCCCTTAAATCTACAGGCGGCTGTACAGAGCCTTCTTCTTCTTCACAATCAGCAACAACTGGCGGTGGTATTTCAGGAGCATTTTGCACCTCCTCAGTTTGGTCAGAATCTCTTGATAGATAGGGTCGTAGCATATTCCGGTGAACTATTTGAATGGAAGCTTTCTCTTCCCCTTCAGGTTGAATCGCATAGACGGGCCCTTCGGAGTTGATTCTCGGCTTCACTCGATACGGGTTCTTTTCCTGCCGGCACTTCAGTTTATCTCGAGAACGTTTATCCTGAACCAACACACGGTCCCCAACTTGGAGAGCTGTCCCTCACAGAGGAGTTGTTTCTGGATGCTCTAATTCCTGAAATCTAGTCTGCACCAGACGGTGTAGAGTCTGCAGATGATGATGTTCTCGAACCCAGGTGGATACCCCTAGGCGTGGGAAGTCCTGCTCTGGGTCCAGCTCCAGCTCGGTAATCTCTCTTCCTGGACGGCCGAACAGCAGGGTATAAGGAGTGTAACGGGTGATACCATGTATTCGGTTGTTGTATACCCACACTAACTCAGCTATGAACTCGGGCCACCAGGCCTTTCGGTCTTCTTCCAACATTCTTAACATCTGAATTAGGGTGCTGTTGAACCTTCACAAGCCCTATTTCCCTGACGGTGGTAAGGTGTTGTCCGAGATTTCTCGATCTGGAGCAGTTGGTGTAACTCTTCCATCACTTTCACAAGGAAACAGGCGCCCTGATCAAAGTGGATTAGCTTCAGACAGCCGTACACTTGAATGAAATTCTTAGAAATGGCGTGTGCAGCGGATTCAGCAATCTGATCACGTGTCCGGGTCACAACGGTGAACTTTGTGAAGTCATCCGTCATCACCAGACAATGTTCATGTCCTTGATGAGCTGAGCCAATTGTCAGACAGTCTATCACCAGTACTTCCAGAGGAGCAGAAGTCACGATGGTTTGTGTGGGAGCTCTCTGCTCTGGTAGTTTTGCTAATTCGCAACTTCTACATAGCCTGCAGGTCTCTTCCACCATGGCCTTCGGCTGAGGATGATAAACTAATCTTTGCAGCCACTGAAAGGTCTTCTCCTGACCAAAGTGGGCTCTTCTTTAATGCGCTTCTGTGGCCACCTTGGATAACAGCGCCTCAGGGATCAACACCTGCCAGGCGACACCCAGTTCCCGCTGGTTGGACCTTCCGATACAGTAATCCATTCCTCATTTGTAGCCTTTCCCACTGCCAAAGGATCTGCAGAGTCCCCAGGGACTCTGAATGGGAAGTTGCTTTAACATTACACACTGTCTCATTTGATTGAGTTCCCCATATCTTCTTGCTGTAACCGGACCCACTCATCATTGGACCATCCCAATATACATTCTTGGGACACTACCTGCACCTGCTCCTGCTTAGCTGTCACCGTTCTGGCAGAATCTCGGAACTCAGGGACCTCTTCAGCTTCCAGTTCTTCATCTCAATTAGGCCCAGGTTTCCCATGTGTCACTCTAGATAAGGCATCTGCATGAGTGTTCTCAGCTCCTCTCTTGTAGGTGATTTTATATCGAAATTTTGCCATCCGAGCCACCCAGCATTGGCTCTACCTGTATCTCGACTCCTTCCAGAGGGGTAAAAGCCTGGACGGGCAGGGTAAGCACTGTTTGTCCCAGTGGCAAAACAAGATTGGCAGAGGCTGGAACGATCACTTTTCCCAAAATCTTTCTGTCACTAGAGGTTCCCTTGGGCTTGGGCCGCACGGATTAACTATTGAAATACTCTTCTTTGGGGAGTGTGAGGACTCCACTGTTTCAGGAACACATCTGGGGACTCGTTGATAGAAGATTCCTTCAGCACGGTCATCCCTTGGGTGGCAGTATGTCCGTTACCCATGTCTCCAACAGTCAGCACCACTCCCTTCCGACCCAAGTCTTTACCGATGATGGTTATTTGCATCCAGACCGCCCCTGTGACTGGGATGGGCAAGTGGATGGCAGCCGTTAACTTTATTACTGGCCCCATTCAGGCAGCATTGCCTTGGGAAAGTGTCGTTGGAAGCAGGTTTCAGGCATCGTGGTCACCTGCGAGCCAGTGTCTACCAAACAGCTTACAGCCTGACCATCCATTTCGGCCCAGACGAGTGGACACATGGAATCTAGATTTGTGGGACTTCTGATACTCCTTCTTGATTGTTCAGGCTCCAGGCGGCGTCCCCCGGGCTCGGAGCCTTCTAGTTTAACGGATGGCGCTGAAGGGGACTACTTCGTTGTGCGCACCCCCGAGCCAATTGTCCAGTTTCTCTGCAGTTAAAACATGTGAGGGGTCCTTCTCAGCGAAACATTCTTGTTTCGCGACAAGGTTCAGAGCCATTTCTGCTTCCAGGCGGATTTGAGGATTTGAGGTAACTACTGGTTTCTTTTTTGAATCAGCCAATTCTTCTCTTATATCCTGAATTTCTTTCTGCAACTCTACCACTCATCGTGATTCGGTGACCATTGTCACAGATACCACTCCGCTCTGGCCCTTCCCTGCTGGGACTGTAACCCCCTGCTCTTGCTCGCGCGTGCGCGCTTTGCTCCCCACCTCAGAAAAGATCATGCGTGGATTTACCCGCAAGCGCTCCCGCAAAGCCTGTTTTAACAGCACGTCTCTCAAGCCATTCACCAACTGGTCCCGCAGCACTACGTCAGTAGACCCTATGCCTATGCTGTCTTTTCTAGTAATGGCAGTATGGATCTACTGTAGTGCATTCATGTACAGGGCCACCGTCTACCCCATCCTTTGAACTCGGCAAAATAAACGCATATGTAACTCCCCTATGTCCATGGGGTCTCCATGGGTTTCCTCCAGTATTTGTAACACCTTGTTACATGTGTCTCGTTCCCAGGGGTCATAGCATAACAGAATCCCACGCCTCTCCATCTAAAGCCATCATGGCAACCTCCACTTCTAATGCAGAGGTCATGGGGTGCATCCTCATAATCCCCCTGGTC